>JARHVA010001372.1:90000-207500 GCA_037957365.1 Torreya grandis
GATAGTAGTAAATGCACCATATAACATAATTACCAACTTAAAAATTATGGAAAAAGGACCTTCAACTGAAGAATAAATTTAATTTTTGTTTAATGACACACATATTCCATTGTGATTGACATAATATAGATAATGTTGAAACGAAAAAGATTTTTTATACAAGCTTTAATGAATCGGGGGCAAGTAATTAATTGTCATAATGAATTCATTTTAAGTGTTTCTTGTATTGGAAAAATTGTAATAAAATATGGTCATGACACTTATATGTGTCTAAGAATTATGAAATGTGGTTAGTAGGTAGTATCTTTGGTCACATCTTGTTAGGAAAGATGAAAATCATAAAAACTTGGAATCTAGTAAGAGCGTGGATAGAACATGCGATCTTAAGATGTTTTGTTTTTTTTTCAATTGAGTAGTACACACCATGTTGATGTTCATTTGTATGATGTCAAAATACACCCATAGTATGAAAATATTCATCTTTATTTCACAAGTATCCATCTGCATAGAATTGATATCCACCCACACCATGTCTATGTTCATCTACATTGCATAGGCATCCATTTGCATGGTGCCTACATCTACCTACATCATGTTAGCATTCATATACACTATGTTATCACTCTCACAAATTGAATATACATTCAATTATGTACCTATAAAATTCATCTTCATCATGCTGGTATTATTTTGCATTATGTTAGCATTCACCTTTCCCATATTGTTGTTCATCTACAACTTACTAGCATTCATCTAAAGACTTATGGCATGTTGGTGGTCATCTTGCCTTAGCATTTTTGCAAGGGTCATAGAAACATGGTAGGATTTGTGTGATTCATCACATGGAATGACGTGATTTGTCTATGCAATGATATGCCTTATAAACTGATTTACCACCATTATAAATCTAACTCACCTCAGGGTCTCCATGAATGTTTTTATATGGCCCACTAAAATGAACCCTGCTTCAAAGAGACATCATAAGAGGTAAATGGATATACAATCTAAATAATTTGGAGAAATATTATTAATGATATGAGCATGACATAGATAGTAACATCTATCAAAAAACACAAAAGGTATGTCCACCCCTTTCCTACTGCACCCTTTAAGGTATACACTGAGGGATATTTAAGCTTGATAGATTACTATAAGAGAAAAAATCAATAGTGATAAAAAGTGAAAAATATTATCTATATAAAATATGACTTTGGTCCCAAAGAATTGGGTTATATACTTCATCAAACCTATTTATCCTAATGCATGCACGACTAGTATGTTGTACATTATAATAACAACATATTACTAATGAATCAAGGTATAAGTAACATATCAAAAATACTATGCCATAAATATGGTTGTGTGATTTTTATGAGAAAACATCATTAGCATTTTTGGATTCCCATTTAGCCTAACAAATGATAAAGGTAGTTATTTTTTTTCCAAAATGGTGTGCATGTTACTAAATGAGTTTATAGTGACACACCAAAAAACTAATCCCTATAATCCATGATACAATGCAATGGTAGAAGATTTGAATAAAATATTTTCCATAATTTTTTATGTATGGCCCAAATTTTGGGATGATCGAGTGTCAACAATATTATGGGAATATAGGAAAACTTACAAAAGGCTCAACAAATTGACTCATTTTCAACTAGTGTTTGGTATGGAGGGACTATTTTCATGTAATTAATGATGGCTTACATGTACATTGCATGTGTTGGGATTAGATGAAAAAGAATCACTAGATGTGCATATAGAGGAGATAATGAAATTAGATGAAATAGAGCTTCTTCAAAAATGGAGTTAAGGGATAAAGATATCAAGGTAAAAGGTGTGGCATGATAAAATCATCAATGGTAATTTTTTTGTTCAAAGTCACACATGCCATTCTTTATTACACAATTTAAGTGAACCACCCTTTAAATTTTCACATGCGATCGATGGGACCCTATATAATTCATGATATACTACAAGAGGATGAGTGTAATTTACACACTCCAACTAGAGAAATGTTACCAAAAAAATCAATGGGAGTAGACTCAATCCTTTATTTTTATAATAATTGATGGGTTATTACAAGTAAGGCATATGCTAGATAAAATTTAAAAAAATATATTTACTTTTAAGACTTTTATTTATATAGTTTTATTTATAGTTTTTTTTTTTTTTTTTTAATGGTGCAAAACATTTTGAGTGTGTGTAGGCAGTATAGATCAATCTTGTGTGATTCTCAACATAAAATAATTTTTCATTGTTATAATGGATTTGAAACTAGAGAAATTATGCACATTTTTAAAAATTAATAGAAAATAAGTTCACCCAAGGTATGTTGAAAAATTCATTTATAGTTACAAAAAGAGTTTGTACATAGATAAATTAGAGAATACTTTATGGAAAGGTTAAAGAAATAGAGTAACATGTGCATACTTAGTGTGGGGAAGGATGGTAAAGAGGATTACATCATCTTATGGAATATAGTGGATTTACATGCATGAAGAACCACATATCTAGATATGATATGTTTTTAGGAAATGAGGGCAAAAATAAATTGAATCATGTGTATAGCCTAGGAATTTAGGAAGGAAGAGGAAGGAGTAGGTCACACCAAGATGAAAAAATAATATGATGATATCACCATGAAGGAGAGGATGTGTGTACGAATCAATAATTTATTGAGGAGATAGAGAGAGAGATAAGACTAACTCATAATACACTTTTTTCAATATGAACTCATTATGCTAGACTCTATTTCATCCATTTTGGAAAAATTACGCTCATGTTTTGTAAATATGATGGTAATGGTAATTTTAAATTTGAACATGTATTGTGAAAATTGTATCAATTTATTTATCATATATATAAATATGCCTTAGAAAAAATTTAAATGATAATATTGTAGTTATCTACATAATGGGTCTCTTCAAGTATTAGGGTTGAATGCAACAAACCTTATTTTTTATTCTTGGTCAATGAGAGTCGATAACAAATCCTCCACACTAAAAAGGGAGAATAGAATTGAATAACTTCAATGTCAAGAACATGTAATTATATTAATTTGATATATTTTGGAAAAAAATGTGTAGAAGGATTTGAATCAACATTTTGGATCACAATCCATGACCCATCATTAAGATTAATGATATATTATCATTAATCTTGATGAAGGGTCATGGAATCTAGTTTCTAATATTTGATATTGATGATAGGTCATGGATTGTGATATCAAACTTTGATTTAAATGATTATACATATTTGGTTATAAAATACATCAAATCAGAGTTATGGACTATGAAAAGGGTAAGTGCACAAATTTGGGGGACAAAAAAGAGCCTACCTATGGACATGATTTTTTTTGATATTTCTGAAATTTGAACTTCTATAGATAATTTGAGATGGCTACACTCAAAATTTGAATATGGTATAAAAACATGAATTGTATCACTTCGAGTCTAGTTTTTAATTTTTTTTTTAAAAAAATGGTTAAGAATAATTAGGTCAAACATCTAAAATTTGAAGAGGACCTATTTTTTTAAAGAAAACATAGTAGATAGATGGTCGTGTAGCCCACCATTTTTTGAGCATCATTAACTATTGTTTGAAACTATTTGGTGCATATTTAGATAACATCTTCTAGTGTGCTATGATTTTTAAAAAAAGTTTTTCAATGAATTTTTTTTAATTAAATTTAAAATTAAGTAAATTCTGAAAAATGACAAAAAATGGATAGATGGCCATGCGGCCCACCCTAACACCTAAACAAATTGAAAATTGAATTTTTTTGAATATGTTTAGAATTAGGCCCAGTTTGTTACCATATAATTTTTATTGCAATTGGATCAACAACAAAAAATTAGATAAACATGAATAGGCATGTATATGTGTGACATGTGGTGGCCTAAAAAAGGGGTACATAGAAATAAATATACTTTAAACCCTTAAAATATCCCAAAAATTATAAAAAAATCATATATTTAGAAAGAGGACACTGTGCTTATCATGATGGTAATAAGTTTTTGAATTTTGATGTTTAAATCCATAGCGTATTTGGTGATTGAAGTTGAAATTTTTTTGTTTCTTCAAAAAAAATTAGTCTTAGCTATAGATGCACAAGCCATTTTTTAGCCTAAAGGCTCAGTTTTCAATTCAGTTTTAAACAACGCATACACGTTATATAATACATATAAGTTATATAATGCATACACTTTATTTAATTTTTTATATAACACATATAACGTGAATGTATTATTTTTACAATAAGACCAAAACCATCTCCACAAATATGTGGGAGTTACACGTGATGGAAAATTTGGTCAAAAGCTTATATTTACTACTCTAAATGTTAAGGATAAGTTTATATTCATATATTTACATTTATTTTCTTATATTTTAAATTTATTTTAGTAAATATAAGAAATTTGCATCACTCAACATCTATAGAGTTGGTCTCATAGTTGCACACCTTAAAATGTGGAAAATAGTTTTTCAAAATATAATTAGGTTATTACTTAGGCATTTTCTAGGTCTGAGTATTAAACTTAGGGATTTTAGGACATAACATTTACAATTGATATCCATTTTTGGTAAAATTATAGTCAATTTTTAGGTTTTTTTGATTTTTTGATTGATTTTTGGCATTTATAAGAATCTTAGCTTTGTCAAAATTGAAGTTTTCAAGCCAATCACTTTGAAATTGATGCAAAGTGATGTGATTGGGGTAGCATATGTCACATTGATGACCTACACACATCAAACAACCACTTTACATATTAATTACACTTTATCATCATCCATCCCTCATCCTTGATCACTTCCTACTCATCCCTCATTACCCTTAATTACTCTCTCATCATTCATCACTGTCTCTAATCACTCCCTCATTGACCCTCATTATACCTAGTCATCTCTAATCACTCCCTTATCATCTATAATCATTCCTCCATTAACCCCCACTATCACTCATCATCCCTAACCACTCCTTCTACACCTTCATCATCCTTAGTCACTTTTTCCTCATCCCTAATCATAAATAATCACTTCCTCATACCTATTCACTCCCTCCTCGTCCCTCCTCATCCCTAACCTCTCCTTCATTGACCTTAATTGTCTCTCATCATCTCTAATCACTTAGGCTTATCATCACTAATCACTTCTTCATTGATTATCACCATCCCTAATCATCCATAATCACTTCCTTATAATCCCTCATAATCCGTAATGAATATTTCTTCATCCCTTATCATAACTAATCACTCCCTCATTAACCCTCATTAACCCTCACCATCCCTCACCATCCTTCATCACTCCATCATTGACCCTCACCATCCCTCACCATCCCTAATTTCTCCCTCATCATTTGGCAAAATTATATACTCTAAAGATATCTTTGATTCCAATAATATGTTGTTTAATCCATTATAATAGAAATTAACTCTTTTCTACAACTTATGTTATCAATACCCATTTGTTATAGTCAATTTTATTACTGAATGAATTGGATGATCTTCTAAATTTATAATTAATTAAAATAAGTATTAAAAAAAAATAGAGTCTAAATTTTAGTTCATGGAATTATCTTTTTTATGTAGATGACTAAATGAAACTTTATTTGGTTCCACCTTTGTTAGTTTGGTTCAAAAGATAAAAATTAAACACAAATTTCTTGTATAATTTTCTAATTCTGAGAAGATTTGAATCAAATGCAAAGTTATTTAGTGTTTCAAATTCTTGTATGACCTGAATATTTGTTAGGTTCACACATGCACTCTTTGTGTGTAATGTGTCTCAAATATTTTATCTCTTGCATGAAAAATTAACATTTATTCATCTTATCACAAAAATATGTTTTTGAAAAATGTGAAACACTAATTTATCATGTTGTAGATGTTCATCCCATGTTTTGTAAAGATTAAGATGTCATAAAGGTAGATTAAAAAAATGAAATAGGTAAAGGGTGTGAGGATGTCGTTCAACATATTGAAATGAATGAATTCATTATATTAGTTAACCTAAAAGGCATCAACTAGTCAATTAATCCTTCCATTATTTTAAAGAATATATTCCAAATGTCTAGAAGTTTAACATGAATATGATGATACCCAAACTTAAGATCAATTTTGGAAAATAATTATACACCATGGATGTGGTATAAAAATGCCTTAATATCTAAATGAGGATAATATTTATTCAATTTAATGTTGATAATATTTTTTTAATTGATTGACAACTTTAGTACAAACACAATTGGGCTTCTACAAGGAAATGATTTGGGCATGATGTGTCCATTATCCATGATTTCATGAATCTAACACTTGATATATTCATTCTCTAGAAATTAATTTTTTATAAAGAGGTTTGAATCAGAGACAGTTAAGGGATCAAATCAATAGTATTATTTAGTGTACAATATGAAATAACTTATTTAGGTGACTGAAAGATATCTTTATATTCATCTAGTTTATGAAATTATTTTATCTTTGTTAGTGTTGGATAAACCACACTATGATATGGTCAAATAAGGATGTAATTACATTTAATTCTCACCATTAAGAGTATACTTATTACTATAACTGATAATATCCTTACACTAATGACTGAAAGCTTATGAATGAACTATAATATATGGTATTTTAGATCATGACAATCTATCACAAAATTTCAAGTATTTAATTCATAGACTACATGACAATGGTAACTATATGGTTGACCACACGTAAAACATCACACACATCTAATGGTGAGATATCACAAAGGATTTTATCTTTTAAAAGTTTTATTTTGTACACCAATTGAAACTACTATTTGATCCATTTCTCAAGGCCTACACTAGACCATACACTAGTATATGGTTATGGATGATGTATAAATTTCAAGTTCAATTTTTAAAAATATAATTTAGGAGAAATTAAATTCTTCTAACTTCCATTAGAAATGATGAAGTTTATTGGCTCACCATTCATCTACATTTGTTAATGAAATATTATTTTTAATTCATATAATTTATTATTGGGGGAAGTACATATATTTTTAGTACCGACCATACCATTAGGTTTATAATATATTATATACTTACCTTTTTATAGTACTAGATAACTTGTACCCACTTCTCGATATGTTCAAGTAGTGACACTATTCATTGGATTGAATATTGAAGTTATGAATTAAGCACCACTTTCCAATCTTGGACTACTGGTTCTAATCATTTGAAAATTATTTTCCACTCTATGGTGTGATGACTCAATCAATAGACATACAAATATAAGGCCTTCAATGTAATTATTCAAATCATAAAATGTCCTCATATGGAAAGTAATTGATTGGTTTCAAAAAATTAGATATCCTGGTGATCCTCAAGTATTTACTACTTATTATTGGTGCTATGGTGGTTTTACTTGCTTCTCTTTTTTTGGCAGATTTTCAATTTTGAATTACATCATTTCTATTAAACCCATTATTTCATAGGTGTTAAATATTTATATTTCAAATTTTCCATAACATCATTTTGATCACTATGTCTTATATTTTATGCTAACACACAACTCTCCACTTTTAGCTCCTAACATGGTTCAACCCCAAAAAAATTACACCATCAAGGTATTGGATGGAGTGATCAAGGATGAGGATGAATGAGGAGGAATTGAGTAGATATGATGAGGGAGTTAATAGGGATAATGAGGGATGGTGAGGGTCAAAGAGGGAGTGATTAGGGATGATGAGTGATGGTGAGGATTAATGAGGGAGTGACTAGGGGAGATGATGGATGAAGAATGAATGATTAGAGATGATGAGGTATGATGAATTAGTGATTAGGGATAATGAGGTGATGTAGGAATATCACTACCCAATATAATTAGTGATCTAGTTTACATTTTTTGAGTCTTTAGAAGGCAGTAAAGGTAATAAAAAGTTTGTAGTAGTCTTTCTGAGTTTCTAGTTTTATGTCAATTTCGAATTAGAGTTGTATTAGACTTTCTATCCAAATCTTTTATTTGAAGTTTTGAATTTTCATAAAGACTTGAATCTTGTTTCAAGAAGTCCAACATTGAATTTAGTGTGGTTAGACTTTATTGAGGAGTTTAATATGTTACAACACATATACCTAAACTCATATTTGATAAATATTTTATTATTTGAGGTCTTTGAGGACTCTCTCAACATACAAAAGAATTTAGAATTTAGTTGATGCTTATTTCATAATAAGAGTCTTGTCCATGTCTTTTTTTGTATTCAGAGTCAGATTCAAGAGAGTTGGGCGGGGTAGGATTTGAAAGGATGAATGCAAAGAATCCTAAATAAGTGAAGAAAGATAAATTTTGATTATTTTCATAAAAGAATGTAAACAAACCTTGTATCTCCTTGAATATGTGCAAATATAGTTGATAATGTGAATGATCATGAAAAATGATTAGGAAAAGGTTATTTATGGTATTGGTGTTAATGGTAAGTTCAAAATACATTTTATTTAATTGTGATTATAGAATTTGTCATTTCATTTTCAAATCTTTTGAATGTTCAAATTACAAATTGTATATCTTGTGCTCTTATAAATAATACCTTGAAATCTGAGCGAAGGTTAGATTATTGTGGAACATGAGATTATATTTGGTGGTATTTTGGAATGTATGAGTAATTATTAAATTGAAACAATAATTAATTAATATTATTTAAGAATTTTATGTTATTATTCTGCTAAGGACATTTTGTGTTGAACAACACAACCCTATCTTTTGTTAGCAACAGTTCTGAGTATACATCTATGTGAGAAGGTATATGCATGTATTGGAATGAAAATTAAAATGTATATGTTGGTAATCTGATTATAATATGGTTATGAAATATTATAGTCTTTAAATTATATTTTATATATTTAGATGAGCAAAAGGAAAACTGACATAGTCGTGTAGTCATCAAGAAACTTAACACAGGTAATGTGGTATCTTGTGGAAATTGGCAAATTGAGTGTTATAAATGGAATGAATTGAGTTTTTAAAGTGTGTAAACATTTTGAATAGAATTTTAAACATTAATGTTGATTTATAACCATTTTTGGAATGGATTAGAAAAAATAAGCTCTTTTTGGATTACTACAGACCTGTTATTGAGTACACAGTCTATTCAAATTTGGTTAAGTCAATCTACTATAGTATATAAAGGGAAATATAACACTTGAAAAATGTGGATAGGGTAAAATAAGAGATATTAAAATATTAAAATTCATTTATAATGTTAAAATATAATTTTGACCCTTCTCAAGTCTGTAAAACTAGTCCAAACCCTGTATTAGGCTTTTACTTTCAAAGTGAGATTTTAGGAGTTATAAATGTCAATAATTCATGAAATTTGGTGTAATTTTTTATTTAAACATTAAAAAAGATAATATAGTGTTTTTATGTTGTGTAATTATGGATAAGTACACATGTGGGAGGAATGTCTGGTACACAAGGTAGAAGGAAATATAAAGACCTAATACGAGAGTATAATGATCCCAAGGAAGTTATCAAATAGTTGAACCAAATATTATAAATTTGTGAAGATATAGTATATGTTTTAGGGTATAAATAAATGAAATTTATTTTATGATTTGATTTTATACATGACCGTACAAAGTAATTAGCCTAAAAAGAGGATACAAGAAGAGTCTGTGATAAAATAAAAGTTATTATATGATATGAGGATTGTGTTGAGAAGTTAAGTAGGGTTGAGAAGAAGTTAGAGAGAAATAAAAGTATTATTAGGAAGTTTTTTATATATCTATTAAAAAATAATAAACTAGAGATAACATTTGATCCAAGTTATTATAAAGTATAAAGACTAGTAAGGGGGATAGTCTCAAAGTAAGAGAGATTGAATGCACTGAGTAAGGAGAATGGAATGAAGTATTTAGTGAGACAATCCAAGGAATAGTGGAGAATATATAAAATGAATATGTGAATTTTAAATGTATGTAGGGTCCAAAGATAGAGATCAAGCAAGAAAATAAAAATTGAAATCTTGGTGGATATTTGCAGAGATCCTGGACAAGAAGAGTATGTAATAGGGCTTTGCATCATGAGGGATGGTGAGGGAAAATGAGGAATTCATTATAAATTATGATTATTGGTGAGGGTATAGAAGGAAATGATTATTAATGAGAATTAAATGATTAGGGATGATGAGGGATGAGGAGGGAGTGATTAGGGATGATGAGGGATGGTGAGAACCAATGAGGGAGTGATTAAAGATGATGAGGGATGGTCAGGTTCAATGAGTTAGTGATGATGGATGGTGAGGGATTAGGAGTGAGTTATTATAGATGATGAGGTATATTAAGTATCAATGAGGGAGTAATCAAGGATCATGAGGGAATGATTAGAGATGACTAAGGATAGTGAGGGTCAATGAGGAAATGATTATGGATAATAAATAATGATTAGAGATTTATTAGGTGTGATGATGCACGAGTAAGAAGTGCTAAAATATGAGGGTGGGATGATGAATAAGTTAAATTAATTAAAATTTGTTGTTTGACGTGTGAAGGTCATCAATATGACATTTTCTACCCTAATCACACCACTTTATATCAATTTCAAAGTGAGAGGTTTGAAATATTTATTTTTGACAAACCTAAGACTCTTAGAAATTCCACGAATCAATTAAAAATCCATGAAAAACTAAAAAATTATTATATGTTTACCATAAATAGATATCAATTGAAAAATATATCTTAAAATCCCTAGGTTTAATAATTAGACTCTGAAAATGCCTATGTACTGACCTGATTGGATTTTGAATAAATATTTTCCACATTGTAAGGTTTGAAACTATGAGACCAACTCTATCAAGTACTTAGTGACCCTAATTTCTTATATTTATGAAAATAAATTTATGTAAACTTGTACTTGACATTTAAAGTAGTAAATATGAGCTTCTGGTCAAATTTGCCTTCATGTGCAACTCCCACATGCTTATGTAGATGGTTTTGGTATTATTATTATATATCATATGTGTTATATAGTGAGTACACATTATTTAAATTTACACTAACATGTACATGTTATTGTTTTCAAAAAAATGCAATCACATTATGCCTTAATAATTACCAAGCCATAATTTAAATAATGTGATCACATTAATTAAATAACATGATTACATTACTTATTAATGTGATCACATTACCTAAAATGTACATGTAATTCTCCCCAAATTTTGTGCACATACCCAAAACATAATCATCTAATGCAATATTATTATGGAATTAAAAAATAAACTACATTTTCTCACAATACTTTATGTAATGGAAATGTTGTCATTATCATCAAAACATTAGGGAATGGATAATAGGTATCATATTATTTAACATACTTTAAACTTATCTTACAAGTTTCCAAGACTATAAAATTACTTTACACTTCTTGCTAGTTCATATCATCATGCTACAATGCTCCACACTTAGCATATACTTGGTAGATATGTAAAATGATTAATTGAACTTGCTTTAAATTTATTGATTAATTAGGATAGCTTAAAACTTGAAACTTATTATATCTCCAAGGCTTTATGAACACTCAAATGTTTTTATATTCAACCAAAAATCATGATCCATGAACAACTTTGGTTGAGGCATTTTGTCAAACAATTAATGTGTCTGCTGTAAACTAGTTTCAAAGCTTTGAAATTTGTGAACCATGATGAAACTAGAAATATAGTTTCTTATGTATTTGGATAAAAATATGTTTGGATTAGTGAGTAAGCCAAAGTAGTGTATATTTATCAATGATAACATAATATGAGACCACAATTCATTAGAATTTCACATTGAAAAGAAGATGTTAAGTGAAAATACTTGATCACACATAATAGTATAATTCTCAACAATTTCACATGTAGTCATAGTTCTGAAACTCATAACAAAATCATAAAACATGGATGAAAATACTCAGTAGGTAACTTGTCAACAACTCAGATGACAGGTAACTTGCCAACAACTTGGACATGTTTGTACCAAGTACTCAAAGGGTATGTTAATTAAAACTTGTGAGTAGGTGCTTTAAATTCAAAAATCCCAATACTATAACAATCCCTAAAAGGCATCATTTTTACATTGTTTTTCACTTTTATTTCTCTTTCATACTAAAACACATATCATCATTTTCTAGTTGCTATAAAGTGATTACAATTAGATTTAAAGTATTTTTTTATAGGTGGAGTTCAATTTGAGAGGTAAGATTCTTTGTTTTTTTTATTTCCACTTTTTTCTTTCTCTTCTAGGGTTAGAATTTTTTAGTCATATAGGAGAATAACATCCTCAATTAGTCTTAGTATAAATTTTAATGACCTCATTTGGAAGCATTACCATATAAGTTTTGAAGTCAAGAGTGTTGTCTACAACTATTATTATTTTCAAAGGAGATATGGAATTAATCACTACATAAACCACCTTATAATAATCCCTTACCGAGATTGTGATATTGCCTTATAGTGGACCCTAAAACTCCATGACAAATAAATGTTCTCCTTTCTAGTTATGATAATAAGAAAATAAAAAATAAGATGATAGAGGTAGAAATTACATAAGTGATGAATTAACCCTTATTCAAATTAATTAATAGGATTTTACCTTGGCCCATAGATTTTGGGCTCATCCATTAGACACAATACAAGTACTCATTGTAATATTAGGTTTTTTTAATTCCTTGCAATACTCTTAGTATCCAACCTTGATTAGGGGTAAAAATTTCAACTAAGAGAAGCATCATGAAGTGAGGATGGTTTATAAAAAAAATTGTATTAAAATAAATATCATTCAATGTATTAAGAAGACAAAATTGGGAGTTATTAATAGTTGTAATTACCTTTTTTGGGAAAGATTTTAAGAAAGCTAGTCTACCCATGAAGCAAGGATGGTTGTTACATTTTTTTATATTATAACAAAATACCATTCAATGTCCATGTAAAATCCCATATTGGGAAAAATTAGTAACTTCATTGACATTTTTGGAGAAAGTATTCAAGAAACTTAGTCCCTTGAGTGGGCCCGAGTTGGAGGAAGCCATAGATAATACATAAGTTAGAAAAATTGACCAAAAATAATTTGGCTCATAAAAAGGGTTGTATTTATTTGTCTAATGGGTGGATGGATGGTAGGAATCAAACATTGATAAAATTTATAATGGCTTTAGGTGGTAATTGGTGATTTTCAAGTCCATTGATGCCTCCTAAAAAATGAATAATGTAAACTATATGTAATACATTAGAGATGGTGGTTATGGAAGTGAGTGTTGAGAATGACATCTAAGTTGTGAATAAAAATGTAATAACATTTATAAAAAAACAAATAATTATTTATAAGAGTTACTCTACCAATTTTTAGAGGCTTCCATCATCTATTGTAGTGCTCTTTTATTTGAGGAGATGGAAAAACTTGATAGGTAAAAACTATGGTTGAAACTACTATAAATATTACCAAATACATCAACAGTCACCCCTGGGCATTTGAAATGATGAAAGAGCACACCAAATGAAAGGATATTGTGTGACTAGGAGTCATGATTTGAAAAAACATTGATTAGACTACAAAGCATTGCATCATTTCTAACATCTCAAAAACTATTTTTGAGAACTTGGTGGTTGAAGTATCCATATTATAAGAAATCTAAAGGTGAAACAGTCTTGAAAATCTGCTTTGATGATATGTTTATGAAAATCACATATGAGATCCTTAAGGTAGCTTTACACATAAAAATTATAGACTTACAAAGTAATAATATCTATTACTTTTTAAGTTTATTATAAATATTTTATTTTTAGAAGTTGGATTTCTTATTGATTTTTATTGTTTGTAATCTCAAATTTTAATTTCAAAAATTTATACTATTTAGTTTTATGTGACAATGAAGTTATATGCTTGGTGGATGGAAAAAAAACCTAATAAGTTATTTGTTTCAAGGCAAAGACAAAACCAAACATTATTATGAGAAAAATAAAAGAAAATATGAACCCATATAGTTCATGATTAACCAAATATTAAACAAACTACTCCACCAACACATAGTGCAAAGAAATTCTGCTTTAACTCTATTTTTTCTTATTAGATTCATTTAATGTTTATGAGGAGGTTATAGATGGTTTCAATACATCCATTAAGAGGATTAAATTGAATGGAACCCATATATACACAATTATATATGAGTTGCACATTTACAATGGTGTAGAGTATAGGCTCTTGTCTTCAAATTCGTGCACTGAAGGATAATGACCCACCTACCTAGTAAAATACTTGAATATTTTAATCATGATCTTTTAAATATTAGAATTTTTAAAGAAATGCAATTAAATGTTCCTTACCAAGTTATAAATGTCTTAAATGAATTTTTTTGATGAGAATATTGATTTCCAAAATCATCAGATTTTCAAATGTTAGCCATCTATATTTTATGTTAACCTTATAGCTCTTCTAGGTGTGAATTAGATTAGAGCATTTTTGAGGCCATTCATGTGAATAATCACAAAAAGTTGACCCAAAATCATCTCAATGACCTTTTTTTCAATATGATCTTCATATTCATGTCAAAATGGTGTAGGGGAAGGAAAATCTTGATGTGATTGACTTGGACGACATCAATACAAATTCTAACTTAGTTATTGAACATGTGCAACCAATATTTATGTTTGATATTCATTGTGTAATTTGCATGTGCTACACATATTAGACATTATATAACCAAACATGAAAATTAGGGTCTAAGGAATCACCTTGACTAAAGGGTTTGTGGGGCTAGCAATCCCCCATTCAAAGGTTTAAAGGTGGGAGTGTCTGAGAAAAAAAATCAAAAGAAATTCATGTTTTGGTAGTCCTATAGATATTTTAATCTATATTAATAATATGAGTAGCATTATGACCAATAATTATATGGGGAACCATTATGGTTGTATTCAGGTCTACTTAGGTGATTACATATTGATTTGCCTATATATACTTGCACATGTAGTAGTGGTAAAGTAGAAATGAGAAGTACATTATTGTATTGCAAAATAGTTAAATTAATATAATAGTAAAGGAGGTTAGTGTGTCAGGTTTTTTCTCAAATGGTTTACTAGGTGAAATCTTGTGTACTATGTAATATTTCATATGTGAAAATTTAACATAAAGATTTTGTTTGTATTATTTATATTGTATTGGATTATTGATCATTTTCTCTACAGTTTACCCAAGAAGACATAAATTTTACAGGAAGTAATGGTAAGCATATTGGCAATAAAGGAACAAGTAAATGTAGAACCATTGAGAAGGATTGGGAATGATGATGATGTGCTTGAGGATAAATTTGTCACTGAGAAAGAACCTTTTCCATCCACATCAAGGATGCAACAAATGACATTTACAAGTTATAAAGGGAAGAGAGATTTGAAAAATATTTTATGGATATTTAATTTTCTAAGATGATGATCAATAATCATATGAATTATGATGTGTATTGTAATCAATTTTTTTACTAAAACATATTGAAAATATACATATGTTCAATACATTTATTTGTTACAATTTTTATCAATATTTCATAAAACACTTTCAAATCTTCTAAAAATCTCTTTCTAATATTTTACATGTTACTTTATTTTATTTTGTGAGTTTATATATATATTTCAAATTTCAAAGTTTTTTCTGAACAATAAGTCCAAGTGAATTTTGATCTTTCAATTGTTTGATGTGTCCATGTTTTAAAACTATGCATGAAATAATATCAAAGATGAACTTGGTTGCAATGCGATAGTCCAAACAAAATGAAGGGTTTTTCCAACACCTATAAGGGGCCATAATTATTTAGAATGACTGATCTCTTTTGCCAATGGAGATTAAACCCTTCTAGCCTTTAACTCTCACAATTTACTAGGTAAGAATTATATTACACTACCCTTATATTTGGCAATAAGTCTGCCAAGACACTAGATTCCCTAAAATATTAATTGAATGATATGAGGGAAGAGGAATAATAGATATGGATTCCCTAAGTGGGCATTCTAACTTCCAAATAGGATTTGACCCATTATTTAGTTAGGATAACTAGTTGTTCATGAGCCTTGACCATGAATCTTTTTATTCATGCCAATTTAAATTACCAGCTCCATTTCCTCAATCATGGAAACTATTGAAGCCTCATTATTTATTCAAAGAGAGATATAAATTTTTGTATATTTAACTAGAGATCTTGATAGTCTTAGGTAATCCATTTAGAACCTAACTTACCTAGATTACCCTTATATTTTTTATCAAATTTATATTTGAAAAGACTCGGGGGAGGGAGATTTCAACTTTACATGTTTACCATTGACTTTACTAATTTTTTTAAATCTAGTCCCTTTAACTAGGTTTCCATAATAAGGGGCCATTTAGATAAAATATATTTATCCCTAGATGATACTTTCTAATTGATGTCCATAGTACATGATGCCACCAAGTCTAATAACGCACCCTCAATTTGATTACAAACCATTTCCCATGGATATGCAACTTCCTTGAAGATTCTTTTATTTCTCTCAAGATATTTATTCCACAAGACCATAGATACATGTGCCAACCCAAGATAAAAGATCCAAAATTTTCTATTCAAACAAAGCCAAGATGCCACCAAATTCATGGAATTTCTTGGGAATACCCAAACTAAGTCCAATTTTTATAACAACCAACACCAAATATTTTGGGAGTTGAAATAATGAATCAACATATATTATATATAAATTCAATTTTTTTTATTTTTACATTTTATATAGCCATTTAAATAAAAAATATCTTAAGATCAATTTTCATTAGTATAATAGTTACCACTCAATACTTAACAACAAATGGTATTCAAACACATGATCTATAAAAATGATAAGCCATATCTCTTACCAAGGAATCAAATGATGTAACTATGATTTCATGAAAATGTTGATGACATTGGACATCCCACTAGTTGAATCATCTCAATGGATGAGGTCAGGTTCAATTTCTAGTTTGGCTTTGATGAAAACTCAATTTTGGTGTTTGAGTTGAATGTGACACCCTAACATGACTGATTTCAATAAAATAAGTTATGGACATGTTTAAGATATTAGAATATATACTTGTAGAAGCGTGCATCCCTCTTTATCTCTTTTCCTCTCCCCCTCTCTAAATAAAAACATGAGGATTAAAAATATTCAAGCTAGACTAGGGAATTGTGAACCATGATATATGACATAATACTGCCAATAAGTATAACATAAAACATTGTTGTTCTCATCTACTCACAATTTTTCCAAAAATAAAATTATGAATCCAACTACAAAAATTGATTGTATTTAGTCAATAGGTGACAACCAATAATGTAACATGGATTCAACTATTAGGCAATGAGTAGAAAAAAAACATTTTAATAAATAACTAACATCAATATATCTTATATTCTTTGAATGGATTCCTAGATCTAAAACTTTGTATGCTCACCTAAATAAGTAAACAATAGATGTTCAATTTTAAATAAACTTTTAGATTCACCTTTTATCCATGAAAGTTAACCTGACATTCCAAGTAAAAAATTCATGACATTAACATTATAGTTCAACACAAGAGGTCAAGTGAAAAATACTACAATACTAAGACAGTCCATGTTTACTAAATGACCTCTCCAAAAATAATCCAAAACTTTTATGAAAATTGCTCTCTGAATTGAAATATGTGAACTATATGTTATTACATGCACATCTAAATGAAGCAACAACTAAATAGGGACATGGAATTTACATTAACTACCTTACATTTTTCATATGTTGTCCATCTTTATGTGAAGCTTGAGATAAAATATTGTGCATTGCTAAGAAATTAGCTATTGGTAATTTACACTAGACCAAGTTGAATAAAATAAATTACCCCTAATTTCAAGAAGATACCCTGTAGCAATATTACCTTAAAAATGCACAATAAATTAAAATTATGAAAATATAATCCTTCAAACCTGTAGTTTAACAAGCACAAACTATACATTCATGTCTCCATAGTTTATTTTTCTCATAAACATGTACATGAATTATTTATTAACACTATAGTGGTCTAAGACAAAAATCATTAATGATATAGTGCAATTACTAGAAAAATATCATCAAGTTATTCAAATATTCAACATAATTTCATTGAATTATATGCACTATTCATTTCCCATGGTGATGAGAAATACATTACTTAACCAGGTCATCATGGCCTCTTGCCTTTAGTTTCTATCTTATTCATATATTGATGTATTTTTATCATGACTATAGTAGATTCATATATAATATGGCATGGGTTGATGCCTTTCTTTATAATCAAGTTTCCTCAATATCACAACAAAATTACATAATTGTGAGAAATTGTCAGTATCAATTTCCATGTTTCTAGAGACATTTTTGGTGTGCTAGTTTATTTCATAAGAAAAAAATATTAACAAGAGAAATAAAATTATGAAAGGTAAGAAGAGATGCTTTTCAGACATCTCTTTCATAGGAAACCCACATTGTTACTTATATATTTTAGATTAGTAGTCTTCTATATCAGAAAGAGACATGCATAAGGAAGCAATGATTGTGTCTAGGATATGTTAAAATAATATTTTTTCCCCTTACCTAACTCTCAATGAATGAAATTCCACCAACAACATTTAATACAATCCCTTTCAAATTTTGAATTTTGGAGCCCATTTTGACTTTTTTGGGCAGAAAAAAGCTATGGAGTAGGTGAGATAATAATAAGTAGAATAAAAAGGGCAATGCATAGTAGACTATAGAATTTAGTAAAAAATTAGTATCTTATAGATTTTGTAATAATAAAAAAGGGAAAACCGAGTAGTAGAGAAGAGAAAACAACAACTACCTGCTGATGAATAGTAGTCTATAGCAATGAAAGAGAGAAAGAGCATCAATGATCTGTAAGAGGAATAAGGAAAGTCAACTGTAGCAATAGTTTATAGGTAAGGATAATAACACATAGTAAAACAGGGGGAAAATAAAGCAACAATCAAGGAATGTCATTAAATTTTTTTCTTTATAAAATTTAATTTTTTGCAACAATAGTAGCTATATGAATTAAAATATGTAAGAGGATATTTTTTAAAAAATTTAATATATGCAAGCTTTAGTGTTTATTTCTCTATTTTCTCCCATGTTTTGTTTCTATCTTGTGCTATCTATTTGCTACCCAACTAGGCTTATAAATTTTTTTATCCTTTCTCTTCTACTCAGCCAATAGTGTTGTATTTTTCTCAAACAACTAGTATTAGAACTATTAGTGAAGGGTATCCAAGTTGTGTGTGCATTAAAACATGGCAACAAGAAGTTCAAGGTCTTGGTAGCAAGCCCCCATGTTTGATAGAAAAAATTATGATGTGTGGAGCATCAAAGTGAAGATTATATTCAGATCTCAAGAGTTATGGGAGTTAGTTGAAGATGGGTATAGTGAGGTTGCAGACATGGCAGCCTTCAATGCCTTAAACCAAGAAAAAAACAATGTACTAAAGGAGAATAGGAGGAAAGATTCCAAGTCATTTGGCTACATATAAATGGCTTTGATTGAATCAATTTTTCCTAGAATATCAGTAGCTATCCATTCTGAGAAAGTATGGGATATCTTACAAAATGCATATCAAGGGAGTGATAAAGTGAATATTGTCAAGTTTCAACTCTTAAGAAGAGATTGTGAGACCCTAAAAGTGAATTAAAATGAGTCAATAAATGAATTATTCATAAGAACTATGAACATAATAAATCAAATGAAGACATGTGGTGATACCCTTGAAGACCATAGGATCATTGAGAAGATGTTAAGGATCCTTCTAATTAGATTTGACCCTATAGTGGTTGCTATTAAGAGTTAAAGGATTTGAGGAAAATCACAGTTGATGAGTTAATGGGTTCTTTGAAAACACATGAACAAAGGTTGAATAAGTTAGCCACCTCCTCCTATGAGCAAGCATTCAAGACCAATGTGAATGTGAAAGGAAGGGGGAGAGGATCAAAAAATAGAGGAAGAGGAAGAACTTGTAGCATTCAAGAAGGTGGAAGACATGGCCATCAAGAACCGCATGGAAGAAGAAAAGGAAGGAGCAACAACACTTCTAGAGGTCGATGTACACAAAGGTATGATAAATCTATCATCCAATGCTATTATTGTAAGAGGACATTATGCTAGTGAGTGTAGAAAGGAGTATGACATGAATAGGTAGAATTCTAATTTCACGCATACATAAGAGGCTAAACCAAATAGGAATTAGAAAGGAGGAATCTTGTTTATAACATGTAACATTGCTGAAGAAAGTGGAAAATAGACCTGGTATATGGATAGTTGTTGTATCAACCACATGAGTTGGAATAAATAAATGTTCAAACACATAGATGAGTCAATAAAATTAGAGGTTAAGATGAGAAATAATGATAAGGTTCCTATCATAGGTAAGGGTAGTATTTCAATCCATATCAAGAAAGGTAACAAAAGGAAAATTCATGATGTTTACTGTGTACCTAGGTTGAAACACAACCTTATCAGTATAGGGCAGCTTGTACAAAAGACATACAAGGTAAAATTTGAGAATGGTGAGTGTATCATCTTTGATAGGAATGGATGTAATCAAAAGATAACAATAGTCAAGATGATAAGTAATTGGATGTTTCCATTGAGAATGTAAAGTGAGCTCGTAGCTGCATTCAAAATAGTATTGGTAGATAAACCCACTCATTGGAATCTTAGGTATAGGAATTTGAGATTTAGAGGGTTGAACCTTATTCATAAGAAGCACATAGTAAATGGGTTTCCCCTTATAGATAGAAAAACAAGGTGTGTGAAGGATACATATTGGGGAAGCAAGATAGTAGTACATTTCCCATGGGTAAGGCATGGAGAACTAGAACTTTGTTAGAGCTGATCCAATCAAATTTGTGTGGTCCAATAAAGACCCCCTCCTTATCCAAAAATTTCTATTTCATGAAATTCATAGATGACTATAGCTAAAAGATATGGGTGTACTTCTTGAAGAACAAACTGAGAACATTTGAGACCTTCAAGTATTTCAAGGCAATGGTGGAGAAGCAAAGTGATCATTACATCAAGATATTGAGGATGGATAGAGGGGGAGAGTATATATTCAATGATTTCATGAATTTTTTCAAGGATCATATCATAAAGAAGAAATTTATAGCTAGGTATACACCACAACAAAATGGTGTGGCCAAGAGGAAGAACAGGACCATTCAAGAGGTGGCAAGGAGCATGCTAAAGGCAAAAGTTTTACCTAATGATTTTTAGATTGAGGCTATAACAATAATGATGTACTTGTTAAACATTTTTCCAATGAAGAGTGTAAGGGTTGTGATCACTAAAGAAGCATGGAGAAATAAAAATACAAGTTTTGAACACCTTAGAGTGTTCAGTTGTGTAGCATATGGACATGTGCCCAAGAAAAAAGAATGAAATGGGATGACAACAGTGAGAATTGTATTTTCATAGGGTATAGTGACCAATCAAAAGTATACTAGCTCTACAATCCCATCACCAAGGATCTCATAAATATATGAGATGTTCAATT
Source organism: Torreya grandis (assembly GCA_037957365.1). Classification (NCBI taxonomy): domain Eukaryota; kingdom Viridiplantae; phylum Streptophyta; class Pinopsida; order Cupressales; family Taxaceae; genus Torreya; species Torreya grandis. The sequence continues at coordinate 111,549 of JARHVA010001372.1, forward strand.
CATTGAGCATGAAGCTTGGGAAGAGAGATAAGGAGAAGAGCATGTTGAAACAAGGGCTGGTGGACCCTTAATTGAACATAAAACCAATACACCAACATGGACCTCTATTTCACAAAGGGTTGATTCATCTAGTGGTAGCATCCATCAAGGAGGTCAAGGAGTTGTTCAAGAGTCTACATCATCCTCCTCTAACTCAAATCAACATCAAGTAAGAACAAGAATCTTTCAAGAAGTTTATAAGCAGTCAAGGTATGAGAAAAATGAGGATGAAACTATGAATTATGCACTCTTTCTATTAGTTGATCCAATATAATTTGAATAAGTAGTCAAGGATAGGAAGAGGTGCAAGGCTATAGATGATGAAATGCATGACATAGAGAGGAGTGACACATGGGAGTTAGTTGACTTACCAAAAGGAAAAGATGTCATAGGAGTTAAGTGGGTATGCGAGACAAAAACTACTCTTAAAGGCAAGATAGAGAGGTATAAGGCAAGGGTAGTGGTGAAGGTCTTCAAGAAAAATCTAGGACATGATTATAATGAAACATTTGCACCTATAACAAGGTTATAAATCATAAGGATAATCATAGCCATTGCTACCCAACACAAATGGATGTGAAGTCATCATTCTTGAATGGAGTGCTAGAAGAAGAGGTCTATGTGGGACAACCATCTAGATATGAGATTCTCAAGTATGAGAACAAAGTGTATAGGCTAAAAAAAACATTGTATGGGCTCAAGCAAGACCCAAGAGCATGGTACAACCATATAGACTTGTACTTGTTGAGCAATGGTTTTAGTAAGAGTGAAAGTGAGGCCACACTATACATCAAATCATGAAAGGAAGGTATGTTGACTATTTTATTATATGTGGATGATCTAATATTCACTAGAAATGAAAATTAGTCTATTGGAGATTACAAAATAGCCATGAAAAATGAATTTGAAATGACTGATTTGGGCTTCTTGAAGTACTTTATCAGGATAAAAGTCAAGAAAATGGATGAAAGCATATTCATATGCCAATATAAGTATGCAAATCATATTTTAGAGAGGTTCAAGATACTAGACAATAATCCTATGTTCATTCTAGTGGAGACAAATCTTAAGTTGTATAAAGATGATAGTAGCAACAAAGTAGACCTCACACACTATAAGAGTCTAGTGGGAAGCCTAATGTATTTGACTGCAACAAATCCAAACATCATGTATGCAGTCAACCTCATATCAAGATTCATGGAGATGCTAAAGGAGACACATTGGCAAGCATGCAAGAGGATATTTAGGTATGTGAAAGGAATAAGAGATTATGGTGTTTTTTATGAAGCAATAAATGAGTTTCATCTTTTTGGTTATATGGATAGTGATTTGGTAGGCAACCTTGATGATTGAAAAAGCACCTTCAAGTATGTATTTCATCTTGGGTCAAGATCCATATCTTGGGGTTAAAAAAAACAACTGATAGTGTCACTATCTACGACTAAAGTAGAGTATATAGCAGCTAATGTAGTAACATGTCAAACTATATGGTTGAGAAGGATACTTTTTTATTTGCATGAGGAGAAACAAGGAGATTCTAAATTCTATTGTGATAATGTATCATCTATAACATTGTCAAAGAATCTTGTGTTTCATGGTAGGAGTAAACACATTATAATTAGGTATTGTTTTATTCATGATTTAGTTGAAAATCATGTCATAGAGCTTAGTTTTTGTAAGTCTAATCAGTAGTTAGCTAATATTTTTACTAATCGATTGCCTAAAGACACTTTCATGCACCTAGAATGAAATTTAGGGGTCATAAATGGAACATTATTAGGCTTACATAGTGTTATGTTAGCTCCAGAGTCTTACAAGAAAGCTATAGACTCCATCAGTCTAGCTATAGACTCCTACAAAAAATATACAAACTCCATCAGTATAGCTATAAACTCCATCAGTAGATCTATAGACTCCTATAGAAAATATATGGACTCCATTAGTCCAACTATGAACTCCTATAAAAAATAGATGAACTCCATCAATCCAACTATAGACTCCTATAGAAAATATATAGACTCCATCAGTCCATCTATGAACTCCTACAAAAAATATATGGAGTCTTATAAAAAATTATAGACTCTATAAAAAAGCTATGGACTCCATCAAAAAAACTATGGACTCCATCAATACAACTATAGAATCCATCAACAGAGCTATGAAATTCAGTAACAAAGCTCTGGACATGCATCAAAAAGATGCAAAATCATTTGGTAAGTTAAAATAAGTTATAAGGAGGTTTTGGACATTGAGTAGAGTCTACTTGACCATGGTAGGAAGGTCAAAAATAAGGGGGAGTGTTAAAATAATATTTTTTCCCCTTACCTAACTCCCAGTGAATGATATACCACCAACAATGTTTGATACATCCACTTTAAAATTTTGAAACTTGGACTCCATTTTGACTTGTTTTGAGGGGAGAAAATCTATGGATTAGGTTAGATAATAAAAAGTAGAAGACAAAGGGAAGTGTGTAGAAGAATATAAAATTCAATGTAGTAGTAACAACCTATAGAATTTGCATCAGCAAAATGGGGAAAATAGAGTAGCAGAGAAGGGAATGCAGCAGTAGACTATGGAATAATAGTATTCCATATCAAGGGAAGAGAGAGAGCAACAATGTGTAAAAGGAATTGGGAAAATCAACTACAATAGTAGTCTATAGGTAAGGATAATAACACAACAAAATAGGGGAAAAATAGAGCAACAGTTAAGGAATGCAATTAAATGTTTTTTTCTTTGTAGAATTTTTTTTTGTAACAACATCTATATGAATTAGTTTATGTAAGAGGATATTTTTTAAAAATTTAATATATGCAAGATTTAGTGTTTATTTCTCTATTTTCTCCCAGTTCTATTTCTATCTTGTGCTATCTATCTCTACCCAACTGGGCCTTTATATTATTTTTTATTTTCTCTCTCCTACTCAACCAATAGTCTTTTAGTTTTCTCCAATAGAATAATGACCAAGAATACATTAAGTACTCCAAATATTTTGTATAGTTTCAATTAATTATATGTAATGTTCATTGTACATATAAATGAGAGACATGGTATTGATTAAGTCATCATTGAGGTTTTACTATAAATTTTTCTAGGATCGTGGGTGAAGCATATATATTAAGTCATGGGGTCATGCCATTCTTTGCAATTATATTTCTTTAAAGATCATAAGAAAGTTGGGTATTGAAAGTAAAAATCAGAACTGACTTTCATAATTTCAAAGATATTTTTGGGTATGATTTTGTTTCCTAGGAGAAAATTATTCTCATGTTAATCAAATTAGGAAAGGTAAGAAAATGCATTTTTCACACATTTATTTCATGTAGCTCATTGTAGATCAGTAGTCTTTTGTATCTGAGAAACGCAGGCATAATGGTGGGAAGAGGACTACAAACATCCATTTGATGCATTGCCTAATTTTTCAATGTTGAATTACAAGTGTTTTCATCCTTAAATTGACCTTCAAGCTATTTTCAAGTTATATCATCATCTATACCTCAAGGTAGATGTTGTGGATTAATGATATCTTGTATCTGAGAAAAACATGCATAAGGGTGGTGATATGACTAATAACATCTTCTGGATCCATTGTCCGATTGGAAGTAATTACAAGTGATTTGATCCTTCAATTGTACCTCAACATAATGTCATTAATGATGAAATATGAGGAATACTTTATTGCACTCAAAATTATGAATCCTATGTCATAAGCAACACATTTTGTTAATCCTACTCAATCCTTAATAGTCAATCTATGCACACAATATGCTACATTTTTTGGAATTCAAATAGTTAATGAATAAGAGAATAAACTTTATTATGCCCTATATTTCACCTTGGTATATATGCATTAAATATTAACTTGGTTACATGTTGATATTTAGGAGGACAATTTGTTTACATGTTGAATCTCATTAAACATTGTTAGTTTAGTGGAAATTTAGGAGGTTCCATATATTTCATAATTGAGTTGATATAATGTGGAAAAATTCTCATTCTATATTATAACTCACACATTATGGTAAAATTCATAGCAAAGACTAGAAGCATCCAGTTGGTTTGGGATAATACCATCAAATAACACTATATTTTTCTTGTGTAAAACATTAACAAGCCTTCTTGGTAGAAACCAAAAATATGCCATTAGTAAAACATCAAACTAAAAATACCTAGAATATATACGTGTATATATTACATCACATTGTGTATGTTGGATACATAGAAATAACTACCCCTCACTCAAAGGAATGGGAAAGTATAAGATAAAAACAAAAGTAAGAAGATGAGTGAGCTTGTACAACAATCCATCCTTCAAAGTGTAGTCAATGTAAGATGTCTAGTAAACTACTATGGGCTTATATAAAGCATCAACATTTTTATGAAAAGGATCAAAATTTTCATTATTTTATATTGATTCATGTTTAGGAAAAGGATCACTACATATCTTCAACTTTTGGTTTCCATTATGTTGTGGTTAATGTTCCTCTATGGGAGTGCCAAAATGGATAATGGTGTCTTCTATGAGATCATGTATCTTGTGTCTTAGTTAGAAACATATGTTTGTTGAATTCACTTAAATATGATGATACTCATAATATGCATTTTCATCATAGTACCTTGGTCTAGGCGTGCTCAAATAAAGCTCTTGTGGTGGGAGGATTATTAACAGGTTAAACTCAAGCAATTTCTATAGTAGCACATTAGGAGGTGATGGTACTCATGAAAACTACCTCTTTTAAGGAGTTGTAAATTATAATGGGATTTTAGGTTATGAAACTAAATTGAATATAATATTTTCCTCCTTGTTATCATTTGGTTTAACCTTATAATTTTGTTTTCTTTTAAAATTCATTGGTAAGATAGTCGTAAGAGTTGATGTTTACTTAAATTTTCTCAAAGCACTTAACTTTACTTCTTTGTCCCTCACTATATGGCATATCTCATAAAATGAAGTGAATCCCTTGAATCACTCATAACATTGGTCACCTTGGTAAACATGGTCTTGTATCTAAGCACATAGTTGATGATTAGTTAATTAAACTTTTGATTTAGCTTAGAAATTCTTTCATAGGATAATTTCTCATCAATGTTTATGTAATATTGCATGATGGATAGGTCAGCCAAGGGGTTGAATTATCTTATAGATTGAAGAGGGAGATCATAGAACCATCTCAATAAATATTACCTAAGTTTTCATTGAAATAACTTGGTTAATATTTTTTTGTTTTATGCATAGTCTAATAATGTTGCATATAATGATCTAAGATGTTTCTCTTAATCACCTTTACCTTCATATAATGGGAGATTTGGAGATATGTAGCTTTTTGGTAAAGGGTAGATGATATTTTAGGGACTAATGGGTTGTGAATCAAAGTATGCAAATACAAGGCATGACTAGCTCTCGATGCACCTTGCTCTAATTTCAACACCTTGGTATGTAGATTTGTAATAGATTGCTCAAATTGAATGTGCATTAAGAAAGGTTAGAAATGGAATTCGTGTAGCCATCAAGGGAGGGTTTAATTTTACCCATGTAGTAATGGGTATCAAATTTTATTGAAGGCCTCATTTTTCCCAAAGATTTTGTGTGGATATAAAATGGGTCACTAAAGGTGTAGGCATAGGAATAGTATCCATAATAGTTTTCTAAATACTTGATCTAGAAACTTAAGATAATTTTTTCTACTTATCTCATGTTATGTATAATATTACATCAATATAGTGTCCATTCATGTTAATATATTCAAGGAATTTTTCATCCTCCAAGGCATTTTGTTTATCTTTAATAGTTGTAAATTCAATCTCAATATTCATGATAAGTTCACAAATAGGGTGAATAAGATATTTTTTACAATAAATAATAGGAATAACAAATGGATTCATGTAAACCATTTGTAATCTATTAGTAAAAATTAGAATTTCATATTGTGTGTAGTAGTAATAAGATTGGAGGAAAGTTTGGGATTGTTCATTATTAACTTTAACTCTAGTATGAATTTAAATTTGATACTTGGTACCCATTTTATTACATAATTGGTTTAAATAAGATATGTTATCCACGAATAACAATATGAAAAGAGTATTTTTTTTTAATTTTGTTAACCAATAATTCTCCATAAACATGGTCATGATTAATATGTAGTATTAGGGACTAATTAGAAATCACATCTGAAAATTAGAGAACTAAGGTTGAAAAATGAAACCCTATGAGAAATCCTACGGTTTCATAGTGTTTAATATGTGTATGGGTTCACGAATATGTTTTACCATAATTTATATTCATGGTGAGATTAATCTAAATAAGATATAACATTGAAATGTAACTCAAAATAATAGATATGGAATTCAATAATAGATTTGAAATTAAAATACTAAGATTGATTCTTCTAATTTGATAAAGGCATAAGTTAAACATAGAAATTAATACATATACTATGATACTTAGTTTTGCAATTAAACTATCAAACTATGACTATCTTCTCAAATTGAAAATTAGGGATAAGTAGGCCTATTATTCATTTGGTTTTGCATAAGTCAATATCATCAATTGATATTGACCTACTAGTTTGTATAAATTGTCATAGAAATAAGGGAGTTTATTATAAGTTCACCTCAATCTATTTTTGGTTGCTTTATGTTTGTGATCCCAAACCCTAATGATGCACGTAACTATATAAATTAGTCTCATTTTAACTTATAACCTAGGTGTGATTTTGAGATATATAAACCTATAAAATTAGGGGATGTGTGGTGGGATGAAATGACCCCAATCACCCTAATATAATGATTGATTGTTGCCTATGTATCCAATACTCTAAGGAAATAAATCAATCCACACTTGGTTTTACCATATAGTATTATTTTGAAATCATGATCCTTTATTATATTTATAAAACTAATTATGTAACCTTTATAGTTAGAAATTCTTGATTTGACTTGTATTTCAAGTGTTGTAGACTTGGTTTATGATAGTTACTAGTGATATTTTTACAAACTGAGAAAATATGGCAGATTTTCCTAGTGTGTAGTAATGTATAGATGTATATCAAATAATTTCCAATTCTCTTTTTGAATGAGACCTTGATTTGTTTATACCTAGATGAAATTTAATAATTCCTCATGCCACCAACACACTATAGAAATGGTTTAATCATAAGGATGGTTTTTATTTTTAGAAAATAGTCATTGCTAAAAGCAAGTCAGTGTCAACTAGATTAGATCAATATTGATTGGTGATACTAACATATTTGATGGAACCATCTGGTGTATATGGGGACAAAAATAAGAGTCAAGATATGTCTATGCAATATATTTAATAGCTTTGAAACAAAAAATGAGGTTCATGTAGGTGTATAATAGCAGAGCATAAGGGTTGACTCATTAGATAGCATGCAAGTGTCAAAGGATGGTGGATTAGGATCTTGGTAAGTGCTCATGTCATGTGTGGTGATTTTGTGTCATGTTTGTCATTGACAAGTAATAAAAACAATATTTTAGTATCTAAAAATGGAATTAAATAGAGCCCAAGGTTTAAAAACCTTTATTTTTAAAAATAGTTTTTATAGGATTCCAAAACATTTTATATAAATATTCAAAAGAATGTGTTGTAAAAAAAATTTAATGAAAATTTTATGGCATCAAGTATACTAGATATGGGCATCATAGAGAATTTAAAATGAGATTTATTAAGACAACAAATAGAAAATGATGGACATCAAAGGAATGGAAGATGTGATTTTCCATTTAGTTTTTTTGGTATGAAGTGATTTTATTTTGTTTCTTCATCATCTTCATCTTCTTATATATATTTTGGTTTTGATTATTGTATTAAAAAAAATTTGCTCCTTAGACCTTGAAGTACTTGAATTATTGTAATACATATATAAAGTCTTTGTTGTTATTGTATAAGATTTCATTTGAGTCCTTGTTTATGATGAAATTCAGCCTATGTGTACTTCTTACAATTAAGATATTGAATTGGGATTATGAATGATCATAAATTTTGTCTTGTTGCTTATCATCCCATGCAAATATTAGACTATTTCTTGTCTATCTTATTTTTCTCTCTCTTTCATGCTCACTTCCCTTTCTTTTATAGCTAGTAGTTCTTTTTTTGCTTAAATAAAGATCAACCCACTTTCCTTATCGATGCATCACTACCATTTTATTTTTAATTATCTCCCTTTTCCTTTATAATATTTATTTCATGCACTCAGTTTATGTTGATTTGTCAATAGGTTAGAAATAACAACCATGTAGATTTAGAGGATCTTTACAAGGAGTAGTCCCACACTAAGTATAAATCCCCCTATTTTGAATGGTTTTCAGGTGAAAAAAGTGGATACATCATAACATTAGTAAGATTAATCTAGTATGCGAAGGTAATAGGTTTCAATGTAATTCCAACTATCAGATCTAACAGATCAATATGTGTAGTCCATTGGTGATTTGGTACCCAAATACAAAGATGTCACCTTCACTACTAACTGTATGAGGCACTGCCATATGGCATTTTAGGACAAATACAAATTTGAAAACCATCCATAAAGTGGAGTTATAAATAAGGTAAGGCAGTATATTTTTGCTAATATCTTTTGATCCACATGTTTTTTGCCTCTCATTTGCTCTGTTAGAAATCTCGTTTAGAGAGATATCAAATATTTGAATATAATTGATATTTTTATAAATCCATGTACATGTTATAAAGTTTATGTATATATGAATTTGAAAATAATATGGTTATACATAGGTATCTTCAAGGGATTAAATGATATTCAATGATTAATGTGTACACATTTCCCTTGTGTTTATGCATGATAAGAGGATGTATTATAAGCCCATGCATGTTCATGATGACTCCATGACCAAGGTGGATGTTACATTGAATTTTTTTTAGAATATATACTATTTTCTTCATGATTGAAGGGGTTTATAGATGCATATGGAATGTTATTCCTACTTTTTGAGATTTATTGCCAAGTGTCTATGGAGCCCTAGATTTAGACCCAAAGCATAAATATATTATTATTTATTCTAGTTATTATTATCATCATAATACACACTTAAATTTTAAATTATTTATCTTCTTTTTATCAATTTACTATACTTTTAATTTTTTTTGTTGGGCTAGGGTCCTATTGGCAAATTTTACCACCATTAGTTAAGGGTTTAAGCAATACCAATTTGAGGTCATTTAGTTTTGGTTAATCAACTATAACATGTTTTTGATAAATTAAGATAAGTTTTAAAAAGTTAAGGTAAAGTGAGTCTAACTTGTTTCTTGCAAAGTCTATCAAAACATTTGGTAATCTCTTGTTAAGTGAGTCAAGTTCAATGTCTTAAAGTTCATTTTAAGTCATTTAAAATGATAGGGGATCAAGTACTTGTTCTCATCATTAAAATCAAGCTCATTTTAAAGTTATTATTATGGAATTAATATGAAATTTTTAAGAGACTTATTTAGGCTCCCTCTAACTAAGTAATAATATTGGGACAATCGTAGGCTATGGGTAGCGTATGATGGGGCTAAACCTGTGGAGAAGGTCAACTTCCTCTTGATAGATCACCTATACTAATGTTTACATAGGGAAAAGTTTTAGAAATGGGGAAAAGGGATCCTAATAAGGCTAAGATATGACACATAAAATAAAAATGATAAATTCCCATAAGCTTAAACTCACACTAGATTTGTAGAAGATAATGTTAGCTCAAATAACCTTGAAATCAAGCCAATTGCATTACTACTTCATAGATTAGGTCCAAGAAGAAATGAATGTAAACAAAGAGTAGTTCTAAGACTCACTGATGGATTACATAAATGGTATAAAGAACACTAATCTATACTTTAAATAGATTGAGAATACCGTAAAAGAGGTCAAAAAGGAGGACAATGGATGAGGAAGATTCTCCTTCACTATTCCATCATGCACAACCTACTCAACATAGATCCAAGGAAATAGATAGGCAAATAAATATTTTATGGAATCAAGAGGTAGTTCATACAAATGCTTGATAGGTTTTGTCCTAATAGAGGGGAGAATATCTTGAAATATCTTAGAGAGCCCCTACTCTTCAAGATCAAAGATTCCTTATGAGAGTCCAAAATCTGAGAGAGATTCTTTACATTGTGGAAGAATGGGGTGATATAGAGAAATGGAAAAGAGATAAGATGGAGCACATTAACCAAGAAAAATAAATGAGCTACCACCTTTAAATGAATTCCCCACCATATGTGATCTAATTAGGACTAATCCTCATCAACAAGTTAACCTATATTAGCTCTAGTAGTCTTTAAGATTTCTCATTGGCTAAGAAAGATGCACTAGAAGATAAGAATCAATTTTGCATGATGAGTCATGACACTGCTAAGAAATAAAAATACCTATAAGATTAGAGAAGAATTGAATGTTCCATTGCTTCTCTAACCACCATATCTCTTTGCTTCATGACTGAAGGGGTTTATAGATGCATATGGAATGTTATTCCTACTTTTTGAGATTTATTGTCAAGTGTCTATGGAGCCCTAGATTTAGACCCAAAGCATAAATATATTATTATTTATTCTAGTTATTATTATCATCATAATACACACTTAAATTTTAAATTATTTATCTTCTTTTTATCAATTTACTATACTTTTAATTTTTTTTGTTGGGCTAGGGTCCTATTGGAAAATTTTACCACCATTAGTTAAGGGTTTAAGCAATACCAATTTGAGGTCATTTAGTTTTGGTTAATCAACTATAACATGTTTTTGATAAATTAAGATAAGTTTTCAAAAGTTAAGGTAAAGTGAGTCTAACTTGTTTCTTGCAAATTCTATCAATACATTTGGTAATCTCTTGTTAAGTGAGTCAAATTCATTCTCTTAAAGTTCATTTTAAGTCATTTAAAATGATAGGGGATCAAGTACTTGTTCTCATCATTAAAATCAAGCTCATTTTAAAGTTATTATTATGGAATTAATATGAAATTTTTGAGAGACTAATTTAGGCTCCCTCTAACTAAGTAATAATATTGGGACAATCGTAGGCTATGGGTAGCGTATGATGGGGCTAAACCTATGGAGAAGGTCAACTTCCTCTTGATAGATCACCTATACTAATGTTTACATAGGGAAAAGTGTTAGAAATGGGAAAAAGGGATCCTAATAAGGCTAAAATATGACACATAAAATAAAAATGATAAATTCCCATAAGCTTAAACTCACACTAGATTTTTAGAAGATAATGTTAGCTCAAATACCTTAAAATCAAGCCAATTGCATTACTACTTCATAGATTAGGTCCAAGAAGCAATGAATGTAAACAAAGAGTAGTTCTAAGACTCACTGATGGATTACATAAATGGTATAAAGAACACTAATATATACTTTAAATATATTGAGAATACCGTAAAAGAGGTCAAAAAGGAGGACAATGGATGAGGAAGATTCTCCTTCACTATTCCATCATGCACAACCTACTCAACATAGATCCAAGGAAATAGATAGGCAAATAAATATTTTATGGAATCAAGAGGTAGTTCATACAAATTCTTGATAGGTTTTTTCCTAATAGAGGGGAGAATATCTTGAAATATCTTAGAGAGCCCCTGCTCTTCAAGATCAAAGATTCCTTATGAGAGTCCAAAATCTGAGAGAGATTCTTTACAATGTGGAAGAATGGGGTGATATAGAGAAATGGAGAAGAGATAAGATGGAGCACATTAACCAAGAAAAATAAATGAGCTACCACCTTTAAATGAATTGCCCACCATATTTGATCTAATTAGGACTAATCCTCATCAACAAGTTAACCTATATTAGCTCTAGTAGTCTTCAAGATTTCTCATTGGCTAAGAAAGATGCACTAGAAGATAAGAATCAATTTTGCATGATGAGTCATGATACTACTAAGAAATGAAAATACCTATAAGATTAGATAAGAACTGAATGTTCCATTGCTTCTCTAACCACCATATCTCTTTGCTTTGATTTTCTATGCAACCCTCCACTTTTCTTCATTATAAGGACAAAATCCTCATATCCTTGGACCTAACAAAGCCATGTCATATTTGCTTTGAGTGATGGTTTTCTAGAGCTATGACTGTGTTAAAGGATGAGACACTCCACCATATCTCATTTCCATTTTCATATGTTGTAATGTGAATATCTAAGTATAGGTCTTTTCTATAGATTTAAAACTAATCTCATTATTGGTTTTCTTATTAGTATATATATAGATAAATAACTTATAGATTACAGAGCCTTGCTCAAACTATACTAGGTTTAAATAAACCTATTCTACCTTTGAACCTTGTGGAAGTCGATAAATCATTATATGAATAAATATTTATTTAAAGAGTAATGATCACAGTAATGAAACAATACTACAAACCCAAAATATAGGTCTATATGTTCTAAATCTTTAAGCTAGATGTTCATATTGAACTTTAATGCTGATAAAACTTCCACATGAACAATCTTGATTGTATGGTTGTATCTTCTGTTTGATTGAGCTGTAATGATGGTACATATCCTTTAGAAAACCTACCTTAGTTCTACCTGAACCATGTTCAACCTTCATTTTTAGTTCATAGATTTAGACTTTTAATTTTATCTATTAATATTAATTTGGGATGCTTAGATTGTGTCAACTTTTAGCTCCACATTTGTCCCCAAAATCTTGTTGTCATTTACATAATTTAATGCTCTTGCACTATGTGGCATTATGATGTTTGATCTGAGCTCATTGAAATTTTACCTCACTCACTCTTTCAATCTCCTTAGTATGATTGAATGCATGCCATAGATCTTATTTTTTATGATTTAATACACACCATTGATCTTCTTGGTCATTATGATCATGCTACATGGCATCATTCAATTTAATCTTAAGATCTTCTTACTTGTTGACTCAAATCATATTATTGGATATTATATGCATGATTAAATGCACTATGTTAGATAGTTGGGACCCACTAACACTATCCTCACCCACTCACCATTGGATCTTCATAGTATGATTGAACATCGATCATTGATATGCTTGGACCCACTAACTCAAACTCATCCTCACTTCATTGGATCAAGATGTACGATGCAATGTTGACCATTGATCTTGGAGCATTTGAATTCAAATGGATATTTTATGAGGCTTAAACATGACATTTTCACATCCATCATAAACTAGTTTTTCAGCTTTGGATATTTATATCTTGAGATAGTAAGCTCATCAAGACACACATTTTGCAGAGGATGATGAAGGTATGAAGGACTTCATGTCCATGTATTTATTTTTAACTGAGAGGCTTTCTAAGTGAAATTTATAAAATTAAAAAATCATATGAATAGTTTGTTTCTATGTGACATGGCCCATAGTTCCCAAATTTATTATTTCTTTATTATTGTTTTCAAACATCTTCAAAGCATGGAACAAGTTTAAATGAGGTTCAAAGTGTAAAAAAGCATCTTGTCATGTTTAGTTGCTTATGTGTAGGTCTTTTAGAATACTCCATTCATGGATAGAGGATTAAATAATCTATACAACACATCCTAAATCCTTTATAAATCCAAAACCATGCTCAATAACAACTCATAAGTCCAAAAATGGTAGAAGTTTCCTCCATTTCTCCATCAAGCTCTTTATGAGCTAGTAAGGGATATTTTCAAATGTTTGAATCATGAAAGAGAATAAGATTTGGTTAAAATTATATAAGGGGAAGATAGGGGCCCATATTACCTCAATATTACATGAATTAGTTTCATGTTAAATGGGATTAACTTTATGAACCATCACTAAGAAGGAAAAGTGCTATAAAACACATCTAAAACCCCAATAGCTCAGTTCCAGGCAATATGATTGCATTTTCAGCTCTTTGATGAAAATTAAAAAAATTGTGAGATATTGTGTGGAATAAATAACCATACTAAACCTTAATAAATAAAATTTTCAATTCAAATAATGATGAAAGGTGCATGTACAGGATTCAGGGTTTCAAGAATGTAAGGAAGATAGTCAGAAAAGGGGTGTTTAAACAACATTAAGTGATTTATTATGGGTACACAATGGTTTTGATGTCTATAAAGTATCAAAAAAATTAAAATTAAAAAGTAATGAGGTATTTAAGCCTCATAAAACTTAATAAAATTCCAAAACTCAGAGCTAAAGTCATGCAAAAATGAGAAAATGCAAGTTAGAAAACACTCAAAAGTGCATATCTTGAGTTTTACTAAATTAAATCTCATGAAAATTTACATGGAGGTATATTTTGACGTAAGGGTATATTTTTAGATAGTTTTATATATTCATACCCATTTATGAGAGATAAAATTTCAAAACATAGGTCTATACCAAGAAGGAAATCAAGGTTCTTGACTAATTTGCTCATGGATGGAATGCGAAGTGAATGTTTTAGAGATTTTTAAGGGCATACAATGATATGATATATGTATAGTTATTTTTTATGTCTCAATACACTACTATAAAATTAAAATTAATGAAAAATAGGCCCAAATCACTACTAAAACATCTCTAAGAAACCCTACTAACAACAAGCATGCACTTTTTGAGAATTTTTATTTGTGAGTTTGGTGAAATATTTTAATTTTTTCACACTTATATACATATTAATAATTTATACATATAAAATTATGTTAAGGAAAGTTTCTAGTAAGATCTATAACTGATTTTAGACTCCTAAATCCAAATTAGGCTTTTTTGAGGCCTAAAAAGCACAAAAGGGCACTTTTGAAAGTTGTATGTGGAGTTTGGAGATGAAAATTTGTTAGAAGGTTTGTTACACCATGGTTATTATGTAAACATACTCATTATACTAATATTATATTCAAATAATTAAATTTAATCAATTTACAAGTTTTTATTGTGCATTTGGCAATCTTGTCAAAATGGAGAAGATATACATATCCAAGAAAGATCAAAATAGAGAGATATCATAATAAAATTCACTCTAATAGAGGATATTAAATTATGAACTCAAAAAAATACATTTATCCATTCCATACCCCAAGTTTGATGAAAAATATTCCAAGCTTATCAACAAGCTCCATCAATGCATAAAAATATTCAAGAAACCTTGCCAAGTCAATCACTTATGTTATTTTCCATTTGGATAACAATAAGAGGTAAAGAGTTTGCTTTAAAAAAGAATTAAAGTGTGGAAGGAGTCTTAAAAAACATAAATAGGAACTTTTTTATTTCTCTCCTACTCTAAAGTCATGAGTAAAAAGTCAAAGCAACATAAAGAATCCTTCAATGAACCCTCTAAAGGTGGAGAGACATCATGCAAGAATGAATGGGTTAGTTGAAGACTTGACCAAGCCTTCAAGGAATATATTCATGGAGGAGACTTATTAGTCAATAAAAACATGCAAATAACTCACTTCTATGACACTTTGGATCTCTTTGAATAAGTTGAGAGAGAGAAACATGCAAGCAAGAATATAGATGCATAGGTGGGTCAAAATCTAGGAGACAAGGAGGATAAATAATGCCACTCACTAAAAATATGGAAAGTATCAACGAATTTTAATGAGATATTCAAAATGAGTAAATGAAAATAATCAATACCTATTAAATAATTCTATTGAGTGTCTTTAATTTCAAGGAAGTTTAATGAGATATTCAAAATGGGTAGATGAAGATGATCAAGACCTCTTCAAGCATTGAAAACCATTAATGCATGCAAGGAGATTAATTCCCTTCAAGATAGGTAATTAATGAGGACCTAATACTTATTCAATGAATTAAAAAAATCATACCTCTCCATCCTATGGCATTTTACAAGAAAGAATTTAAAATCTAGCATGTACTATTTAGGATTTTAAAGCATAAACATTTAATTTAAATAATATAAAAGTGGTTGAGAAAGGGAAAACAAAGATGACTAGGCATGATGTCTCATCCCTTGTTTGGGTTTGATTTGTCTCCTCTCTCCTCTTTACCATTATTATATGTATGTTCATTTTTTTAAAGAGGAGGGGATTATGCTTTTTTCTATGCAGAAAATTTTCCAATTTTTTTAACTACATCACCTTTGAAGCAATAAAAAGCTGATTTTCCTCCATTTTTAGGCTGTTCCTGAAGTGTGTGTCTCATGTTCATTGACGTAACTTAGTGAACGATTGATTTTTATATATTTATGTCTATATTTTGTACCATTATTAATTATATAATAATTATTATAGGTCATATTAAGTGTCTAAGTCTGATTTCTACCTAGTTTGGAAGTGAACTCAACCAATGTTTATTTCTTCCATGCTAGTGTGAATATTTATCAAGACCTTTGTATGAAATACTGATGTAAGAGTAATTACATGAATATGAAGTGAATTTTTTCAAGTTATTTATATTACCAATCATGTCTAGTATAGGCATAATTATCTATAACATTGGTGCATCACCCCCAACATTTAATTTTCATTTTAAATTTTAGTTTGATTATTGCTTCCTTTACACTTTTCCTAATAAAAAAATCACTAAATTAGATATTTTAGAGTGAATTAGGTTAGTTTACCAAGGTAACCATCCATTAATCTAGATATTCTCTCAAATATTAGGCCATCCACACCTTGGAGAGTTTCTAATGTGTCAATAAGAGTAAGAACAAACACACATTCTAACTAGGGTGCACTTTTGAGTGATGACTATTTTTGGCATGAAAAATGGGAAAATTACATGTTATATTTGAATATTTGAGATAAAAAAGGAAATTTTTAGTATAAAATTAAATTTATCATTATTATACCAAGTAATTCTTTGAGTTACAAACTTCTTGGCAACAAATAAGTATTAGTTTCATGTCAAAGATCACTGCAAGGTATTCAAGTAGAGGTATTCCTTTTGAGATTGTTGAATTAAAACAAAATAATAAATTTTTTAAGAACAATTCCATATCTTAAGAGGTTATTTAAGTCACCAAATCATCCTATTGTGTAAACCACTACAATGTCAAATCCCACTATCAACATGGTTGTCCTGAGGAACCAACTATTTCTCCCTTTAAATGATGGAAGGCCTATTAATTTTTCCCAATATGATGACATCATAACATCAATCCTAAAATTCCTACCATATTTCACAAGTGAGGATCAAACTACACCCATAAAACATATTAAATATGTGGCCAACTTGTGTTTAGTACACCATGTTACCCAAGAGAATGTTGCCATCTATTTTCTTGATGCATCCTTAAAGGGAAAGGCATTGAAATGGTATAGGAACCTTCCATTGAACTAAATTTACACTTGAGATGATTTAGGTATAGTTTTATATAGGAAATTTGAACATAAATCAAACCATTTATCCCTCGTTTAGCAACTTATGACAATGAAGAGAGTACCACATGATTTTATGACTGATTTTAACCTTAGATTTAAGAAAACATGGGACATAATAAATACCATAATAAGTCCATCTATTGATTATGATTTATTATACTTATTAACATCTTTGAATTTTTATGTTTAAGTTATGATTTTGTCCTTAAGTGGCAAGAAATTCTCAGATGCCTATGAGGTTGCCATTAGAGTGGAAAATAGTCGAATTTAGGTTGGTAATCTTGTACCTAGGCCTCCAATGTAGTTTTTTACATAAATAAATCCTACTCCACCTCATCAAGCTCCATCAGTAGCCCCAATTTCAGCCCCTAATGTCAAATTCAAGTTCCCCTTAGTCAATATAGTGAGCTTGGTGAAGCAAAAGGCATGTTTCAATCTTTTGGAAATGATATAGTTTAGTTAAAGAGGCAAAAATATCAAGCCAATAGGCCATATCAAACACCTTATCATCCCACATATCATCCATATAGAGAACAAATACCTCCCTACTAGGGTTTTAGAGATAATAGACATCCATGCCAAGCTCAACAAGCCATTACACAAGCTAAACCATATGATAAAATTAACCCCAATGGTCCTTCCACATCGAAGGCCATTGTAAAAATAAAAAAAAATTTATTCAAGAATCAATATGAAATCCTTCTAACACCAATGATGTTCAAAATCAAGCTTTAGTGGTATAAAATATGGTAATTCTTTAATTGACACAAGAGGAAGACTTTCTTCAAAGAGACCAATATAATGAAGTCATGATAAAACAAGGGGAGGTGAATCATGGATAATTACAACCTAATTAAACCTTAGTGAATTAGTAAGTTTATGATCACATGGTAGTAAATCAGATTGGTGAGCTTATCAAATCAAACAACTTGGTTGTAGTCATCACAATAGCCAAGATAAGGGTTATAGATGAGACTCAATAGGTAAGTCATGACCCACATGTTCCTAATATGATTTATAAATGTACTAATTATCAGGTTTCTTCCCATTTATCTCATAAAAATCATAATTTGGAAGCAAGAAAGGTTCACCAAGTGTCTCAAGTATAAGAGTATTTTATTGCTTCAAAGGTGCAACTAAAGATTGGAGGCTCTTCCTTCAACATAGTAGAGCATATGAAGAAATAAAGCATCGGAATGACCATGTGGGATTTATTGGAAATATTAGGACAAAATGATATCCTTATTCATAAGCTTTTAGGCCTTAGCTTGTATACAAAACTAGTAGAGAAGGAAAGTGTGGTTGTAGAAAATTCAGACCAATAAGTAAAAAGGAAAGTATAATAGGTATATAAAGGTGTAAAGTTAATTAAATATCATTAAAAAATAATTAAGACACTTCATTTTTATATTTATTTTATTGTTGGAAACATACTAATTCATAATTGCATGGTTGACAATAGGGCAAGTGGCATAGTGATGACAAAATAGATAGAAGATAATTCGGGTTTCGTGTATGAGCCAAAAACTAATTTGTCTTTAAACTTTATGGATCTCCAAAAAAGATAGTGGGTATAATAAGGAATTGAAAACTTGCAGTTCATTCATGCCAAAATGTGACCATCTAGTAATAGTTGGCAGTGGTGGATCTTCCTCCATAATTTGCTATGCGGTTATCATTTGACTTCACTTTGAAGATATATGGATATCTTTAAACTAATTGGACATAACACATGTTTATAAAAAGGTATTAAACTAAAATTAAAATTTATTTAGAGCTTATTTCTCATTTTCATCTAGAACCATATGTGCCTAATGTTGTTAATGCTTCCATTATCTTCCATAATGTTAATGTCAAACCTAATATATATTATCATGGGTTTCCATTTTATAAAATGAAAATCAATATAGTATTTCAATTGTGACATGAGATCCATTAAGCACATGGAATAATTGAGGAATAAAAATCTATTTAATATTTTATATAGCATTCAATGTTTCTTCTCCAAATATAACTATATTGAATTGTTTCTAATTACTATAATTTTTTAATCATTTTTTATACTCTCAATCATGCACCATAACTTTGTTTACATAAGCATGATTAGTTTTATCATAGTAACTTCTACCACTATAATATGGATTTATCATCCATTATTATATCCAAAAAATATAATTTGTGATCTAGATGAGGGGTATTAAGACATTAGGGAATTAACTAGTTGCAAGGTCATACATGAAGGATATGTTCTTACAAACCTTTCTTTTAATTTTTTATATATTATACACAATTTTAAAAAAAAATAATCAATTCTAATTCCTTTGATATTAATTATAAAATAATTTAAGGTACATTCCATAGATAAAAATACAAACCATTTCCAATAACCAACTCTTAATCCATTTTTTAGAAGACCTATGACAAGCCACACCTTCTATAGAATCATCAATCTCAACTAGGTTCAATCATTAACAAGATCTAATATTTTTTAAGTTCAATTTTATCTTACTATTACTTAATTCTAATAGAATATTTAAATTTATGCCTTGGATGTTCTACTTTAACAATTTGAACAACATTTCTCTATTGACCATATAATTAATGAAGGGAAACACCCATTTAAATTTTTTGTGTCTCACTACCTAAATATTATGTGAAGGATAAATGAATATAAACATATAATTTATTATTTAAATCACTTAATAATAATAATTTTAAACCTATAAATTATAATTATTTCTATATTAACAAGTGACCTAAAAATCGGGCTACTACCATAACTAGTTTATCCCTAATAGACAATTCCATTCTATTGATGCTTGATGGGTATTGAATCATAACACTAAAAATATAAAAATACAAAAATACCATAACAAACTCAAACCATGTAATTAAACAATAAAATTTATTTATAACCAACCCTCTTTTTGACAACTATAACACTCACCCAAATCAAGATATTTCATCTTAAAGTTCATTTTAAGGAAGAGTGAGAAAAATATTTTAGAAATAAAAATAAAAAATCTCATACTAAAATCAATTTTAAGAATAAATTTCCAAATAATGGGTCTTTAATACACAAATAAAAAAAAATATTTTCTAATTTAAAGAAGTAACAACTTAAGAAGAAGCTATAAGACAAATAAGGCAAGCTCGTGGACAAAATTTGACATCTAACCATGCTTATAATGATTTTTTATGACTGTTATTTATTCAACATTGCCTTTCAAATGTTAGTATAGGTTATACTAGAATAAATAAACATTAAATATAATTTATATAATTATTATAATTATATAGAATGTTTTATGGTTTGTTGAAAATTTCACCTTGTATCTATTATAGTTTACCAAAACAAAAACGATTGTATTTTACAACTAAAATAACACAAATATGTTCATAAAATCATTAAATTTATACCCTAGGTGAGGTGAATGAATTTAAAAGTCAACTAAAATTTTAATTAACTAAAGTTGTGTTAGATACACTTAGTTTATGTAAACTTCACTATCAGTGCTTAAAATTCACCTTCACACTAAATTTGATATTTTGGAATCTTTCCCAACTCACTAAAAAAATAATATATAGGGAATAAATTTTATGGTTTTATTTCCATATTTACATTTTATAACTATAAAATATAATCAATTTTTTTAGTATACCATACTAGATGCAAGGTGAAATTTCTTATAGACCATCAAAAAATTAAAAAGATTATAATAAATATATGTATATTATAGAATGTTTATTTCTTCTATTATGAATTATATTTATAGTTAAAGGTGTAATTTACCTATATATATATGATATTTTAATGTATATGGGTTGATGGAGATGCCAACATGCAAAACACATCCCATTTAATTAGTTATATAGTCAACTGGTGTAATTAATTATGTAGGTAACTTGTGGAAATATTTATATTGGGAAATGAGTCAGCCTACATCTTTGATTATGAGTATACACATCCATTATTAATGAAATAGGTCTATATAAGGAGATTAATATCATTTTAAGGGATATAAATTAATTTGTGAGTCTTATATTTGAAGTGTAAATGTGTACTCATTCCTTCCTAAAGGAGTATTATATAGTGTAGCTCTACCTTAAGAGTTATTGTTTTGATTTTGAATATATTTCATATTGGAACATATTTTCCCACTAGTACATAATCTATGTGGATCTTAATTTTATTATAGATATTATTTGGATGGTTTTCATTATTATATGTTAGGTTCATAACATAATGTCATACACCTATATATATGATGGCATTATATATATATATATATATATATATATATATATATATATATATATATATATATATATATATATATATATATATATGGGTTGATGGATATGTCGACATGTGGCACACATCTTTCTTAGCTAGTTATATAGGAAACATGTGGAATTAATTATATGGGCAACTTGTGAAATTAATTGTAATGATAAATTAGTTGGTCTACATTGGGATTAATAGTAAACACATCCATTATTAATGACATAATTCTATATAATGAGATGGATATCTTTGTGAGGGATATCATGTAAGTTTTGAGTCTTCTATTTGAAATATAATTGTGGACTTATTCCTTCTTAAATGAGTATTATATGGTATTTTACTACCTTACTTAGGTTATCATTCTATTTTGAATATACTTTGTTATCTTGGATCAACAATATAGTTTTTTCATATACATTATATTTCTACATATTTACATGATTATTTCCTTAGGTTCATAACATCTTGTATTAGACGTATTTCATTAGCAAGTAGGGACTTTTTTTGAGACGTTATGAAAAAAATCCATTACATTGTAGAAGGTATATCTCCTCACACAAAAATACTATTTAATTTATTTTTGTGGTTGAAAAATTAGACATAAAGAGCTTTCCTAAAAATGGTCACATGGATTATGATCAATATCAAAGGACATATGTACATATGAATTTGATTTTATGAACCTATTGTTTTTTTAAAAAAATTATCAGCAACCCATAAAAAATCATATATTTTATTTTGGGTGAGCAAATCATGTGTCATTTTGTGCAATTGAAAAAAATAGATTTATTTTTTTACATGATTTTGTTTTCAAATCTATGGTAGAAATGTTTCAAAAAAAGACATTGAAACCCTAATTTTTATGAATACTTATGATAGGGTTTCAATTTTGTCTAGAGATAATGACATTGATGTTGGAGAATGATCATTAAAATTTAAGGAGATATATTTTCCATCAGAATTATATAAAATATATTCACCCTATAATCTCCAATGGCCTACATCAAGTTGGAATGTTCAAATGGAAAAATAAAGGAATAATTTTTCATGAGAAGAGATGGAACAAGCTTTCCTAGCTCATTGGTACACTAAGAACAAAAACGAAGATAAGGATGAGGATGTAAAAATGGAAGTTGAGATAGATGAATAATATAATAAGGTTTTGGGTAATAATGATTAACAAGAAAAGGAAGCAAAATAAGGAGAGATAAAGGATAAGGGTTCTAAAAATTTATCTCATTTTTTTTTTTAATATTTCAATTTCATGAATGCATTCAAAAAGATGAGGTTATTATAGTTATAAGCCCGATTAGAAAGTATAAATTCATTACCATTGAATTATACAAGTAAATACTAGTTCAATAAAATAAAATAAAGAAAACCCAAATAGAGGGTAAGAATGTTTAATTTTTGGAAGATTTTTTAGCTTACTATGGACAAATGTGTATTGCATTCATATTTTTATGCTTTGGCTATGGATGCTTTGGATATCCTTAGTTAGAGACTTTGCGGAAAATCTATATTAATGTGAAGAATAAGTTCATTAAGGTTTGGTACAATTGAAATAAAGTCTCTTTTCGATATATCACTCTTATCAAAGAATAATGAACATCAAGGTAGAGCATGAGGATGAATAAAAATATGGTGAAGAAGAGCATAAAGAAGATTCATATGAATAAAATGGTGAGGTAAAGTTACATGAATAAAAAAATAATTAATGTACTCAAAAGACAAAATCAATATAATAAGATAGTTTTGAAATGTTTAAAGTATCAAAAAATGATAGTAAGGTCAAGGAATATAAACACCCACATCATCATGAAAGGTGAAATCATTGAGTCATGTTGTGCAGTGTCATAACAAAAATCGGTATGTATATATATGGAACTAAAGGACTAGTTACTATGGATACATATGTGGAATATGGTATCATATTAGTAATCATTATGGTTATGCATGGAGGCCAAAGAGGGAAAAATATGGTTATGGATGAAATAAGAGTAGTGAAACAAAATTAGGTATTATGACCATGGAAATATCATCAACCAAGATCACATATGGGTGGTTGCATGATCAAATATGGAAAAAAGTGTGCAATGATTTGAAATGCACTCATTATTTGGATTCTTCTCATTATTTATAACTACTCTTACAACATTTTCATTATTTATAATATTAATCCTACCAAAATTCATTCATCAAACACATCATTGTTGTTTATTATCACCCATATTCCTAATGTCATATTTCACTTTCTTCACACAATCGTGGACTAAATAAAACTCAACCAAGACATATTTTAAAGTAATGTATCATAAAAACATGATGAATCATCATTAAAAACATTGAAATCTTGATAGATTTATAATGCCAGTGGAATAATTAGATGACTTGGTAATTCTCATATCTACCTTAGATCTAAAATGCCTAAAACCCCTTGTCATATGAATCTTGATTAGGTAATGTTAAGGGTTAAAGAGATGATTTTTTTACATTAAGCATGACAAATCCTAAACTACAATCACAAAATACATGAATTTGATTCTAGTTTAGCTCTAATTACAATGGAAAACCTTCTCATCACATCAAAATGTAGTAATGGACATAAATCCAATTTATAATTAATAAAAAGGGTAGTAAGTAAATGGCCCCATGGGAGGGAGCCAGTACAATTCTCTTAACATATGTTGGACAATATTTTGAGGATAAATTTGTAGTTAAAGTGGTCCTATGGTATTAAAATTCTTAAAGCTTAGATAAAACTTTTTAGGAGATAATATTTACAACTATCAATTTTATTTTTTAGAAAATGTTGAAGTAAAATTAAATAAGTTATAAGTTTTCCATTGGTAAAGTAGCATCTTAAAAAATAAGAACATGTGTGGGGAACTTCCAACCTATCATCCACTTACCTTCCATCACCCTTAAAAGTTTCTCTCTAAAACATTCTTTCCCTTTTTCATGGAATTTTTTTAAAACTTCGTACTTGTGTCATTTTTCAAAATTTTTGGGGCCACCTACTTTTTCAAAATAGTATTTGTATCCCCTTGTATATCCAATCATGTAAGAGGATCAAGACAAATTGTAATCAATGGAAATCACACATGTAATTACTTCACATTTTCATCATTAAATTGTGTCTATATATTTTTCATATAATGACACTCATGAATCCAAAAGTAATAATTAAATCTATAAATTATAATATAAAATATTGTAAATGTATTTTTATATAAGAAAATAAGGCAACTAAAATTTTATTAGAGGAGATTTTTCTTTTTTTGAAAATAATGGCATTTAATCCAAGCTATTCTTGTCCTAGATTTGACCAAGTGATGGGAAACAACCATCTCCTTATCAAATTGGATGAATAATAAATAGAAGAATAAATTTATTCAAGATAGCAATAAGGTATTATTAATTCCAAAATAATTCCTACTTTCATTATTGTCCCTCAATTACATTCCTCTTGTCAAATGCTTCATCATGTAAGTATCAAATATATTCCCTTAGTATATCATGGATGCCCTCCTTCATACCCAAAATAACATACAAGGGTTCACTCATTATTTCCCACCATGCACCTTAAAATTAAAATCCCCAATGTTACTACTAGAATTGATAGCCAATGTTGTAACATGATACCCATGTAATCTCCACTTTCAACCCTTCATGGAATGGTTCACAAACTCTGACAATAACCATAGACATAGAAATAATAACCCCATAGTAATCCATTGAATAACAATTCATTTTGATTATCAAGGAGATATGGGCTTCAATCCCTCTCTACATGATTTGATAAAATATTAATTAGCCTCGATCTAATATATATATATATATAAATTATCCCTATTTGACTAAGGATTACAATGCACCAAAATTTTCTCATAAATAAAATAATAATGCATAAGGTACCAATTTTGGCTAAGTCCAAGAACATGCATTCTAAAGAAGGGAATATAAGGGAAGAGGAAATGAAATACCTAGGAGTGAAGAATGTGGATAATTAACTACCAAAATATTTTTCTCAATTCAAAGCATGGAAAGTGAATATGGGAGTAAAGTTGAGAATAAAAGGGACCAAATGTAGAACAACTTGGATATAATTTAAGACTCATTTAGTGAGTGGTATTAAGAAAATTATTTATTCCCACCTATCTTTAGGAATTCATTGCACAATTTAAGTAAGTTTAAACTAAAATATAATAGGTATGTGGTGTTTGTTCTTATAACTCCCACCTCAAACCTAGACTTATGGTTGAATAATATGATAGTGAATGCTTATGCATTAAGACACTACTGTTATAATTTTTATAGATTGTAATATGAATGTATCAAATTATAGTGAAATATTAAGGATTATATTATCTATTTATGTGATATGTGTTTGTTAATGGAGTCTTGTTCTAGTTTGTAGGGATACATTAGTAAAAAATTGATATCATTTTTGCTAGAGGCACAATCACTAAGAGGGGGGTGAATCAGCAAGCCCAAATAATCCAAATTCAATTCCAAACCTTTGAAAATCTTAATCATTTACCACAAGCATTCATGAAGTGTACTTATCATTCAAATCAATGAACATTAGAGATAATGCAAGATCAAGAACATAACACATGATATATGTGGGAAACCCTCTTGGGTGATAAAACTCATTAGAACCTGCAAATGGACTATTGCCCTATATTAACAAGAACTAATTTAGACTAGAAAGGTACTGATAAAGGAAATACCATTCCTTATTTTAGTGAGACTGCAATCCCATAAGTAGATACTACACTTATCTAGCTAAGCACCCAAAACAACTAGACTTTTAACAAGTTTCACCTTAAAAAAAAGCAAACAACCTCCTTAGATGTTGAGCACCCACAATAACACCTTTGAATTAATATATTCAACACTTGATGATGTAAATTTTATTATCACACTTCACCATTACTCAAAACTCGTTATTTTCCAAATCACATTACATACTTGAACCAACACATGAGGATCAATTAAGACACATTACATATCCCAACTAACCTCACTCTTTAACTCTACACACTTAACACATCTTTTACAACAATAACTCTATCACATGTTCACCAACATGACTAGACAGTCAGACACATAATACACACTTTATAATACCTCTCAAACAAGCCACCAATCTCTCTCAGACATCATCAATCCTTAGATCACACACAAGGCATCCAAACTAACCTTTTATATCAATCTAAACCTCTTCACTCATATGCAACTTATAAGGGTAATATTTTGACATTAAAAACATGACCTACAGGTCATACACATAGTCCTCAATATAATCTACTCAACAATGAAACCATTAGGAACACTTTTCCTTTTCTCTTCTTCACTTCAATACATACATAACCCTCTCAATCCCAGAAACCATCTCCTTTGGTTTCTCTATATATAGAACATTCATGATTAACCACTTCATGGTCAACTATTAGACTTGCCTTAACCCTTAAGGTATATAATAAAATAAATTCATATTTTAACTACATCTCCATAAGTTGGACATAACATCTATGGGTCACCCTTAAGCAGCTACAACTTTCAACAAGGCCCTTATAGCTCTTATAGGTCTCATGGGTCTCTATTCACCCATTTATAACTTCAACAAGAAAAATAGAAACTCATGACCAATTTTAAAAGCATACATCCACTCCAAATGACCCCCTAGTAATATCCACATGGGTTCATGCCACCTAGAACACCAATTGCACACTTGAACCTACCAATTAGGTCAACTCACTCTTCAAGTCTTCATGAACAAAAAACCTAGTCATAAAATACTAAACCAAGCAATCAAAAATTTCATTAATACATATGATTATATAATATGGATGAGCTCTTATAGGGCTTAGGTACATATCCATGTACTTGAGATACTTCAAAATAGAGTCTAATCACTCAGAACAACATACTCAAAATGACCACTCAGACTAGTCATATACTGTCAAAATATAGTCAAGATATTTTGTATTTATATATTTGATCAAGGGAAAAATAAGATAATAAAATACATATCATAAGTATTTAAGACTTATACAACATATACATGCTTATTTTCTTATTTGACTCTGCTCAAAATGGTCACTCAATCTGCTAGTAGCATTTGGGAACACAATCAACTTCATAGCCTTTATGCATGAAAAATATTTATTGGTCAAAAATCTAAGTATAATATAGAGCATCCTCATTAATTATACAAAACTCCCCAATAATTAACACATTATGAGACATCAAAACAACAACACAAGCTCAATTATTCTTCTTGGATCACTTGTAGAATACACACAAACACAATAAAATTTTAACCTTGATACCATGATTTTACATGCTTTAAAATATTTAAATATATATTTTTAGATTCTCCTTTTATTCATCTGAAATTTTTATTTTTATACCATGAGTAAATTCTACATAGATTAAAAGTTATGGCTCAAAACCCAGACAATAATTTTTCCTTTGTTAAATTCAAATATTTAAATTCAAATAGTCACAGTTAAACATTGAACACTATGATTGAATCTTGTGTCCTCACTGATCATATTAAAAATTCACCATTGATCTCCTTGAAACTTTAACTAAGTTAAATCTTTGTTACTTTGACCTTATCTTAGGCATCCTAGGAACATTGACCTCATACTCTTTATCAATCTCTTCAAGATTGTCCTCATTTTAATCCTACTAGATAAATATCACTCATTATTTATCTTCTAGAGAATATTTAATTTTATCTCTAATTGAAGTTAAATAATAAACACTTGTCTTTATCTCACTGCATCATAACATCTTGTAATGAACACACTCCATTGATCCTTTTGTAAGGATCTTGATCTTCAAATTCATTAACCAAGAAACATATTGATCAATTTGACTTGATATGCACCATTAGATTAGTCTATATGGTCTCCCATGAGCTATTGGATCTACATCCTTTACCTTTACTTAGTCACTAAACATCGATGACTTAGATCCATCTCACTACTTCTAAACATATTGGATTAAATGTGCTCAATATATCTCCTTGAGACTTGCTTGATATTTACATCTTTCTGAAAAGACTATGGGGGCCCTTTCAATATTCCTAGAAACCTAACTATGCACAGATATATCTTTTGCCTCGATCAGTGTCATGACATAATATTTGCACCATATGAACACCTTTTATAGGGGAATAAAACCACATAAAAAAATAATCCTAGAACCTTCATACATGTGAGATATAACACCTTTAAAATTCTCACATAGATTTCTCTCGCATAGAACCAACTATGTCAAAACCTGCCTAAGAGGCCAATTTTGAACATGAATAAATTTTGTTAGGCTTTGGTGCTTAACCTAAAAATTAATACAAATAAACTAGGCACAAAAACATAACAAACCCATATGATCACCATTTCTTAAAATGTCCACATGTGTGATATATGTCATTATAAAGCTACTTACTCAGATTTTCCTTGCATCATGCCAATTTGGCTAAGTATGGGAAAATACTATCAAACTACTTGGAAGCCCAAATTTTCCATTGAATATATTTTTATGCACTTAAAAATATGACCTAATATTTAATACATATAAACTAATGGATAATGTGATCACAGCCATATGACCAACTCCCCTTGACTCATCTACAGATGAAAATGGTCATGTCATCAAACTGCTTACTCAAAATTTCTACCACTAGACCAAAAAGTCTAAATGAAAATAATGATCAAATAAATGAATTACACTCACTTTAATACTCAATATAAGAACTTTTGACACCCCATATGGTCTCTACAACATGTCCATACCAGATGAATCATCCATCTTATGATTCTTGTATTATTTTAGTTCACCAAGTGCACTCATGATCTCAGCTTCTAGATCAAATTATTCCTCATTGTCATCTACTCTATTTTCATGGAAAAATTATTCACCATACATGATGTCCTTATCTTTTTAACTCAAACATGTCATGTCATCTACTAGTTGAACCTTGAGATCATTGATAAAATTCTCATCATGTTTAGCATCTTTATTCAAAGTACATATCTGCTCTTCAAGAGCCTTAATCGTAGCCTTCCACTATTGACTCTCTTTCGTAAAACATTTTTCCATATTTCTACCTAATTATAATATATTGTTATATATTAATCCTCCTCTAAAGGACTGGCTATGATATCAATTGTTAGAGATATAATAACTAGGGGGCGAATCAATGAGCTCAAATTATCCAATTTTAATTCCAAACCTTTCAAAATCTTAATGAAATAACACAAGCATTCATGAATCATAAATATCAATCATAATAATTAATAATATATACAATTCAAGATCAAGCACATAACACATGATATACATGGGAAACTCTCTTGGGGGATAAAACCCACTAGAACCTGCAATTGGTTTATTGTTCTATAATAACAAGAACCAATTTAGACCAGTAAGCTAATAATCAAGAAATGACCATTATTGATTTTAGTGAGACTAGAATCCCATAAGGAAATACTAAACCTATCTATCTAAGTACCCACAATAACTATAATTTTATCAAGTTTCACTTTACAAGGAGGAAACAAGCCCCTTAGATGTTGAGCACCCACAACAACACCTAGAACAACTCCGCCTTCGAATTGATGTCTTCAACACCTAATTATGGATATTTGATAATAAAATATCACCTTTATCAAACACTCTCTATTGGATAAATCACATTAAATAATTTAATAAACACAAAAATATCAATTAGGACACATTATATATCCCAACTAACCTCACTCTTCAAATTTGCACACTCAATGCATCATTTATAGAAATATCTCTACCATAGATTTAATAACATGACCAAATGGTCAGAAAAAAATGACACACTCTATAATTCCTCTCAAAAAATAAACCAATCTCTCTCAAACATCATCAATCCTTCACTCACACTCAAGGCATCCAAACCATCCTTTTGGATCACTTTAAACCTCTTTTCTCATGCTCAACCTGCAAGATCACTATTCTACCATTAAAAACATGACCTACAGGTCTTACACATGGTAATCAATCTAGTATACTCATATACCCAACCATTTTTCACACTTTTCCTCTTGTCTTATTCTCTTCCATGTATACATCACCCTCTCAAGCCTACAAACCATCTCCTTTTGTTTCTCTATATATAGAGCATTCATGATTAACTAATACATGATCGGCTATTAGACTTGAATTAACCCATAAAACATATAATCACATAAATACATGAATAAATTACATATCCATATTTCATACATACCATCTATGGGTTACCCTGAAGAAGCTACACCTTTAAATAAGGCCCTTGTAGCTCTTATAGATCTTATGGAGACCCATTAACCCATTTAGCACTTAAACAAGCAAAATATAAACTGAGGACTACTTAAAAAAGCATATGTATAATTAAAATGACCCCATAGTCCCACATACATGGGATAATTCCACCTATAACACCAAATCCATACTTGAACCTACCAATTAGGTCACCTTGCTCTTCAAGTCTTCATACATAGAAAACCTAGTCATAAACTACCAAACCAAGCACTTATAAATTTCATATATAAATATGATTAGGTCACATGGTTTAACTATTATATACCTCATATACATCTCCATGTGCTTTAGATGCTTCAAAACATTCTCTGAGTACTCATAATAACATACTCAAAATGACCACTCAGACTGGTCATATACTGTCAAAATATAGTCAAGTTATTTTAATTCTCTATACCAGATCAGGGTCCAAATAAGAAAATAAAATCCATATCATACTTATTTAATAACTATACAACATATCCATTCTCATCTACTTCTTCAATTTTTATCAGACCACCTTAAACATGCCTTTACAAGATGGTCAATCAAACTCCTAGTAGCCTTTAGGAACATAGTCAACTTCTTAGCCTTTTTTCATGAAAAATATTGATTATTAAAACACCCAAACACCATATAGAACATCCTCATGTATTATAAAATACTATCTAATAGATAACACATTATGAGACATCAAAATAACATCAACACAAGCTCAATTATCCTTCTCGGGTTACTTGCAGAATACATATGAACACAGTCAAATTTAAACCTTCATAAATATGATTTTACACACTTCCAAATCTTCAAACATATATTTTTATATGTGTTTTGTATTCCTATACAAGTTTTCCTTCAACACCATGAGCAAATTCTACATAGATCAAATGTTATGGCTCAAAAACTAGACACTAGTATTTCCTTTGTTAAACTCAAATTTTTGAACTCAAATGGCCATAGTTAAACTTCAAAAACTATGCTTGCATATTTTGTCCTTTATAATTAGATTAAACATCCACCATTGATCTAATTAAACCTTTAACAAAGTTAAAACTATGCTATTTTGACCTCATCTCATGCATCTTTAAAATATTGACCTCATACACTCTCTCGATCTCTTCAAGATTATCCTAACTTTAATCCTACTAGACAAATATCACATTGACCTCTTGAATTTAACATGTGATAATGATATCAAATAGTATAAACACCTACTCACCATTGATCTTTTTAAGAAGTTCTAACTTTATCTATACGTGACATTAAATAATGAACACTTGTCCTCATCTCATTGTATCTTGACATATTGGAATGAACACACTCCATTGATCCTTTTATAAGGAGCTCAATATTTAACTTCCCTAACCAAAAAACATATTAAACACTTTGACTTGATATGCACTATTATATCAGCCTATATAATCTTCCATAAACCATTGAATCTATATTCTTTACCTTTCCATAGTTATTAAACATCAATGACTTAGCTCCATATTGCTACTTCCAAACATATTGGAACAAACACACTCCATCAATCTCCTTCAAAATTAGTCAATCTCTACCTCTTAATAAAATGACTAATTATTGGTACCCTTTCAATATGCATGGAAACCCAACTTTCCACAAATATATCTTTTAACTTGATCAATCTAATGACCTCACATTTACACCATATGAACACCTTTCACAGTGGAATCCAACAATGTAACAAAATTCTCTTGTAAACTTCATTCATGTGAGATATAAAACCATTAAAATTCTCACTCATATTTGTCTACCATAGGTCTAAGTATGTCAAAACTTGCATGAGAGTCTAACTTTAAACATGTATATCTTTTTTTGCACTTTGGTGCTTGGCCTAAAAATTAGCATAAATCAACTATGCATAAAAACTAAACAAACCCATATGATAACCTTCTCTTGAAACATACACATGTGTGAGATATTCCATCATAAATTTTTTTACTCAACTCTTTCTTACCTCATGCTAATTTGGCTAAGTATGGGAAAATATTATCGAACTACTTGAGAGCCCAACTTTGCCTTTGAATATATTTTGATGTGCTTTGGTGGATAACCTTAGATTTAGTTCATAAAAACTATGGACTAATGTAGTCACACCCATATGTATAAATCCTCTTGAGTTATCCATACATGGCAATGGTGATGTCATCAAACTACTTACTCATATATTCTACCACTAGACCAAAAAGTTTAGATAAAAATAATGATCAACTAGATGAAGTCCACTATCTTCCATACTCAATCTAAGCACTATTGACACCCCGTAGGGTATCTAAAACATGTCCATACCAATTTAATCATCCATAAAATTATTCACTCAATCAAACACTAAAAAATCATGAAGAAACACTAAGGCTCACTGAATCACACTTTGTCATTATCATTCTAGCACACATGATACCTCATCACCATCATTTATCACCTTTGAGACATAATTGACAAAACTCCAACAATTTTGAGTTATTATAAATGCATGTGTTATTATTCTATGAATTATTTTTTCATGTTAAGCTTTAATGCTTTAATGGAGTCTCTATCTTTTACAACTATCCTTATGCAACCTGGTCTTCTCTCATTATTCTTCAAGAGAGTGCACAAGTTTTATTTTGTGGTATGCTAGTGTAGTGACTGTGTATTTTTTAGGGTGGAAAAAAGTGGCATAGATCATTGTATGAGAATATAAAGTATATTATATTTTATATCTACCCCTTGAGATCAAATATATTATATTAGACTATGTTATAGAGAAGATTTGCATGGAGAACTAATATCATTTCCCATGTGAACCAAGAGGATCTTATATTTTATAGCTACCCCTTGATATCAAAAATATAATAGTAGACTATTATATATAAAATATTTACATAGAGAGATAATATACACCTACATGTGGGACAAGCAACTAGTAGGAGAATAGAGGAAGGCAAGGTCTTCATGTTGCACTAGTAAGGGTGAATAACTAAGTGACTTTAGAGGAATGTATAATCTATATTACCACAAGCTTAGATGGTAAAAACATGATGAAGGTAGGAAATAAATGATATCTACCATGGACCCTATCAATAGTGGAGAGATGAATCAATATAATTCCATGAGGACCTATAGATGATGGGAATGGCATGACACTAAATCTCACATAGACAAAATATTATCCAATGATATACAAATGTGCACC
Source organism: Torreya grandis (assembly GCA_037957365.1). Taxonomy (NCBI): domain Eukaryota; kingdom Viridiplantae; phylum Streptophyta; class Pinopsida; order Cupressales; family Taxaceae; genus Torreya; species Torreya grandis. The sequence goes on from JARHVA010001372.1 coordinate 145,692, forward strand.
AATTGGTAGTAAGCCAACACTATGGAAGGGATAATTAAAGGGGTTATTTATAACCCATTTGGCATGTAAAAAAATGTGATAGTTGAAGATGTGCCTACCCAGAACCTATTCAAAGTGATAACCAATATGTCTTTTACACAAATGTAAAAATATTTGGAAGTATTGTTGTGAAGATATAACACAAAAATTCAACTCTTAAAGAAGGAAAGACAACAATAGTTGTTGACTTGGACAATATGTTGATAGGAATATAAAAGAGACTCGATGAAAATGAAACTAAATAATAAAAGGATGTACATCTATATAAGGCATGAAGCTTGAGTGTTTTTCACAAAATAGTAACAGATCAGTAGTGACGACTAGTTATAAAATCATTAGTGAGACTGAGGAGTCCAATTATTTTAGGCATGCCATAGATAGTAACTAGTAATCTTATCCTATAAACCAATACCAACATAATAGGGGGAGAAATATTTGAGGCTTATATACTTATCAACCTATGTACGAATCCAACTACCAAACAACCTAGTTTTTGAAGTGGGGGAGTTACACCACCACCAATCTTTAGAAATATTGGTGTTTTAGGTGAAATAAACCTGGGAGGAAGTCAATAAGTGAGCATTTAAATAAAGAATATCTTGCACTCAAGGTCATATCTATACCAACAAAACATCATTTTTAAGATGTCTATGAAGTTTATAGAGTACAAGGGAGTAGAAAATATTGTAGATCATGTCCATAAGTGAAAGATCATATGACATGAAAAGAGAGTGATCACACCATATAGAGAGGTGATCTAGTTTTGAAAAACCATTATATATCGCACATATAGTCAGTACCACAATTTCAATCCATAATAATATTCTTATGGACTACAAACATTTCAAGGCATCTTCTTGAAAGATTTTAATATCATAGAGTTTGAATGACATTGAGATAATTCACACCTAAAATGCATGATTAAAAAATTTGATTTTTAAATTCTCATATGAGATCCACCCCTTTAATCATGCTTAATGATTTCTATGGGGTTATTTCATACCATTATAATGTGAACTATCAATAAATACCTTCTCAAAACCTAAGTAAAGTTTTGGAAGTATCCATAAGAGCTAAATAAATGGTAAGTGTGGACACTGGTGTCATACCCTTCATTGAGGTTTAAATCATAATAATGGTAATTGAACTCAAAAAATTTAATATCATTAGCGTTTATGACACCCCAAGAGGATTATGGTGTACTTCTTGTGATATAGAGGGCCACAAAAAAAAAACTAACCTATACACAATATCAGAGCACTTCCCAAATTATACAAATTAGGTCATGAATATCATGACATATGTGCTTGCCCAATGCTTAAAAATGGTGAAGCAATGGAATTTATCCATTTATTATAATATTTGAGACTCTACCACACCTTGCACCAAGAGTTAACGAGTCATCGATCAAATTCATGAATCTTTGAAGAAAGGATCACACAAAATAACTATGAGGCCTTCAAATTAAAGGATAAATGAACTAAAACGGTGTCTCAAGGATCATTAATATAATGTAAAAGGTGGAAGAGAATGATTTGGAGGAAGGTTTCCTTTATGTACCTACTATAAATGTGATTCTACATAAGAATACCAAATGGGTTTCCCAAATTTCCCCACTTGTAACTATTTACAAGAAAACATAAGATTGAGGAGTGACCAAAATTATATAAGAATATAATCTATAAGAAGGCAAAAAAAGTCATCAGGATGATTAGAGTTATAAAATAATAGGATAAATGGGTGCTTAAGAATGGTGCATGCAAGCTAATTCAAGGGCCAAAGGTGAACATAACAATGCATATTGACATTAGTACTCAACCAAGAATGATGGAGGCACCTAAAGAAAAAATATTTCATGCACCACACACTATTTTAATATACTACCTTGGTTTTCTAACCCATAAGTCAATCTTACAGGATTCCATTGATGTAATCAAAAGCCTATAAGGTGAGATTTAGCTCACATGGAACATGGAAGCTAGGACAAAAGGAGATAACCTCAAAGGTCCTAGTGAGAATGATCCTAAATAAGTCAAATATATTTATTATCTTGAGATCGAAAGGATTCATCCCACTCCTTAAAACTTGGTTAGAGCATAATATGATAGGCACATAGGAAGAATGGTCAAATATGGTTTGATAAATAAGAATTGCACATAATGCAAACTATGATCATATGATCCTAATCAAGGACACATTAATGGATGGGAATTTTGTGGTACCTTGATCAACATTGGAAAAATTTTAAACATCTCCATAGATATTTTTCATTCCTAACAAGGTGTACACACAACCTCTTTGAATTTTGATAAATTTTGTAGACATTAAGAAATAAAAGTTTAGAAATGATTTTGAAGTCATTAAATCAGTATAATTAGAAAACTATCCATCCTTTCTTGGTTGATATATATGTTATGATAATAATGTCGATATGTGATTCAAAACAAGCTACATGAGTTTTTATAACAATGAAAAATGGGAGGTCATACCACTAGATAAAAACCATGGCCTTACCTATGTGAAAAGTGTGGCTATGGAAGAGGAATTTAACCATATCTAAAATATTAGTATGTAGGGAATAAATCACTTAAACCCATGGGATGATGGAGTTCTTAGTTGGGAAGATATATTTTTGTTGTTAGATATCACAATTTTTACATGTGATATATGGGTTCAAGAGTTATACAAAGTCACCTGGCAAAAAATATGCAAAGGTTAATACAAAGTTTCAATAGTTACTTAAGTTTAATGTAGTTATAATTTCTATACCTAATGTAATAAAGTATATTGGCATAAATTTATGGGTACCATGTGACAAAAAAATGGTACAAATGGTTTTTTGACTAAGGAGATGCTAGGAAATTTTCCTCATTATGATGGTTTAACTTGTGCATCTACATATGTCAAATGTTTGTATAAGGGGAGTGCAATTTTTCCTTAGTACACACTTTTATTATCATTGTCTCACATTGGATGAAAACTTTAAAATGTTTAATACATAATTTGGATACCATAAAAAACTAATCAATGCTAGGTTTGAGCACAAAAATATTAAAAATGGATTTCTAAGTTATTATGGAGACCTACTACTAGTGGAACATTAGAGGGTCTGACAAAAGGTATGGACATGAGGTGTGAGTTATTTACCAACTAGAATTTGGGTTCATGCCCTTTATAGTACTCTCACTACTTAGGTATGTGTGTGGTACATCATAAGATAAAATTTAAGAGTTATGGTTGAGTGGGGAACTATGAAGGAGTACTTTGTGCACACCTTAACCTTTTTTTCTACCAAGTATGAGCTCTCCAAACCTTTGTATTAGATCTGAAAGGCCATCATAAAGGACAACACAATAATATAAGAGTCTTCTTAAGAAGATGCACAATGAAAAGGTTCTTGCATTACCCCAATTATTTGTTTATAGTGGTAGTGAATCTAGTGATGAATATGACATATTATATCTTGCACACAATAGTCCATTCAATTTTAAATAGAATAAATTTGTTTTCAAAGTGAATGAGAAAACCCAATGATGGCATCAATTTCAATTAAGGAATTGAAATTCATGGAAACAAAATGATAATAAAAAGTATTATAATGATCCTTTAAAAACCAAGGATGTAAAAGTAGAGCCAAAGCTAACCACATTTGGATATTATTGGATTGATGAAGAGATAACACATATTATTGAGATATTACGAGAGTTCCATGATCTCTTCCATCAAAACTACAAAGATATGAATTTGTGCACTTTTACTTGGTCAATATGAGAATTAATATAAACAAAGGCACAAGTGAAGTAAATAAGTGACATTATAGGGTGAAACCTTACCTTCATGCTAAGATCAAAGAACAAATTGATAACAATCTTGTATTAAGAGTCATGTATGTAGTGGATGAGTTAGAATGGGTGAGCCCAATGGTCATTAGTATAAATAAGGATGGGTGAAATAGGATTTGTGTTTAATTGTAAATGTTGAAAGACACTTATGTAAATGAACATTTTCCATCCCCTTCACTAAATCAATTATTAAAAGAGTCACTAATTTTTATATCTACACCTTTCTGGATGGGTTATTTGGTCACCATAAATTGTAGATTGAGTAATAAGATAAGCCATACACTAGTTTAACAACCACGTAAAGTTCATTCACTTATAATGTAATTCCATTTGGGTTAAATTATGAACCAATAATATTCCCATGCATAGTAGTGGGGAATTAAAGTAATTCAATCATAAGTTCTTAGAAGTCTAATTGGTAGTCAGTAAAATATAACTTTCAAAACTTGAGGTTAATGTTTAAGAGATCTATCCAATTGCAAATATATTTCAATCTAAATAAGTGTGTATTTTCACCATAATTTTTATCTTTAATTTATATTGTTATATAGAAGGATTGGATTCTTTATTATCCCATCAAGATTTAAATTATTTAACAATTATAATGCGCAAACACTAAATGGGACTTGCATTATTTTATAAGCTAACAAGAAACTATCACAACTTCACATATAACTAAGTATAGATTACAAGGCCAATAGAGTATCTCTTTAAAAAGGGTGGACCCTTAATTTGGATGGAAGAATAATATGGCATGTTTAACACACTAAAATAGAAGGTTGCAAGAATACTAATATTACAATTTCCTAACTAGAAGATAACCTTCTATGTCGATGTAGATGCCTATGGGATTGAAATAAGCATTATATTCATGTAGAAAAAGGAATCCAATATTGACCATACAATCTACTTTGTCAGCATGCATATTTACCCCGTACAACACAATTACACCACCATCAAATGAAAGGCATTGATCATGGTCCATGTGGTCAAAAAATGACAATACTTGCTCACCAACCCATATACCATGAGGTGTTCAAGTATCTTGTCAAAATTCCAATGTTACATGGTTAAATTTATAGATTGATAATATTGTTCCAAGAATTATAATTTTTCATTATATTCAAACTTTAAAAACAAATCATGGGAAGATCATTTGGCATGGATAAAAAGAAGTGAGAGCATACAAAATATAGAAAACAACATGCCACATGCATAAATATATAAGATCCAATGGGTGACTAAAGACTTGTCTAACATTTTATATTTTATCTCCTCAAAGTATATACACATAATATTTCCAAACATTATCAATTATTGATGTTTTATCTCTTCCAATAACCTATCGATTCTCAATCTCTCTAAGTGAATACATTAAAGGATGCACCTAGAAAGGGTTGGGTAGATATTGGTGCTTTGTAAGATTATTGTCCCCTATACCACCACTTGATATATAAATAACCATCTCCTATAAAATTCCCTATTATTTGACACCTCTATTACACACTCTTCCAAGCAATTCACTGCATTACATATCACCTATCTAAGCCTAAAACCCTTTTTGAAATTTATCGAATAATTTCATCCTAGGATGACTTTGTACTCTAATTGATATTTGCACGTTATGGGTCTAGGTTAGCCTTGGCCAACCTATATATGGATCTAAATTTTTTTAATCAAATAATGATACATAGTCAAACTGGGTCAACCCTATCAGCTAAACTTTCAAAAAGATTTAGGGTTAGATTTAGTTATATATACACATTCATTTTTCCATTTCTTAGAGAGATGCCACAGTTAATTATTCAATTTCACTTCTTTACAATCTTATATTTGACCATTATACTTGAGGAGTTATTTCTTAGGGTTTATAATTGGAGAAGAATCTTGTCTTGTGTAAAAGTCTTAGATTCTTAGGCCTATCTTAGTGATCCTTACAAATAATGAAAACTTATTATCAATTAATTTTGGCCAATGGAGAGATTTATTCTCAATGGGTTCTTATTCAAGGTAAGTATCTATAACTTTACTCTATTTTAGTAGATAGAAGTAGCATAAATAATGGACTTCATATGTGTTACTTTTTCCATGCATTAGGGTTATATCTATATATATTAATTAGAATTATTCTATGCCTATTTAATTTTTATGTTTATTATCCCAAATTTGTACCACAATATTTGGTGAGTACTATAATATATTTTAATTTACTTTTCATTAACTTAGTGAATATGAAAACATAGGACCTAGCTAGGGTTATTCCATAGTTTGTCTTGACTAGAGACTTTGGAACCCTATCTAGTGAGGTTATTTTGGTAAGATATCCCTTAGTTAGGTTTAGTAGATCCATATTGGTTATGATAATGAATATTTTATATATCAACAAATATAAGTGTAAGAAGGATTTATCTTCTTTGAGCTAGGATTGATTAACTGATTAGTTGAATTTTCATTTAAATGCATTTTAGTGAACCCAAAGTGAATCAAAACCTTGTAGGTTTTCTTTCATGTATTCATTTTTATCATCATATTATATGTTTTTATTTTTTATTATTTTAATGGACATGTCGATATAATTATAATAGTTTACACGTAGGTTTAACACATAGTCACTACAAAATGACTTTGTTATATTTGTGTAGGTCTTCTCCAAATATAGGTGATTAGATTAATTAATTTAACACATTATTCATCTTTAGTAATAGTATTTCATACATAGTCAAGATAATTTAATCTATTTATAGTTCTTTTTTATCATATAATCTTACAACCATAGTCAAGCTAGTCGACTCTGTTCTCATATTTGTTTCAGCATACATGTTTTGAAGACTTCATCAACCCAATCAACTCTGTTCATAGAATATCAAAATCATCACTTAAACAAAAAAAATTGAAATATTCAAAATAAGCATATGAAAAACCACCAAGGTTCATTCTTACCTTCTCTATCATTTTAGTTTTTCATTTATGATATTTTTTCACCAATTTATAGTCTATAAAACTGTAACCCTACAAAAAACTGGGTCGACTAGCTTGACATAGTTTTATATCATGTATTCACTCTAGAAGACATACTTGACCTATTAAAATATGTTATTCCAAATATTAATTACACATAACAATAGTGACCCTATTAAATCTATTTTATATTGTTTGCATATAGTGTCACCTGATCTGAGTCTGTACTCTTCACAATCAAAAGAATTAACCTATTTTTGTTAATAATTAGTTCACTTTTCATTTAAATAACTTGCATGATTAGAGTAAAAAACTAATAATAATTAGGTGGTTTTTCAATTTACCAAATTAAATACACAATTTTTTTTATTTCACACACATTTTCAAATCACTTTACACAAAAATCCATTAAACATTTTTATTCCCAAGGTCTACTTGGATTTCATCACCAAGGGAGAAAATTATTTTTTGGCCAAGTATAAACACATGGTTGATGATATGTATTGTAAAATCACCTAGCACCCTTATCATTATAGGATTGTGAAATGAGGGGGTAGGCCTCAATACCAAGCCATTACCATTGCCAATACAGATCCCTTTCAACCTAAACTACCTAAAACTATCCACAGATTGCTTTTTAGTTCCTTCTTACAACTAACTCTCCATAAAATTAATTTCAAATTTTATTATAACTTAATAACATTTAGGAATGAAAAATTAGTTATAATTGACATTTAAGTTGTTTCTTTATCTTTGATAATTATATTTTTTATTACAAAACTTGCACTCACTAGCATTAGTTAAAGATGTGTGTTGTGAATTCTAATTATATCACTCATATTGATCTAATTGATTGTGTGCTTAATTTTATTTACTTAGATATTATATTGCAAAAAAAATTATCTATTTTTAGAACACTATCATCCCTATCAACATAGTCTCTTAAATATTGTTCATCTTATTTCCCTTTAGTACATAGTTATCCTATCTAACTTTGTATCTTATTATCCTATTATGTTGCCTATATTTTATTACATTGTCGATCTATTTAACTATGTCATCCTTTAATTGTGTTCTATTTCTTCATTTTTAGTGCATAGTTGACTCATATAACTGTGTATCTTTCTATCCTATTTTAGTCTTATCATTTGTAGAACATAGTTGAATAGTTTGACTTTGTATCTTGCATCCTATTCTATGTACCTATTTCACAAACTCTATCAACCCACTCACCTTTGTACATATTGGTTGATACTATTTTGTGTGTGGGAAACCTTATACCTATTTTTCCTCCTCACTTCCTAGTTTTTTATTTTGTCTTCTAGCGTCATGAAATCACCTATTAGAATCTTTTTAGACCACCTAAATATATTTAGATTCTATATGGGATGTTATTTTCTTCATACCTTCTCTACCCAAGATTATCCTCACTCTTGGAGCATCTTTTATCAACCCTCATCTTTTGATTATAATATGGTTCATATCACTCCAACACATGAGATTGGTGGATCAGATCCTTTTCATACTTATCAAGATAATTCCCACCTTCAAACATCTTATCATAGTTTGGGGGAAATTGACCAATAACCCACTTATTAGAAATCTACCACCTAGCAACACTCCCCCTAATACCAATTTTGGGTGTCCTCCTACCAACACCAATCCACCAATTGATATAACTCAAATTATTACGAAAATAGTGAAACAAATGAACATCATGCAAACATATAACACCTTTCAAATTATACAAGTAAAACATCATTTGATAAACATGGTTAATCAACCTCTCATTCTTCTTCCCCAAAATAATCAAAATTTTAACCCTCTACCTCTTAAATATGATACAAAAAATGTTATTACCTAACCTATAATGCACAATAGGATGCTTTAATGCATTGAAAATGAGGTTTTATCCCATTTCATTGTATCTATTGATATTGATAATATATCCCCAACTATTAAATGTAATAGGACTAAAGACATTGCATATTTTCTCAAGGGATTTGGTAATATTTATAAAGAGTGAATCCAAACTAATACCTTAGCCACTACTAAACTTTTATTTAAAACCTTTAATGGATATATATTAGAATGGTATAACCAAATTTTCCAACATTATTTATGGTAACTTGAGGATTTATTCAATCCTTTAGTTAAAGAATTCCAACATAATGATCTTCTTAGAAGTTATCTTAGTCATTTAATCAATGTTAAACAATCCCCTACCAAAACAATTCATTATTTTATCAAACAATAGAAATATTTGGCTCAAAAGGCCAATCATAATATGATTGATGATATCTTGTTCAAACTTTTCAAAACATCATTAACACCTTCCCTCTAGTAAAAATTCAAACTTTTTATCCCCAAACATTAAATGATGTTCTTAACCAAGCCAAGTGTTAAAAATTTGTAATGAAATAGTTCGAACCTAACACATCAAGGGATATTTACAACATTCAAATAATGTAACAACAAAAAATCCTCCTCATCCAAAACCAAGAGTCAAAGCATAAAATAACCAACCTTCTAAACATCGTTAACCATGCAATGAATGAAATAACCTTTTTCACCTTTTAGACCATTCTTGTATCCTAATAATACCCTTTAATTGTATGACCCTAATCAATTTTATTTGTTTCATGTTGATATAGGTCACTCCTATAAAACATGTCATGGGATTACAAAATTTGCCATTTCTTTTATGCTAGGTGATTCATTCAATCATGATGCCATGATTAAAATCCATCATCATGATTATGTTAATTCTTATTAAAATAAATAATCTCCCAAATCTTATTCCTCTATCAATCTAAAAACTTTATCTACATCTAACCCTCAACAATCAATTAAAGACATTTGTGTGATTGACATTGATTATGATCAATATTATACCAATTCCTAATATGTGAATGTAACTAAGGTCAATTATAAATGTAAACTATCCCACAAAGATATCATCACCAAATCAAAGGAAAAATCTCTATAAGAGTAACATTTTAAAGAAACTACTACCACTAACTTACCTTCAAAAATAAATGATGAACCAGTTCCTCAATCTAAACCTCCAACTACTTCTCTTCCTAATAAAAATATTTTAACTTTCAATTTTATTGGGGTCTAATAGGGGTTTCCGGCAAATGAGTGCAAGTATAGGATAATTTATTTTGTGCTCAACATTTAATCACTCGGTTGTGCTAACATCAACTCACATAAGGCATAAATCCTATGTGCTCACCCCAAGCATAATTGAGAGGGAACCAGGGCCTACATTAGGCTATTTATAGCATGGATTGGGTATTCAAAGGGAAGCTCATTAAAGGTATTTTTTAGCTGAGATGAGGGGTAGAACCATATGCATAGTCCTATTTTGAGGTGAGCCTAGGGTTATATAGGATTTAAGTGGATCACAAGATTAATTTATTTCAAGTTATCCTCCATACTTAATAGATACAAATTAAACAAAGGTTGGGTTCATGGAAAAGATCTATACCCATTTTCCATGTAAAATAATGTTGACATCAAGAATATATAGAGACTCCATTAAAATGTGAAACTAGTGAAACACATGAACTTCAAATCAATATAACTACCTAAAATGTGACATAATGCAAACTAACTTGAAATACTAATAACATGAAAATCAAGACAAACTCAAATTGATTTCAAAGAAATACCATTAATGATTCTTCAAAGTGTAGAATAAGATTTTAAATACAAAAACATACTATCCATAGCCCAAATTTTCATAGGTGAAATCAGGCATATACAATTGGAGCCAGAGTGGCCATAATTATATAACTAAGCCTTAATTTCCACTAGAGTAAACTCTATAGGGTGTGCTTTCAAAATTATTCCACTAGAGCTTCACTAAAATTCCCTATTTTTTTAATCTAGTAGGAGCTCTTTATATAGGAGTTTGGGAACATATTTTCTAGGTTTGAGGCTGCATGCAAGCACTGAGTTGAATTTATATCATCATAACCATTGGTTCCATGATCTTATGATTCCCATGCTCCAATTTTCATCCTTTTTCAAATTTTAATCAATGTCTTGAATATATAGGAGTTGTTTAGCCATCAACTAGCTCCCACATGATTTGCACTGCATCCTTCAACTGGCTATCAAAATTAATAGACTAACTTTTTGTCAAAATATCTATATGAATTGAGGTGGATATCAAGTTGGCACAAAAAACACATCAAAACAAAGTTAAGGGACCAACATTACACCATATAAAAACCCTAGTCCATCCTTGGACCATGCCATCAAAATTTTAGGAGTTCAAAAATTAGGTGTATTTTCTTGGAGCTCTGCGTTGAAGTATTCAAAGCCCTTTATGGCTAGTTTGACCTCATTTTTGGTGCTACCAATTTTGGTTGAAGAAGTAGTAAGAGAAAGTATATTTTTTATCCAACTCCTTTCAGAAGGATTTTAGGTTATTCTATGCCTTCACTATATTTTCATCCAAAATCTCCCCTTGCTTATAGGCCTTAGTCTATAGGACATGGAAGAGTTCTTTTAGGATTCCCTCTTGAGCATTGATCTAATTTTTCAACTCATATACATTTCCCATGATCTATGACCTTTCTACCTTACTTTTAGAGTACACCATTATCATCAAGTACTCCTTATCATCCTTTTCTTACATCAAGTGTGTGTTTATCACCAAGGGTTGATTGGAGAAAATCAATAATATTGTATCTATTATATTTATGACTTCCTTAAATTTAGAAAAATATCCTCCACTTCTTTGAGCTTATCAAGTAACTCCTTCTTTAGCATGATGTTGGGGTCTTCTTCTTCTTCTTGCTCTAGCTCAAGATGGAGTCTTTAGAGCATCTTTTCCACCAATACACAAATTTTATTGACCTATGATATGTCTAAAGTGTCAATTATAATAAATAAATATGGCTCAACCACCTCCACACACTCACAAAGTTATTAAAGTTTGAACATGTTGGTCTGTTCTTCCTCCCTTACTTCCTTGAGGATTTTTTTGAGTTTCTACACCTTACCATCATTTATGACATTTTGGTACATTACTTCCATAGCCATTATTATTGGTGCATTCCCAGATTAGACTGGGTTCATATCTTAGGGGTTAACAAGGAGATATTCACACCCTTCTTCAATATCCTTTAGGTTATTCCTTTGGTTATAACCTTTGGTGCCTCAAATTAGGGCTTGTCCATGTAATAGTCTAACACAAATGAAAGTTGCTTGCACATCCTTATTGTGGTGAGTTTTAGGTGCATAGATTCATAAAATTATATATACTCATCCTACTAATCCTTATATGTAGTTTATTTTATGTTGATTTTTTTGTCTCCACTTTTGATGATGGCCTTATCTTCTATGTGGATTTATTCCCCAGTCACTATCACCACTGCTCTCTTAAAAATTCTCCATTGAGGAATCACTTATATAGTCCTTAGGGGTTTCTTCATCAAACTTCTTACTATTTATTTCAAGGTTTAATCCTTCAGCACCAAGGTCACCTTGTTGCTATTTGTACTTCTTAACTATTTCCTTTTGTTACTCTGAGGCACTATCATCACCTTCTTCTAGTTTGGATACCCCTTCACTACTTGAGTGCACCTTAGTAGCTTCCTCTCTTTGTATATTAGATACACTTAGTGCCTATTTGATCACCTCTACCCCTATTTATATACCTAATGATAATTTTATGGCCCTCTTCTCTAACTCAGCCTTGTTTTGTTCTCAGTCAAGTTTTCAAATTTTTTTCAAGCACCAAAGCCATGTTTATATGTTCCTCACTGAGTCCCATCTTCTTATAGGTCATTATTTTCTCCTTTATAGATTGAGGGTCAATTTGAGATGCCTTATCTATGGACATCAGAGTTGTGTTACACCTATGGTTTTCAACTTGTCTCTGATAGAGACATCAAAGAGAATATTTCCTTCCTTTATAATTTTTCTTGTATCCACCATCTAATTTTTATTTAGCTCATTTTCATTACTGCCCATTCTATGGTTGTAATCTTTCATATTACACACATGGGTAAAGGATACTCAGTTTTATCCCAACATGAATTTTGGCATGTACTCCATTTTTTGATAGCTGAGTTTTTCACTCACAATTGGATCAATCTTGGCAATTCTAACTCCCTCTACCATTTGTGCTTCATATTTTGTGGTGGTTGCTTATCTTAATATTTTTGATTTCTTTGCATACTTGTGCACTTATTATTATTTTTTGCTCATTATTTTCTTCTACATATTAACTATGCTATATTTAAATCATGGTTGATTAACCCTGCTAAAGCTTGTAATGGTGTTTGGTCTAATTAACAACTAGAAGAAACATGACTACATATTCAGATTTTGAGTTTCTTACCTTTTTAATAATGGAGTAGGTATCCTACTAAAACCTCTACTTTACCTCTTCCCCTTCAAATTTGGTCTATTTTCCTCCTCTTTACCTTAGGGTGAGATGTATCTCCCACTTTCCCTTTTACTAACAGTTATGAAGACTATAGGGAACTCAGTTTCTCTTTCTAGTAGCTTTGGCTCCTTGCTCTGATCTCTTGAAAATAACAAGTAAACCACATACATGTGCTAAATTTGGTCTTATAATCTATTTTCATCTACCAAATTAATGGTGGAAATCATTGAGATATAAAAAATCTACTAAAATCCACTACCATCTTCTCATTACTACAGATCTTTATTTTTTTGCCATCATTCTGTAGCATTAAATCTACTCATAGTTTCCTTAGGGAAGTGATAGGAAATTAAAATGGTCACTTATCACAAACTATTAGGTGGGTGACAACTATAAAAATGGTAAATTCCTTATGATTTATTCATCTTAGCATGACCCTTACCTTCGTTCTAGTTACCTAGGTGAAATGATTCACATGTGTGTGATTACACCTCTTAGGTTCCATTTCTTCTCTAGTGTTGTTCTTCCTATCAAGTGTGCCTCACTATCTTAGTCAATTTATATGCACTTTACTATCTCTTTATTTTACCTCCCTTACCCCATACAAATTATTGTGTTGGTCTTCTAGTGCCTCAATGTCTCCACTTGGTCTCTTACACATGAACACCTTCATGTGTGCTTTACTCATCAAATTATATGTATAATTAAATTATCCTAGCAAAATTCACACATGCCCAAAAACATAGGGGTTTGGCCATAGGTACTTAAAAATTGACCAAACTCAACTTACCTTATTAGTTTTATATGAGTGTAAGAACCACAAATGTTCTACTTTGGGCCTAAAATCACCATGCTTATTTAAATAACACAAAAGAAACAAAACATTAGGCAAAGATTTGGCTTGTGCCAATTTTATTATGGTCACAATATAAAGTGCCCAAATTTTGGCTAGAAAGCTAACATTAGAGGGAATAAACACCATTATATTTATAGAATAATTTTAATTCATTGCTATTGAAATGATCGGTGAACATTTTCCTAGTGAATGTGCATAACTTGCATGTGCCAATCTCCAAGATGTTTTAGATTGCTTAAGGTCCCATCCACCTGATTTGAAGTTTGCCTGGGTGCCTTAGGTACTTAGAATCATACAAGAGGACCAATACACCTTATAAAAACACCTTACCATTGATGTGATTATCATGAAATGTCTTTTAGTGGGCATTCTCTATCTATTGGTTCCATTTTGCTTAGATGTGTATCTCATCTAGCCTCTCCAAATATTCCAGACATGCTCTTAATGATTTTTGGTCATCTAATCAAACAATACATGTGATGCACAATGAGATAACTAAGAACTTCATTGTTAAATTATCATCTATACCAAACACTAATTATAATGGTGTAGCCTTGTTCAAGCACTTGTATGTCATACAATAGGCCTATAACACAACTCACATGCATTCATCCTAATCCTTGCGACCAATGTCAAAGATTTTTTTAGGAATTAACCCTGTATTTTTATAGAAAGATTCCATGGTGCAATTATCCTAGGGATACTAGGGTGTCATTTTATGATGCCCCACCATATACTTAGATAGTAGGATCCAAACTATTTTATTGGTGAAATGTGTGCCACAGTCACTAGTCAAGTTGAGTGGGCACCCATACTTGCTGATAATGTTTTCCCAAATGAATCCTGATGTCATAAAAAATGTAGTCCTTTATTGGCACTATTTTTGGCCACTTAGTAAACTAATATGTATAAACTATAATGTACCTTTTGCTTGTTTTCCTTGTGATAGGAGTAATAGGCCTAAAAAAATAAATGGCTCATTTTTAGAATGGTGCTTATGAAAAGATGGGGATTAGGGGCATCTCATCCTAGTGGTTTGGTTTTCTTATACGCTGGTAGACATCACACTTTTTAATGTATTATTTTTCATCATTAAACATAATTAGTCATGACAATCCCAATTATATAGCATTTTACACTATGGCATCTCTAGCATAATGGCCACCAATTATGCCCATCATGTAATTGTTATAGTGCCTAATCCTATTCATGCTTTAGGACACATTGGATCATGATCTCATCATGACCCAACTTGTACAGTTCCCCACCAATGACTTGAAATGGGATAGTGAAAACTATGAGTTTCTTCTTTTCTTTAGTTGTCATGGTTAGAGGTGTGGATTTGAAGGTAAAAAATGTTGTTATTTATGATAAGTCTTATGGGATGCATTGGATCATATAGAGTTGTGCATCAGGAATATCATCTTCAATAATCACTACCACATATCTAGATTTGATGTGGGATAGATGGTATGGGCTTGAGTTTTTATTTCCAAGCTTAACTACAAAATAAAACTAAAACTCTTGGAACAATGTGATCCTTTGAAAAATATGCCCATGCAAAATGGGTCTATTTACTAGGTAATTAAGCACCTCGTGATCAGTAAAGAAGATGAATGGGGTCACTAGTAAATATTATCTAAAATTATGTAGGGTGTATACCATGGGAAGTACCTCAAACTTAGTCATGGTGTAATTTTATTCTACTTTAGTTAGTTTCCTACTTGCATAATAAATAGAATGATCCATTTTCCCTTCTCCTAGTTGTGTTAGAATGGCACCAATTGTAGTACCAGAGGCATCAACATGGACATGGAAGGGAGTCACCTAGTCAGTAAATTATAGTATCATCACACTTGCTAGCTTTATATTTAAGGTCCCAAAAGCATCCTCTTATGCCACACCCCAATAGAGTGGGTGATCCTTATGCAATAGTTCCTCTAGTAGGGCCACAAACCTAGAATTATTATTTATAAACTTATAATATCCATAATGTCCAATAAAGGTGTGGAAATATTTATGCATTGATGGAGTTTGAAGTTGAAGGATGATTGTAATTTTCATTGGAACAATGATTAGACCATCCTTGCAGATGATGTGCTAATCATCCTTGCAGATGATGTGCTAGAGCAATGTGCCAAACAACATCACAAAAATACATTTCTTGAGATTAAAAGAGATTTGTAACTATTGACACCTTACAAACATTAAGAACAAATTATCATAGTGATTTTTTATCAATCCATACATTATCCAATCATTTAAATACACTTGGAATAACTTGTGAATAAATTATTTGAGTGTGGTGATCACCACCCAAGAGAAAATGACTGATGCATTCTTCATCCCAAAGGGCATAATTTTATATGTGAAACATCCCCACTCAATCTCAAAAGGTGATTTTCATCTTGTTTTCTTCCTTGATCTAGACTTGATGATAACTTAAAATACATTAGTAAATGTGTATATTTCACAACCTGTGATGCCATCCAATACTTCATCTATGAATAGATTTGGGAAGATGTCAGTCACATAAGTGGTGTTCAACATCCTATAGTAAATACAAATTAAAATTCACCCATCCTTTTTGATGTTGATGACCATGGGGATAACCCATTAGGACCCATACACTAGGTAAATAAATCTTGTGGTTGGCATGCCATCGATCTTAGTTTTGACCTTCATGCAAAGATTTTGGTTCATTATGTAGGGTCATTTATTGATTGGTCTTGAACCATCAATGAGTTTTATGCTCATCTTCCCAAAGGATGGGTAGACTCATTTCATATGCTTATACTGTTGTGAGAATAGGTCTTGGAATTCTTTTAGTATAGCAATAATACATTCCAGTTCTACGTTAGATCAATAGGTATCTAGAGTGTCAATTTTAGGTTATCCCTTTAAGTTAATATTTACTTTGGTCATTTATAATGGTGCCTGGTAATGTTCATACTTCTACTGTGGATCCACGACCTATTTATTGCCCTCAATTATCTCTACCTAAATATGGGTGGGGTATTATTTTTATAGGGTGTCATCCTCAACCTAATAAAATAACTTCTTATCTCTAGACAAATTCTTCCAGTTGCATGTTTTCTAAGGTTCATCATCATCATCATCTCTAGAGTCACTATTTAGAATTTGTTCTTCAAAGAAGGTTAGGAGTGCTAACTATTTTAATCCGAACATGTCCCTTAGGCACTCTTCGATTATAATAGTGTCCTAAAAAACTGACCTTTAAATTATCTGTAATGGCTTAATTATTTTATTATTTTACAAAAAAAGGAAAAGGTATGAAAAAAATGCTCCTTAAGTGCATCTTAGTCTACTATTTCATGGTGCATCTCATTTACTACATATAACACTCATGCTCAATTATCTAAGGTTCTATATAAGGTGTACACCCATATATTTATTATGGTGTTGTCACCATAAATAGTCCATGTTTCTTCACAGATTCGTACATGGGCTATGGGGTTAGATTCACCAGAGTAGGCTAGAATTTCTATGTCCTTGTTGCTTTTTCAAAATTTGGTGTGAATGGATGCCTTTACATCCTACCAAGTTGGAAAGATAGGCTTTTATGTTGCCTACAAATAAGTGGTAGTGATTTTCAATGTGTACGCTATAGCACTCATTATATCCACCTCCTTTGGTATGCACAATTTAATATCATAGACATAATATTCTACATGATTACTTACTTCATAGCTTGGGAGTGCAACAAGTATTCCCTTACTGATATGGAAAAATCTTTTCCCCCTTTGTTTGGCATAAGGGATCCAATTTTTAGGAGTGTGATCAATTTGTATTGATCCTATCTTTAGCAATTTTGTCAACATTGCTCTCACCAAGAGGCACCATTAGCCAATTATCTCATATGCTTCCTTGACCCATCTATCACAGATAACATTTGTGGTGTCTAAGGAGTATTGTCCATCCTCCCAAGAGAGGATTAATTTATTGATTATCTATAGTGTCTTATTTACTTGTGTTGTGATGTTATAGATATGATTAATTTCATCTTTAATATCCATGATCTCGACACAGGGGTCCTTTGGTCATTTGACAAAGGTATGACTATTATATCCTTTCCATTCTCAAAATTCATGTAGTTCCTTTTGAAGTGCATATATTCATTGTTCACATAACACCATGGCCTTCCCATAAGCACTAATTATTTATCCTACTTTTCTAACTCTAATGCTTCAAAGTCAACCCAAAATTTGATACCCATGATATTTACAACTATGCTTTGCATAATACTTATTGGCTATACTCAGGTTTTATTGGCCATAAATAACACATGAGGGGATGGTCTCAAATATAAGCTACCCATTTTATCCCAAGAAATATTCATTAAGATTTTGACCTTGACACTTGTGTCTAAAAGAACCTCACAAATAGAATAGCTATCAATAGTGGCATCCAACAAAGTTTTTTAGTCATATTAAACATTCTGAGTATGTCAAACTTCTAGCACCCTCTCCATGCATTACAAAGAAAGCTCGAATTTATTTTAACGTACATGTTATATGTGTAATTTCTTTAATAAGGGAAACATTCCCTCAGTCTATAGGAGGCATAAGATCTTGGTCAATTCTTATAATTTAGCCTCTCAGCTATCCTAGTTCTTCGAACCTATGGCAATATGTGCTTCTACATCATACACTAAATCAAGCTCCCCTTGTAAGTTTTGGATTATTCTCATAGCCTATTTTAGTACATCCTTTTGTCACATTGGGTCTATATAAGGTAAAACTTTTGGCTTAGGTCACATGATGCATTAATTTTGACCCTTATCCCCATACTTGAGGCATAACTCAAGTACTAACATAGCTAGAAGTTGAGTGATAATCGCACTTTGAGTAGTCGTTTGCATCTTGATTTTTAATGTGTATGTAGTCTACACCTTTGGGGCCCATTTTTATTGTTTCTACTCCCATTTGATCATCCATGTTGGTAATATGGTTTTCATTGATGTCAAAAGGGACATTATGAGCATATTATTGATGTCAAAGGGTCAAGCAGGATTGATGGAGAGAATAACATGTTTTATAAGTTATATAATGAAAAGTTGTCATCCTTTTATAGACACCATTTATGGATGTTTGAAGTACAATTGATATAATATCCATTATGGGTTTTTCATGAAGATCTTAGATTTATGGTATGTAAATTTAGATGAAGAGAGATGATCCCAAAATTGAATTATCTTTGCTCTCAGACATTATAGGGTTTCTTAGTTAAACTCCAAGAGCTCGAAGTCATGGCATTCATATAATTTTCTATTTTGAGTTTAACTTGATATAGCTAGGACCTGATAACTTAAATTGTAACTTAAGTCCTCATCATCATTGTGAAACTAACCCCTTTGACCTAGCAATTATCATCTTGAATAGTGATAAAAGTTCTTGTTATTTCCTATGTCCTCGATTTAGTATTTATCCCAGCTTGATCAATAGTTATCTCTTAATCATACATTAAAGATACAATGGAGTGGAGTGAATTCAATATGTTAAAAGACCTTTAAGTAAATGTGAAAGTGACAAGTGTCATAATTATAGATCTTGCATAGTAAATATATGAATTGGTTTAAATTCAAATGATCATGGATTAATACAAGGACTCTACGTGTCTCAGTTACAAAAAATGAAAACAATGTGTAGAAGGTACATGCTAGTTCCAAGCATCACAAGTGGATGATATTTTCATATAAAGAGCTAACAAGCATGAGTCTTTCAAGGATAAGTATCGAGCTTGTCAGAATATCTAATGGTGAGTAGGTGATCATGCAATGAAGATCCACTGGAGTGAGTATACCTAATGGGATAAAGTGCTTGATGATTAATGACTTAGTAGTGAGTTAAATTTTAAACAATTGTTAAAGATATTGATAGGGCATAATAATTAAAATGACACAAGAAGTAATGAGATGGGATAAAGGGTTTGACATTTAATAAAAGATAAAGGTAAAGACTATATAACTTTGAATATCTAATGGCATGCAGGAGCTTGGATAAAAATATCAACAAACACTTTTTAAAGTTGGAATGTTAATGCCATGAAGTATACAGGAATCTAACAGAGCAAGTGAGCCTACTCATGTCACAAAACATAAGATCAAAGGTTAATATTTAAATATTTAAATCCTAATAGTCAAGTAAAATAACATGCAAAAAAGGTGCATAATTTGACATAGAAAATGATATAGATCACTGTGATTGATAAAAGGTGTGTAAAATGGCATGTGGTTCAAGAAAAGAGCCTATGATTTATTGAATATACATATGAGACACAAAGTCATGGTGGTGGAGCATGAATTTAAGAATGCAAGAAACTTTTTCAAAAAAATTTGAACTAAGTCCAAAATGAGCTTGATGTGTTCGAAAATAAGTATGAACATAGAGAATTAGCTTGACCTAGATGAAATGGATATATATGTTTTATCTAGAATACAATTTTAGGTTGATATTATTTTATCATATGGAATTATATAGAGACACATATATAGATGTGAAGATAGAATGAGTTTCTATATATGAATTATGTTAAATAAAAAATATACAAACATAGAGGAATAGAGTGAGAGTGAGATGATGTGTGTCAAATAGAGACATATCTATACATAACGATAGAGGGGAAAATAGAAGGAAGTCACAAAGAGATAATGTGTAAAGGTTGATCAGTGACAAACCAGACCTATAATAGAGAACAGAGTTCATATTCTTTGAAGAATTTATGTTGTAATCTAGATTTATAGCTCCATAGAAATATGATTGGTTGGTACCATTAGATTAGATGATTTTGTGCTCAATTATGATACTAGTGTCTCCTTAGGATTTTTGTCCTTAAATGTAATTAGTGAGGTTTTGCCAATGAGGCTTTAAACTATGAGGCTAGATTTGAATAGTATATTCTATCAATTATTCTCACCATGGTTTTTCCCTTTGGGTCTTCCATGTATAAATTTGGTGTCATGTGAACCTATGTGTGTTTTATATTTTCATTTATGTATAAACTATAAATATTTGATTTTACTCTACATTTTCTTTGTAATCTATTCTAAAAAGGGATTAAAGCTAGTAATTTTAGTCAATCTACTAATTAACCCCCTTTTCAGTAGATTTTTTTGTTCCAATAATTGGTATCATAGCCTTGGTTCCTTTGAATAATTTTAATTATCTCATGTATATCTTGGAACAATGAACATAAATGGATAGTCAAGAAGGATCTTCATCAACTAAATCACCTCTCTTTGATGGATCAAACTATGCATTTTGGAGCATAAGAGTGTAAGCATATCTATCTTCATTAGGGTTTGATATATGTATGTCTATTGTAAATGGATATATAGCTCCAAATCCAAGTCCTAATGATCAAGATTCAAATAAGGCATATGAGAGCAATTCCAAGGTAAATAATGCTATTTTTTGTGGATTATCAAACTCAGATTTTGTCAAAGTGATTCATTATCAAAATGCATAAGAATAACATCTATGAAGGTGATGATAAGGTAAATCCAACCAAGATAAAAACATATAGAGGCAAGTTTTAAAGTCTCAAAATGAATAAATAAGAGAAGATTGCAGACTACCTCCTCAAGATAGATGAAACAATCAATGTAATCAGAGGACTTGGAGAAGAGATGAAAGAATAAATCATTGTCAAAGAGGTATTAAGATATTTTCCATCTAGATATGATTCTAAAATATCTACAACATAATAATCAAGAGATATAGATAAACTCATTGTAGATGTATTTCATGTAACCTTCAATACCTGTGATATGAGAATGGGAGAGGTAGATACCTTTAAAATAGAAGTTACATTCAAAGCATCCAAATAAGTGAAATCAGAAGCATCTACATCCATATATCTAAGGAGACTGATGAAAAATAAGTTAACTTTGTCAAAAGATTGAAAATAGGGTCTAGAAAGAACAAAGGTAAGTTACCTTATAATTTCTTTAATTGTGGTAAGGTAGGACATTTTGTTGCTAAATGAACTTATAATAAAAAGGATAACTTTGATCAAGAAGAGGAGCGTAAAAACATTAAACATAACTACTCTAATAATAATAACTTCTTTAAAATTTAAGAAGGTTCTATACACACAAGAAGATAGTGACTCATTAGATGATAGTGATAGCTTAGATGATATCTATGATTGTGCCTCTGTGGCTGAGGGAAATGACGTCCTATTCATGGCATTAGGAATAGATTTTGTGAATCAAGAAAAAGAAGAACTTATAGACTCTAATGAAGAAGAGGGAGGAGAAGTGGAATTATAATGTGAACTCATTTTTTCTCTATATGAGCTTGAAAAGTAGAGAAAAGAGAACTTGAGTCAAAATAAGCTTAGACAAAAATAAATTTAAAAGCTATCTAAAAGTCTTGAAAATTTTGATCAGATGGTGGTTAACTTAAAGACACAAATTGGAGAGGCTAAAAGAATAGAATATGTAGTCAAAATTGAACTACAATCTAAGTCTAATGAGTACATGAAGTTATAAGCTAAAATAATGGCTTTGAGAAAATAACTTGAAAAGACTAAAGATCAAATAGACAAAGTTTTGAAGCTAGAAGGAGGTTCAATAATTCTTGATAAATTGATCAATTATCAAACACCATTAAGAGATAAATATGGTCTTGGTTTTGAAAAATTAAAACTTTTGAGTACCAATACATCTACCAAATTAAAATTAAAATAAGAATCAGGAGAAAAAAAGAGAAAACATGTAATAATAAAAAGATAGACATAAGAACACCTGATGTGATGAAAGCTAGAGCAAAGAATCCTAGAGAAAAGAAGAAGAGCAATGAGTCCATCTCTACAAACTCAAGAAAGATGTAGAAGACAAAGTTATTTGATCTAGATGGATACATAAGAGTGAGAGACTTGAAAAATCCAAAGTTTATAAGATCTCCTTATCTTTTCACAAAGAAATGGTATGACTAGGTATTCCTCATCTTTATATGGTCATTGCTATACCTATAACCAATTTAGTCATAGGGTGATTGAACGTAGAGTTATGCCTAAAAGGAGAATAAACTTTGTGAGAAAAAATCCATTTACACCTTTGCTAGATACAAATGTAATATTCTATAATTGTAATAATTTTGATCACATATCTAGACAATGTAGAACATAATATGTAAGACTAAAGGTACAAAGTGAAAATAAAGCCATGCCTCCTACTATGAAAAAAGATTCAAAATTATATAAAAATGAAAAAGATAGGACATATAAGAAACCCAAGGATGTGTGGAAAGTGAAAGATCAATATATGATTGTTAAAACTTCACTCTATGCCAAGGAGTAGAATTTTTGGGTAATAGATAGTGGTTGCTCAAAAAACATGACTGGTGACAAGAGTAAATTCATCAAAATGAGCAAATGCAAGGAAAGATCTATCAGCTTTGGAGACAACATTGAAGTAAATATCTGAGGTAAAGGAACCTTGAATATAAATGGAAAACTACCTACACATGATGTCTTTTATGTTAAAGGATTGAAGAAAAATCTACTAAGTGTAAGTCAAATGTGTTACAATGGATATAAGGTCACATTCAATAGATAAGGATACAAGATAAGGAGATCTGGAATAACAATTGGAGAAGGTAAAAGAACTGAGAACAACATCTATAATCTAAGTGAAGTGAATGGAAATATCTGCCTTATAGTAAATATTGATGAGAGTTGGTAATGGCATAGAAGAATGGGCCATGCCAATTTCAACAACCTCGTTAAGGTGATCTCAAACAAGTGTGTTATACACATGCTAAAGATAACAAAACCTACAGACACTAATTTCAAGGAGTTTTAATAAGGAAAGTAGACAAAGGTTAGATTTCAAACAAACGAGTATACAACTACAAATCCTCTAGAATTAGTTCATACTGATCTTTGTGGTCCTACCAAGACAAGAGGATCTAAATGAGAGAGATAGTTCATGTTATCCAGAGATGATTACTCAAGAATAACATGGGTAAATTTTTTTAATGATAAGCCTCAAACATTTAAAAGATTAAAAATCTTAAGAGCCATGGTAGAGAATGAAATTAAAAGAAAAATTAAGTGCTTAGATCTAATAAAGGTTAATAATCACCTTAAATGAGTTTATAGAGTATTTTTAGAAGCATGGAATCAAAAGGCACTAATCTACAATAAGGACTCTGCAACAAAATGGAGTTGTTGAAAGAAAGAACATGACAGTCAAGGAGATGGCCAAAAAAATTCTAATAGAGGCCAAGTTACCTGATGGATACTAGAGATAAAAAGTTGAAACAATATTATATATCTTGCACAGTAGATGGTAAATAGTGACAAAACTCCTTATGAACTATGGTATACAAAACCTACCTTTGTTAAGTATTTCAGAGTGTTTGGTAGTAAATGCTACATCAGGAGAAAGGAGAATAAATTTGAAAGGTTTGAGTCAAGATGTGATGAAGGAATATTTCTTGGTTATTCCACCAAAAATAAATCCTACATATGTTATAAAAAAAGGCTACACAAGATTGTAGAGAGCATTGATGCCAAAGTTCAATAAGGCTTGAAACATGTTAAAGTTGATAGAGAAATCTATATTGAAGAATCAAAATTTGAAAAATAACCATCTAATGAAGAGGCCAAGGAAATGAATGAAAAGGCACATACAAAATTTGTTCAAATGGATCATCCTAGAGACTAGATCATTGGCAATAAGAATGAAGGAGTTCTGACAAGGAGAAGATTTACACAAAACAAGGAATAAGTAAGTTTTTCTCTAATTTTTAAAATTGATCCTAAAAGTTATGTTGAAGCCAACAAGGATGATAATTGGCTAAAAGCCATGGATGAATAACTGAGCGTAATCGAAAAGAATAAAACATGGAAATTAGTTCTAAGACCTACAAACAATAATGTAATAGGTAAAAATTTGGTCTTTAGAACTATCTCAATGAGGAAGGAGTTGTTATAAGGAATAAGGCAAGATTAGTGTGAAAAGGATATGCACAAGTTTAGGCCATAAATTTTGAGAAAAAATTTACTCTAGTTGCTAGAGTGGAAGCCATAAGAATGTTTTTAATTTTATCTATTTATAAGAAATTCAAAGTCTATCAAATGGATGTTAAGTTTGCTTTCCTAAATGGAAATATAGAAAGGAAGTGTAAATAGAACAACCATAAGATTTTCATCTATCAAAAGAAGAATATTTTTTTGTAGACTAAAGAAAGTTCTATATGGTCTAAAATAGGTACATAGAGCATGGTACTCAAGGTTTGATCAATACTTGTAATAACAATGATTCAATAAATTATGTGTAGACAACAATCTATACTTCAAATCAAAAGGTGATCATATGTGGATTGTTTTTATTTATGTAGATGACATAATCTTTGGTGGTAATAACAAGAAAATTTGCAAATAATTTGCTACATAAATGCAAAGTAATTTTGTGATGTATATTATTTGAGAACTTTCCTTCTTCATTGGTTTACAGATAACACAAACTATTGAAGGGATATTTATATCTCAAACTAAGTATGCTAAGGAAATGATCAAGAAGTTTAGAATAAAAGATAACAAACTAGTTAGTACTCCCATGATAACTGTAAGTAAGTTAAGCAAAATTGATGAGTCCCTTGATACAAATCAAACTACATACACATCAATGATAGTTATCATGTTTTACCTAATAGCATTAAGAATTGACATAATCTAACTAGTGCACATGGTTTTTAGAATTCATGTTATTCCTAAAGAGTCACATGTCAATTTAGTGAAAAGGATATTTAGATATATCAAGAGCACAATTGACTATGGACTATGGTATCCAAAATGTGAAGATTTCAGTTTTATAGCATGTACAAATATTGATTAGGCTAAAATTGTGGTTGATGGAAGAAGTACTAGTAATGGTGCATTCTACCTTGGAAATATAATTGTTTTATGGCTGAGCAAAAATCAAGAGTTAGTTGCTCATTCCATAGTAGAAGCATATTATGTTACAATAGTGGCATGTTGTACTCAAGTCTTGTGGATGAAGAAAACACTTAAACACATCAAGGTAGAGTATAAATCACCTATCTATATCATTTGTGAAAATTCAAGTGTTATTAACATATCAAAGAATCTAGTGATGCATTCCAAACCCAAGCACATATCAATCAAGTATCACTTTGTAAGAGTGAAGGTTGTAGATTAGGGAGTCACAATGGAATATGTGTCAGCTAAGGATCAATATGTAGACATATTTTCCAAACCTCTTCCTAAGAATAATAGGAATAACTAAGATAGAAATTGGGAGTGGTGGATCCTACACCACATCATTAGATTCAAGTGATAGGGCATGAGTCTAGGGGGAGAATCACAAAAATATTATTAAACCTTGGAAGAAGAGAGACAAGGTAACTTAGATATGGATATCTTGAAAATTTCTAAAGATTTGGTGGTTGCATATTCTTAGACAAACTCCTTATATGATAAAGGGGGAGAAATTTTTGGACTAATAGTGAAAAAATTAGAGTCCATTTTCCATTGATGTCAAAGGGGGAGAAAAAGTGTAAATGCTCTCTGTAAAATAAAAAATCATAACAAGTGTCTAAGTTGATTTTGGGAAAATGTGTCATTGCCTAAGGGGGAGTAAGTTTGTTATGAACATCTTTAGCTCACATTCATCAAAAGCCAATTTAAGCAATGCTAGAGGAGTAAAGTATTAAGAGATCAAAAGAATTAAGTTTGCATCATAGAATTTGGTTTTACATCAATACCAAAGGGGGGGATTGTTGGAAATATGGTTGTCATTGATGTCAAAATATCAAGCTAGATTGATGGAGAGAAAAGCATGTTATACAAGTTACACAATGGAAAGTTGTCATGCTTTTATAAAGACCATTTATGGATGTTTGAGGTCAAGCTGATAGAAGATCCATTATGGATTTTTCATGCACATCTTAGATATATGGTATGTAAGTTTAAATGAAAAGAGATGAGAAAAAAATTGAATTATCTTTATTCTTAGACAATATAGGGTTTCTCAATTAAACCTTAAGATCTCTAAGTCATGGTGTTCATAGGATTTTCTATTATGAGGTTAACTTGATATAGCCAAGACCTGGTAACTTAAGTTGTAACTTAAGTCTTTTTCATCATTGTGAAATTGGCCCCTTTGACCTAGTAATTACCAAATCAAGTAGTGATAAAATCTCCTATTATTTCCTAATTCCTTGACTTAGTATTTATCCTAGCTTGATCAATGAATAGTGCTTAATCATATGATGAAGATCCAATGGAGCATAGAAAAGTAAATATGTCAAAGGCACCTCCAAGTAAATGCATAAGTGACATGTGTCATAATCATGAAGATTGAATAGAAAATCTTTGAAGTGGTTTAAAGTCAAATGGTCAAGGATTAATTTGAGGATACAAAGTGTCTCAATTATGGGAATTGATAGTAATGTGTTGATGGCATACAATAGTTCCAAGTGTCACAAGTGGATGAGATTGTCAGATAGAGATCCAATGAGTGTGAGGTTGTTAGAGATAAATATTGAGATTTTTAGAAGATCTAAAGGTGAGTGGGTGATCATGCAATGAAGATATAATGAAGCAAGTGGACCTAATGGGATAAAGTTCTCAATGATTAATGAATTAGTTGCAAGTTAAATTTTGATCAACTCTCAAAGAGATCAATGAATCATAAGAATTTCAAACACTTACGAAGTAACAAGATGGGATAAAGGGCTCAAAATTTAAAAAAAGATAAAGGTAAAGACCATGGAACTTTAAATATCTAACAGTACATGGGAGCTCTAATCAAAAGATCGATGGACACATTGTAAAGGTGTAATATTAAATTATGGAAGGATATAGGAATATAATGAAGAAAGTGAGGATCTTTGTGGTGAAAAATATAAGATAAAAGGCCAATATTTAAATATTTAAATCCCAATGGTGAAGTGGAAGAACACGCAAGAAAGGTGCATAATTTGACACAGACAATGATATAGATCATTATGATCAGTAAAAGGTGTGGAAAATGGTATGTGCATCAATAATAGAGATTGTTATTTTCTAAATATAGTAATGAGACAAAGATTCATGTTGGTGGAGAATGAATTCAAAAACACGAGGACCTTGTTGTTCAAGAAATTTGAACTAAGTCCAAAATGAGCCTGATGTGTTAGAGAACAAGTATGAACATAAAGATGTAGCTTGACCTAGATTAAATGGTTATATATATGTTATCTAGAATAACATATTAGGTTGTTGGTATTATTTAATATATAATTATATAGAGACCTCGAGATAGACATGCAAATATAATGAGATGCTATTGATGAATTGTGTCAAATAAAAAATATAAATACACATAGGAGAAAAGTGAGAGAGATGAAGTCTATTAAATAGAGGCATATCTATACACATAGACAAAAGGGAAGAGAGAATAAAGGCACAAAGAGATAATGTTCATAGATTGATTAGTTATAGACCAAACCTATAATAGAGAACATAGATCAGATTCTTTAAAGAATCTATGTTGTAATATGGATTTGTATCTCCATAGACATTTGATTGGTTGGTGCCATCATATTATCTAAGTTGGTTCTCAATTAGGAGATTAGTTTCTCCTTAGGATTGGTGTCCTTAAATGTAACTAATAAGGTTTTGATATTGATTTTTTGAACTATGAGGGTGGATTAGAATAGTATATTCTAGTATCTATTCTCATCATGGTTTTTCCCTAATTTCACCTAATTTCATGTTTTCATGCATTTCTTTAATCACATCATATTCAATAGTGTTATGGGTGTAGGCATTACACAAATGATAATAAGATGTTATGTTGATTTGGATAGAACACTATAATAAAGGGAAATTTCACACATCATATAATTCTCACTAGACTTTGTAGCTTATAAGTAGAGTGTACACATTCCTTTATGGGTAGTTAGTTATATCATGTCCTTTTACTTCATAATTGATGCACCATAGTCCACTTTAAGTGTCATGCACAAATATGATAGTAAGATTTTAGAGTTGGGATGTCATAGAAGCAATTTGTGCCTCTATAAATGGGATGATATTGGTGTCTGCACTTATGATTTCCTTGGCTATGAGCATGGATTCAAGTTATTATGTAGGGTATATAAAATTTTTCATAAAAATCACTATTCAAAATGGTGTAGGTAACCCCACAATGAACCAGTACATATGTTAACAAGGGTGAATATCATATGAAAACTTTAATAAGGCACACTCTCTATGATTCCTTGGGTAATTTATGTTATTTCGATTATGCTTTATTATTTGAACTCCAAGATGTCAAACTCCTTTAGGAATAAATCCTTCAAGGCATGATAGTCAATCATGGCCTAGTTGGGATCAAAATTTCTATACTAGGTATGGGTGAGATCAAGTCATGTGGTTGAAAACTGAGTATCCTGGCACTTGGAATAGGTTATGCCTCATTTGTGTCATTGTAATTCACACTTCAACACATGATCTATAGTATTTCCCATGCCATGATACTCTAGGAGATACATAGAAATTTCATAGTAGATCTACTATAGGGGTGTGATTGGTACTTGTGTCACTTTTCCCCTTGACACCTACCCTCCTAGTAGTAGTATTATTCTACTAAGGAAGTCACTTCCTAATCCTAGTGGATTTCCTCTAGTTCTAGTGGTAGGCATTGGTCCTACCATTCCTATTGGTGTAGTCAATGTCATCGATGCTATGCTAATTATTTGTGCTACTATACCACTTCCTCTAAGATGTTTCCCACCTTGCATTGCTAAAATGGGTTATGCTGGTATGATCACATTAAATTTATGATGTGGTGAGATTATGATCAATGGACTAGATGTAGTTGTGCTCACCTCCTTATATGGAATAATCTATTCAATAATAGAATTATAATATAAAGCTATAAAACATCTAATAATCGAGGCATTGGTAAGGTCACCAATCACTTATGTACTATCTTAAAGTGGGGGATCCAGTGCATGATCATGAACCATAAGTTTAAAAGTTTTAGGCATGTCCAACGTATCTACACTCGCCAAATTCTATAAGAACTCAATGAATTCCCACTTCTATCAAGTGTCAAGATTAGTCCATTAATTTATTAAACCTCTCATATTTACATTGTTATTTTACAATATATCCTTCCCCATGCCCTTCTTGTCCACTACAGTTCCTATCGACACTTCTAGGTTCTATATCCTCCATTAATTGATGTCATTTATTATTATAGGCTTATTTTCTGAGCTCTTTGGGATCAATTAGATCATCCCCTTCCATCATGCCTCACCTACACATTCCCATCTTCCCCTTTGCACAAATCATATGCAAAAGTATTTTAGCCTTCCATCTGCAAAGTTTTAAAATCATAATTAGCCATTATTTTCTTATGCTCTATGCCAAACTCCTCCATGAATGTACCTATAGGGTCATGTTAGAGCTGGTACTATTCTTCCTCAGGAAATGAATAAGTTGATACTATAAACTCAAGTACATATCTATTCAAATATTTTTGCCACCATTTATCCACATTTTTAGTCTAGGGGACATTCAAATTCCCAAACCTCTTTAGGGACTCCTTTAACTACTCATAGTATTGGACACTACTTCTTCTATGGTTTTAATATGCATCTAATCACTTGTACACATACTCAGATAACTCATAGAAAAAGACCTTGTACAAAGCATCATATAGGTTATCCTAAACCCATTTTCTTGTCTTTTATCCTTTGTAGGTTGGATGCTTCTATGAAAAATTATCTTCCACCTAATACACACAATGTTCAATGTTATCAAGAGAAAGTTAGTACATCATCATATCATATCATTGTAATAACAAAATTCAACATGGATCCTAGCAATGGAACCAAAATTTTAGGGTCTAATAGGGGTTTCCTAAAAATGAGCATGAGCATAGGATAATTTCTTTTGCACTTAACATTTAATCACTCAAATATGTTGACATCACTTCACATAAGTCACAGGCCCTGTGCACTCACCCGAAGCATAGCTAAGAGTGAACTGGGGCTTGTGTTGGGATAGTTATGCCATGGTATGAGGATTCAAAGGGGGATCTCATTCAAGGAAATATTTAGCTTAGTTGAAGGGCAAACCCATAGGTGTAAGCCTATTTTTTGGTAATCTTG
This sequence comes from Torreya grandis, assembly GCA_037957365.1. Lineage (NCBI taxonomy): Eukaryota > Viridiplantae > Streptophyta > Pinopsida > Cupressales > Taxaceae > Torreya > Torreya grandis. Next base: position 176,955 of record JARHVA010001372.1, read on the forward strand.
CAGTCATATAGGCTCTAAGTGGGTTGTCAGACTAATTTGATTCAAGTTATCATCCATACTTAATAAATGCAAATTAAATAAACATTAGGTTCATGGGCACAAATCCATACCCATTTTACATGTATAATGATGTTAGTCTTAATAAAATATAAAGACTCCATTAAAATGTGAAACTAGTAAAATACATGAACTTTAGATTAATATAACTAGCTAAAATGTGACATAACACAAACTTACTTGCAATATTACTAACATGTGAATCAAGACAAACCCAAAAAAAATTCAAAGTAATACCATTACTGATTTTTTTAACTCTAGAATAAGATTTTAAATATAAAAACATACTATCCACAACCCAAAATTTCATAGGCAAATTTTGACACATACAATTGGAGACAATGTCGCCTCCATTCTATATCTAAGCCTTAATGACTTCTATATTAAAATCTATAGGGCATGCTTCTAAAATCATTCCACCAAAGCTTCCCTTCAATTCCCTCTATTTTTTTATAACTAGATCAATTTATTTATATAGGACTTCAATATCATCTTTGAAAAGGTGGAGATTGCATGCAAGCGTTGAGCTAGAGTTCTATCATCATAACCACTGGATCCATGATCCTATGATTCCCATGTTCCACTTTCCATCCTTATTTATATTTTTATTGATCTCCTAATTATCTGGGAGTTGGTTACACATTAGCTAGCTGGCTCATAATTTGTACTGCATTCTCCACCTATCTATCAACACTGATAGGCTAACTACTTGCCAAAATGTCTAGATGTACTAGGATTGATATCAAGTTGGTGAAATAAATCCATCAAGCCAAAGTTATGGGCACAACAAATCCTTGTTTTGGTTCTTCCTCTTCCAAAACTCATTGGAATTTCTTAGAGGAATTCAACTCTATGCCTTAAAAAATTAATTTTATGGAATTAGTTCACACTTCTCCTTATCATCATAAATTTATAAAGCAACAACTCTAAGAAATCAAAGAAGCATATTACTTATAAGAGGAACAACCTTCTCATGATCCTCCACCAATATAAGTCCATACCATTGAAACTGTTTGTCCTTATTGAGAACCTTCCATATAGTTCATTGAAGAGGACATGATCAATGATGAAATTCTCTTTCGAGCTAGTGATCCACCTCTTTTTATCAAAATAACCATTAATACCACCCTCATTTTTAAAGTATTAAGATATTAATGGTTAGGAATCAATGTGACATCTCTTTGGCTAATTAAAAAACTTGAGTATAACAAATATCATCTCAATAAAACTTGTTTAATATGTGGATTTGATGAGACCAATAAAAATCCACTTCATTTTATTTGGTTCCCTCTTATTATTGGACTTGAAACTATATGTACCAATCTCATGATTCTTGAATTATAACTATCCTATAATACACTCCTAAGATGTCCATGGACTCATCACATAAAGATTATTGCCTCTTCTGGAAGCCAATATCTCAAGTTCATTCATAATGGAAAATGGTATAAACATGAGCTTGATCCAACCCATGGAGTATTCATCTTCTCAATCCTAAATATTAATATCCAATTACCATTATTCTAAAAATTAATGGTGTACCTTTACCTAAATTTTCCAATATGAATCCAGATTTATAGGTGACTCTTCCTGATTGTGATGATAATGAGACAAAATATTTGTAAAACACATGAAATACTACCAAAATACTACATTAGATTTCTAAGTGGCTTCCTCCTTCATTGTTATCTTGTGATCGTATTTTCCCTCTTATCGATGAGATCACTGATTTCCCTCATCCCTGTAATACACATAAGGCATCTTATATAAAATATGATTTCACTTGAAATGATTATGGAGTGGCCAAGTTATTTCAAGACCCTTTAACCATGCCATTGCATAAATTTATCTATCTAAGCATATCACCTTCAAAAGTTCCTTTAGAGACACAAACATGTACTATCTTTCCCACCTATGATGATAAATACATTATGACCCAAGCTCAATGAAGTGACTTGGATGTTCAACAATAGCAGAAAAAAATATTTAAAATACATGATTTTAATTGTAATGTTCATAATATTTCCATGGATATTAAGTTAGAACCTAAAGGTTGTATACGTATATTTAATTCTCTACTTATCAATACTCCTTGAGTGGTTGAACAAATTTTACCTCTTGTAAATTTAGAATTATTGAAACCTTATATACCTCCTTTTATACCCATGATCTACAAAATCCCTTCCCTACCAATGATTCTAAATATACACATATTATCCATCCACTTGAATCCAATCAACCTTCCTCCATAAATCTATCTACTTCTAAGAGCACTCTTGATGCCAAGGGCATAGATGTACACTAAATACATTCTCAATATGATCACCATGGTAATAAAATTATTGATTTGGAAGTAGATGTCTAATATTATGGACCTATACCTACATTACCTAGAGATGAATCCATCCTTGAATTGATCCATGCCCAAGAACCTCAACCTCCTAAAAAACATCACAAACTTGAGAATTTAAAGTGAAAGGCCACTCATTTCAACAAATTCATTACTAACATTGATCCTAAAACTAATCAATTTCTTCTCTTACCTATGTTCCATATAATTTTCAATATGTAAATGATATGCTTATTAAGGAAACTACAAGAATATAATATAACACACCTTCATTTCCTTGACCTGTAACTACTTATCGATAACTCATATCAACTGAGAATCATAACTTTAGTCTATTATTCAATAAATATTGTTAGACATTCTCTTGATCATATGAGGATATGTCTAGAATCAATTTTAGTATCTTGGTGGACAACATAATCACATACCCCAATGCCAAATCCATTCATAAAAAATAGCATAAATTTACCCTAAAGTTTATACCCTATGCCATAAAGAAATTATCAAACTATTATATGTCATGTTTTTTAAAACTATGGACTACTCTAATGAGTGTCAAACATTGTTACCATTTTCAAAAAAATCACCATGGTTATTTGCATCTATATCAACTTCCACAATATTAACCTCACTTTTACCAAGGAAATTGTTCCATTACCTTCAATATATGTCATCATAGATTCCACTATTGGATATGAAATGTTGTCCCTCACAGATGGTTTTTAGGGATATAATTAAATTCATATTTCCCTTGAAGACCAATATAAGACAACATTCACCATGGAATGGGGCATCTATTACTATGTTAAGATGCCCTTTACACTTAAAAATGTTGGAGCAACCTATTAGTGGGCTATGACCCATAGTTTTAATCACCTTATCCATAATATTGTGAAGACCTATGTGGATGATCTCATCAACAAATCCAAAACATAAAAAACCCATCTTTCTAATTTAGACATCATATTTAATCGACTCATCAAGTACAAAGTTAGACTCAATCCCTAAAACTGTGTCTATGGAATTACATATAGTAAATTTCTATGGTTCTTATTCTCTCTTCATGACATTGATGTAAAATAAATGCAGACATTCCTATTCCTCGTTCCATTCTATACATTTATACTTACCTTGGAAAACTATGGAAGATTTGATGATTTATCCCAAAAATGGCTTATCACATATATTTTTTTAATTCCCTTCTTAAGAAAGGTAATGCTTTAGAATGGACTTATCCCTATCAAAAGGCATTTAACAACATAAAATATTTATTTCTCCATATGCCTACCCTTTTTTCACCTTCCAATGATCATATTTTGATTTTATAAACTTCTTTTACACCTATATTAGTTGGGGCAATGCATGAACAACAAGATGATATTGGAAGATAATATGTTATTTAATATATTCACCGAGGCCTCATCAAATATGAACATTTTTATACCAAAGTAGAATGTGATTACTTCACTATACATTTCACAATTGACAAGATTTGTCATGATATTTTCTATCAAACAACCTATGTCATAGTTTATTTCAAACAACTTCATCAATCTTTATCTAAAGCCTTTCTCGATGGAGATACAATTGATAAGTGGATAATTCTATTAATGTAATTTTACCTTCGTATAATCACACAAAAATCTTTCAAAGGTCAAGTCCTTATCGACTAAATCGTAGTTGTACCCATACTTGCTATCAATCATCTTTAAGATAGTCTCCTCAATGATAACATTATTTATATTGAAGGTCTCAATTAGGCTATCTCTGTTAAAGATTACTTTCATAAATTCATTGATGATTTAAAATAAAGTAATCAAGAAGATACCTATGTCATTCTCAATACTACTAAATACAAAGTAGGTATCAAAGAACTTCTTGAAAGCAACATTGATTTACATGAGGACAACTAGACCCTGCATTTTTATGGTACCAAATATATCCGAGAAGCTAGGGTAGGTTGTATTCTAATTAGTATTCATGGTAAAATAGTCCCTTTGGAATTATATATTATGATTTATGTCACTTATAACATGTAATAATATAAATAATTAATATTAGGCATGAGAATGACAATTGACATAAATATTCCTTATCTACACACTTTGGGTGACTCCCAACTCATCTACCATCATGTTAATGGTGATTATCATTGTAAAAGTGAAAATATTATCACCTGTCATCAAATGCACACTACCCTCACTTGATATTTTACCTCTTTTACCATTGATCCCATTCTAAGAGATTAGAACTCCATTACTAACTCTCTTGCTTCTTTGGCTTCCTTATTTCATCCACATCATGTTCTTAGTGATTCCCAGTTTATTATTCAAATAAGAGAGTCCCCATATTCTATCCAATTATAGGATTAACACATCTATCAAATTGAGGTTTTCACTATTTGACAGATCCTATGTATTAAAATAATATTCAATTTTTAGAACATCAAAGCTATCTTTCAAACATGGATTCTCGTAAAAAGACTAGAATTCAAAACCAAGATTTTAAATAAATGACTTTTGATACAAAACCCTTTATTATAATAATTTATAAGGTTATTTACTCTACTATGTAATTAAAGAAGAGGATGATCCTCTCCTTGAACAAGAACATGGGGGCATTTCATTGGTCATTATAGTGGATATGTTATAGCATGAAAATGACTACATATGGGATATTTTTGGCCTACTCTTCAAAAGGATGCTATCAATTTTCCTAAAAAGTGTAGTCCTTGCCAAATCCATGATGATATAATCCATTAACCACCATCCAAAATCTAAATTATAGAATTTCCTTGGCATTTTTCCATGTGGGGATTATATCTCATTGGTAAACTACCTTGGTCACAAGATGGGTATGTTTTTATCATCACGACTACTAAATATTTTAACAAATGGGTAGAAGTCATGCCTCTCTCCATACTCATGGGAACTACTATTTAAAATTTTATCATTAATCAAATAATTTATCATTTTATATATCCCCATACTATCTTTTTTGATAATGGTGGAAGTTTCAAGAACAAGGACGTGAAGCAGTTATGTGATAAATTTAAAATATCCCACAAATTCTCCACACATTATCATAGATATGCACTAATTAAATTATCAATAAAATCCTTAAAAATAACATCCATAAAAGTCTCATATATTGGCATCTTCATTTATATCCCTCACTTTAGGTCTCTCATACTAGTATTCGCATTTCTATTGGGGTAACACCATTATTGTTAGTCTACGGTTCTGAGTGTATCTTACCATTAGAAGTTTAGCTTACCTCATTACATATATATCTTTAAAATATAATTATTTATGAATAACTACATGAATCTCACCTTCATGTTCTTGATATTCTTGATGAACACCGTCTATCCGCTTTTCAACATAATCACCAATACAAGAATTGTATTACCAAGCAACATAATAAAAAGGTTAAAGTTTGCACTTTCAATGTTGGTGATCTAACCCTTTAATTATACTATACCGATTATAAATAAGGAAAATATGCCCAAAACTAGTGAGGACCTTATTTAGTGAAAGATATTCTTGGTCCTAATACTTATCACCTTAAATCTAATGAAGGCAATGTTTTTAAAGAGATCACCAATATAGATTTTTAAATAAATACTTTACTTAGATATTTAAATTCTTATCACACTTATATATGCTATCATACTAACAATTTTTTTAAGATTTATACACATGTCTCATCTTATTAAATAGTATGTCTTTTAACAAAACATAGTTCTTTATCTTGGCTCTTTTGTTTCCTTTTCTCATGAGTTTCATTGTAACATCGTTGATAGGACTTGGTCTTCCTCATGAATTATTTTTTATCTTCTTTGATTTTATATTTTACAATGATTTTCACACCAATTTAAGTTTCCCTTTTATGTTTTGTAGTGTAAGACCATGGATAAGACCAGGCTCTCCTCATAAAATCACCACTTTATTTACAAACACCTTGCTTTTAAAGCAAGTGTTCATTTTCTAGAATGCTAAGAAATGGTTATAAATTTGTGATCCCATATTCTAGGATTTTTTTTTTTTTTGTAGATAAAACTTGTACAACAAAATATTACCATGTTTCCCTATAATTACATTCATTTTTATGATAAGGAATCACACTTACCTATCTTTGTATTCCTTTTTTACCTTCATCACATTTTTCACAATTTAAAGTAATTCAAATTATTTCATGTTCATTCCCATTGATTTCCTTTCTTTTCATTCCACTTTGGATAAAACAAGGTCAAAGTCAAGATAGGACTTTTATTTCATATGAATTCACAAGACTCTTAGACACCATACTCTCTAAGTTCTATTTCTCAGCAACCAAGTCCAAAGTTTTAAATTGATAGTCACTTTTAGCACCCATGTTTGGTTCTCTAAATTAGTATAAAGGAGGAATAGAAAAATTCATCAAAAGACAAAATACAAATCATTTAAAACAAAAGGTAGTAAACAAGTCAAAATTCAAAATCACACTAAAAGATGTGATTCATAGTACATCTCCTATCCCCATTCAAAGCTCAAACTCCATAGTTAGCCTCATTATAGAGTTGAGGTCCATTGAGGTGAAATATACTAGTGGATTAAGATAGGATAATTGAAAAAAATCTATGGCGATACCTACTTTCTCATGAAATTACCCAATCTTTGTAGTAGAGCGACAACTCTGTAAAAGGTTCTGAGGAATGAGGAATATGTTGTGGGAAGGTATGTCCATTTTAATTTTTCATTCATAGATCCTTCATGGGATGATATTGATATTTTATTTGTTGGATCTAAGATTTATGTCTTTAGGAAAAGTTATTCAGAGTCTTTAATGTTGAAAGTCCTCTTGTTTTGATAAACCTAATCTATGTGTCTTGACTTTAATAAAGAGTTTTCTCTACCTTGAGTTTTACTCTATTTACCCCACCACCCATGTCATCTCCCCCTTGATAGGCAAATTTGATTCTAAATATATTTTATCACTTCTTTATTATCTCTTATTTATATCTTACAAACATTCTAGCACTATATTTTTTAGTTTCATCTATCCTTAGAATACCATAGTATGCTTGAATGACTATGGATTATCTTAATTATAATATTTCTTTAGATTTATATAATTACCTTTGTTTATTTAAAAATTTTCCATTATTTTATATTAATTTTTAGGACACCTACGTCCATTTATACTTTCATGTAATTTTTCCATTGTTGAGTGAGGTTGGAATGTTATTTCTCACTCACCAATTTTGTTTTACCTTTTATGTATTGTTTCCATTATTGATTGAGTCGGAATTGTTATTGCTCACTCATCAATATTGTTTTACCATTGCTTACCAATATTTGTTTAAGTAAGGATTATTATTTATTTCACATTAATGTTTAATTACAATTTTCAAATGTATCCTTAATTTGACTTGGTTTGTTTACCTTTCCTACTTAAGGTTTACCTGTTTGAGTTTTTTGGTTATTTAGTAGCCTTGGATTTTTAATTACCTGATTTAATCTAAATTTTGGCATGGTCCTTTAGTCCTAAATTATCATTTATCACCCCATGTTACCAAATTTACATGTACGTCATGCCTACAATGTTTCAGTTATCTTGGCTTTCATGCATTTTTTTGTTTTTTCTCTTTAGTATTGTATCCTTGGGTTTGTCCAAAGCACCCTTTGTGCCCTTCATGATCAAAAATACAAACACATCAGATAACCATCCAATGATAAAGGTAAGTCAAGGTACACATACATTAATTTTTATTTTAGTTAGTTATTTTTCAATTGTTACTTTTAGTTATTTTATACTTTCAAATACTATAATTATTTAGCTTCAACGTTGTGTATTGTTATGTTCTCTTCTCAAAGCACCATCCCATGTTGCACCTATGTGGCATATGATGTAATTCAATTGGGGCATATGTATACACATAATATATTCAAACTTTATCAATTAATGATGCTTTCTCTTTTACAGTAACCTATTGAGTCTTAATCTTTCTAAGTGCATGCCTTAAAGGGTACACCAAGAAAGGGGTGGGTAGACCATTGGTGATTTTTAATAATGTTTTCCCCTATATCACAAATTTATATCTACATAACCATCTCCTATAAACTTTTATAAGCTTTAAAACATCTCTTACACACTCCTCCAATCAATTTATTACCTTACTTAGCCCCTACCTAATCCTAAAACCTTTTTGGCATTTACTGAATAATTTTGGCCTAGGTCAACTCTATATTCTAATTGATATTTTCATGTTATGGGTCTAGGTTGGCCCTGGCTGATCTAGATCAAGAACTAACATGTTTTTATCAAATAATGATACATACTCAAATTGGGATGAACCTATCGGCAAAACTTTTAGTAAGGTTTAGGGTTAAATTAAGCTATATATACACATTCATTTCATCATTTATTAGAGAGACAATAGAGTTAATTATTCATTTTTTCTTCTTTACAATATGGTCTTTGACCATTCTAAGTGAGGAATTATTTATTATTGTTTATACTTGGATAAGAATCTTGTCTTATGGAAATGTCTTGGATGCTTAGGCATATCATAGTGATCCTTAAAAACCACAACAACCTCTTTTGAAGAATTGAGTCTCAATAGGTTCATCTTCAAGGTAAATATCTCTAACATTATTCTTCTATTTTAGTAGATAAAATTAGCATAATTAATGGATTTTGAATATATTTCTCTCCCCATTCATTAGGATTATAACTATATATAGCTTAATTATAATTATTCTATGCATTTTTACTTTATATGTTTATTACCCCCACTTTATGCCAAAATATTTGGTGGGTAATAATTTAGGTTTTACTTTACTTTGCATTTACTTAGTTAATATAAAAACATAGGACCTATCTAGGGTTATTGAATAGTGATATTTGACTAGAGGAGTTGAAACACTCTCTAATGATGTCATTATGGTTAGATATCCATTTGTTAGATCTAGAGGATCCATCTTGGTCATGACCCCATATATCTAATGTGTCATAAAATATAAGTGTAATTGGGATTTATCTTCTCTAAGCTAGGATTGATTAATAGGTCAAATGTATTTTCCTTTGTATACACAAAGGTCACACCAAGTTATTAGAAGACCAAGGATAAATAAACATTTAGTAGTGTGTGAAACACCATCTAATCTCATTGGTGTGAATTTACAAAAATTTGGATGCGATGAGGTGTTGTAATGATGCGTTATGGATTGAAAATGAGAAGACATATTGTACAAAAATCATGATGGAATCAAAGGTTCTCACTATGTTGGTGAAAAAACATGTAATATATTTTTCTATAAATTATGGTGGCCAAATATCTAAAAGGACTACAAAAATTTCATTCATAAATGTGACATATGCCAATGTATTTGGAAGCTAAACACACAAGATGATGTGTATGTATTGAGCTAGGATTGACATGGAACTATCCTATCTAAAAGATCAGGACTCTGAAAAGGCAAATCAAAGAGAGCCCATTGATACTCAATGAGTCAGGATATCACCAAATAGATCCACAAACCTAGCAAGAGGAGAACCTATAACATAATATCGATAGTTATATGGGGAACCATTATGGTTGTATTCAGTACATATTTATGTGATTATATAAACTTGCACATGTATTAGGGGTAAATTAGAACTAAAAAGTACATTATTACCAATGATTAGAACTATGTAAAATTCACAAACACTACTTAAAAATTCACCTTCACACTAAATTTTATATTTTGGCAACTTTCACAAGTCACTTAAAAATTGTATTTAGGGACTAAATGTTATGTTTGTATGAGTCTTTTATTTGAAAATTAATCTTGGTGTTATTCCTTCATAAATGTGTGTTATACAATATAGCCTTACCTTACTTGGGTTATCATTTTATTTTGGATATATTTCATATTTGGGCATCTTGGCTCATGAATATATTTTGTTTTGATATCTAATTTATTTATACATATTTACATGACTAATTTTAGGTTCATAACATTTGGTATAACATATTTCCCTAGTGAGTGGGTTATTTTTTAGACATTATTAGAAAATCAACTACATTGAAGAAGGTCTATCTCCTCACACAAGCATCCCATTTAATTTATTTTTGTAGTTGAAAATTGGACATAAAGATCGTTTCAAAAAAATTATCACACTAAGGATTATGAGCAATATCAAAGGAGATATGGCCATCTAAAGTTGATTCTATGAACCAAATATTTTACAAACTTTTTATGTACAACCCACCAAAAAATCTTATATTTTATTTTGGGTGAGAAAATCACTTGTCATTTTATGCAATTGAAAAAAATAGATTTATTTATTTATAGGATTTTATTTATAGATATATGGTACAAAGGGTTCAAATAAAGATTTTCAAACCCTAGTTTTTATGAATACTTAATCACAAAGTTTCATTTTTTTCTAGAGGTAATCACATTAGTGTTGTATAATTGTATTTTAAATTTAAGGAGATCTAGTTTCCTTCAAAATTCTAGAAAGTATCTATGCCTTATCATCTCTAGGTATTTGCATCGAGTTGGTATATTCAAATACAAATATAAATGAAATGTTTTTCATGGGAATAGATGGAATGATCTTTCCTAGCTCATTGGGACATTAAGAACAAAAGTGATGATAAGGATGAGGATACAAAATTGGAGGATGAGGTATAAGAATAATATAATAAGGGTTTGGGTAATAATGATGAGAAAGATAAGGAAGAAAAATAATGAGAGATAAAGGCTAAGGGTTCAAACAATTTATCCCAAAATAAATAAATTTTAATATCTCAATTTCAAGGATGCATTCAGAAAGATGAGGTTATTGTAGATATATGCCCGATCAACAAGTGTAACTTTAGTAGCATTGACTTAGCCAAACAACTACAAGTTCAAGCAAATAAAATCAAGGAAACTCAAATAGAAGGTATGCATGTTCAAGGTTTTGAATATTTTTAGATTACTATGGAAAAATATGTATTGCATTTATATTTTTATCCTTTGGATATAAATGGTTTGGATATTGATTTTGGATATCCTTAATTAGAGACTTTAGGAAAAATCTATATTAATGTGCAAAATGCATTCATTAAGCTGTAGTACAATAGAAAGAAAGTCACTTTTAAAGATAATACTCTTATAAAAGAATAAATAAATGTCGAGATAGATCATAAGGATGAATCAAAATATGGTGAAAAAGAGAATAAGGAAGATTCATATGAATAAAAATATGAGGAAAAGGTACAAGGAAAAATTTATAATTCATGTATTCAAGAGACAAAATCAATAGAAGAGGATAGGTTTGAAATGTTTTAAGTATCATAAAATTATGATAATGTTGAGTCATATAAACAAAAAAATATTCATGAGAGGCAAATATCATTGAGTCATGTTATGGAGTGTCATAAATAGTTAGTATGTATATACACGGAACCAAAGGAACAATTACTAAGGCTACGTATGTGGAATATAAAATCGTAGGATTAATCATTATGGTTATACATGGAGTAAAAGGATGAAAAACTATGTTTATTTATGGAAACATAGTAGCAAAACAACATTAGGTACTAGGATAATGGAGATATCATCAACCAAGATAAAATATGGGTGGTTGGATGATCAAGCATGGAAGAAAGTATGCAATGATTTGAAGTGAACTAATTATTTGGCTTCTTATCATGTTTTGATGGTGAAATTTATTAAGGGGGATGTAATTTCATGTACTTATAGATATTATATTTTAATGTATATGGGTTGATAGTGATGCCATCATGTGGCACACATACCCCTTAGATAGTTACATGGAAAACTTGCATAATTAATTATATGGGTAACTTATGGAATTAATTATATTAGGGAATGAGTCAGTCTAAAATGAGATTATGATTATAACCATCCATTATTAATGATAAAATTCTATATAAATATATGCATATCATTTTAAGGGATATGAAGTAAGTTGTGAGTCTTCTATTCAAAGTCTTATTATTGAGTTATTCTTTCTTAGAGGAGTATTATATGGTGTAGCCCTACCATAAGGGTTAGCATTATATTATTAATATATTTCATATTTGGACATATTGTACCACAATATATTTTTTATTTATCTCTAGTATATTTATGAATATTATGTGATTATATGTGAGGTTCATAATAGAAGGGTAATGATAAATAAATAACTGTCATTAAAAATATATATATAAAAATTAGGATCAATTGTTAAATTTAGTCTGTGCTTGTATTTGATTATAAAGAGGAAAAATTATTACTCTTAAATTCTCATATATATCATCTCAAGATGACCAATTCAACATATATGTTTCGAAAAAATTTCAATTAGATATTAATTTTTGTAGGATTTTTACTAGTGTATGTTTTAGTCATTACCCAAATGACATTTTTCCTCATGTATTTTTGGTAATAATCACAAGGCAAGGGGAATCCTTTTACCACAAAGACACCATAAGCATTTTTTAGTATGGAAGAGGAATGGTGAATGTAATTCACGACTTTGGGTATCTTACCCTTTGGCCTTTTTCCCCATTAACAAAGCTTTTGGTGAGTGTATTGCCTTGTAAATCACCCTTGTCTCAAAATTATTACCAATTAACCTAATTACAACCTAGCCATGTATTTTTAAAGTTAAATTAAAGGTTTTCACAAGAAATTGTAATTAGATATTAATACTTATGGGATTTTTATTCATATATATTTTAGTTATTACTCAAATGACCTCCATAAATATTCATTACCCAAATGACATTTTTTGATAATTTTACTTTAATATTTAAAATTCATTTCCTCAATATAGTGATTGAGTTTCTTGTACAATCTAAGGTTCTTTTTATTGGATTCGAAGACCATAAATCATCCCAAAATCCATATAATTTAATATTTGTGTTCATTTTTAAATTTCCCAGTTTTATTTAACTTAAAATTCACTTTCTAAAATGTTTTTAAATTAAAGCATCTATTTTATAATATGAGATCAAAAATATAAAATATGAGGGGCAACTTTGTATTTTAGGTTACACCATATCCATTCAATTTATTTTTATTATAAAAATATCTAAATTACATACAATCATGTTGACCGTTAAAGAAACTATTTGGTAAAGAATAAAAAATTATATGAGTACAAAAACTTTATATTGAAAATTGATTATTGTGCTATTTTATTTCTTATAAGAACATAAGAGATTGGGATGTTGCATTTTTTATCTTATATCTAGTGGTAATATGCACCCTTTTCTTTTTCTACTCTCCTTTTGTTGTACATCATTAATATTTTTCCAATAGTCATTTAATTTTTTATGGGAAAGGACTTATTTGTTTGATAAATACATTTAAAAAAAATTGTGTTAAATGTCAAGATAAAAACATATCCCTTATAAAATGTGTAATTATACTATTATAATTTATGTTTTAATTTATTAATTTTGTCAATTATTATTTTTTATTTTTGTGTGTACATGTATAATGTCAATGTGAATAGACCATGAAGCTTAAGATTGTGTGGAAAAGATACCACAAAGTTGCATATTTTTGAAGTTTTATGAGATTTCTAAAGAAACTTATGGGAGAGAAGAAATTTTCAAAATCCCAAGTCTAAGTGGTTTGTATTTATATACTGTATATTGAAAATGCATTAAAAATAAAGTTAAATATTTGGCTTTGATTAAGGGTATAGAATTTGATAATATTATAGATTAAGGTAAAATTAAACTTGAGTGAAATTCAACGATCCTAAACAACATCATAAAAATTGAATGTGTAAGGCATCAAGGATTATTAGATTATGTAGGAATCCATTTCAATTGTTGATTCTTTCTTATGATTATATTTTATCATAAAGAGAAGGGGAGTGGTTTTTGAAAGAGTTGCAAACCTCAAAGTCACTATTTACATATTTTTTTCAGAATAAGAATAAATTTGGCCTCCTCCCATCAATGTCAAGTTTCAGTTCTTGGTAGCATTTGATTGATGGGCTAGCCTTGAAAGTAAGGTTGGCGGTGCCCACATACGTAAATTTTTAATGGTGTTATAAAATGAAGACACCTTATATAAATTATATAAATAATGGTTTAAACATGAGAATGAATCCATCAAGAGAAAGGAGTAAAAGGAGGAATTGGGATCACTCTTATATAAATATTTAAAACTTTGACAAATATGAAAGCTTACTTTGAAAATTATAAGAACCAAATTTATAATTGTTTATAGTATTTCAATTTTGATGATAACATTAAAACACCTTTTATATTTTTTATTTCAATATCAACATGTATATGTACACACCAAACTTACTTTCCCACGCACACCGACACCCACACCAACCTCTAACAAACACACAAAATTACAAAACCATAAACTTAACATGTTTCCAAAAATGTTTGAGTTGTAAAAATGAAGTTTTGCTCAATATACAAGAAATAATTACATCTGCATAAATGGCATATGATTCATATAGTTAGTGTCACTTCGAAATCAACACCATGATTTTTCACCACCCACATAGTTTTAAGATCTATGTTTATCCTTTTCAACATTGTCTTGACCCAACACCCATACACTTATAAAATATCTCATATTTAACTCAAGCATCTAAGAGTTGAAATATCCTTGATGCTTTATTATTATGAACCTTTATTTCAATTGCCTTAGGCTACATTCAATACATCATAAGCTCTTATCCTTTACCAATGCATTATTTTTTATCACTATATGACTCCCCCCACTTAACTCAAAATGCATTATTCTCATTTCGCCCCTTTCATTATTTTAAAATTGACCTACGTTATGTACTATGAATTACTATTTATTTTTAATCTCATCCCTCTTGACACTTATATGTCCTCACCTAGTATAATGTTAGCTCAATTGATCATGAACACTTACCATTTTAACATTTTCATTATTTGTAATTTTAATCCCACCAAAATCCATTCAACAAGCACCTCATACCAATTTAATATCACACACTTTGCTAAATATCATATTTAACTTACATTAAATGGTCATGGACTGAATGAATCTCAACCAATATATATTTTAAATTCATATATCAAAACACCATTATGAATCATCATACCAAAGATTGAAATCTTAGTATATTTATAATGTCAGTGTAATAATTAGATGACTTGATAATTATCACATCTACCCTAGACTTTAAAAGCCTAAAATCCCTTGTCATATGCATCTTGATTAGGTAATGTTAAGGTTGAAGGAGATGATGTTTTTACATTAAGCAAGAAAAATCATACACTACAATCACTAGGTCAATGAATTTCATTCTAGTTTTCCTCCAATTGAAATGACAACCCTTATCATCATTTCAAAATGTAGTAATGGACATGAATCCAATTCTAAATTAATAGAAAGGGTTTTAATGAAATGACTCCATGGGAGGGGGCCACTATAATTATCTTAACATATGTTGGATAATATTATTAGGATAAATTTGTAGTACAAGTTTCCCTATGGTATTAAAATTATTAAGGCTCAACTATAATTTTTTAGGATATATTATTTACGACTATTAATTTTAATTTTAGAAAATGTTAAATTGAAATTAAAATTTATAAGTTTTCACAAGGTAAAATATCTTCTTACAAAATAATAGCATGCGTGGGAAACTTAAAATCTATCCTCCACCTACCTTCCATTGCCCTTCAATGTTTCTCTCTAAAAATTTCTTACCCTTTTTGGGTAATAAAAAACTTCCTACTTGTGTCATTTTTCATTTTTTATAGGGAAACCTACTTATTTATAATAAGAATTTTATCCCCTTTGAATATCCCTTCATGTAAGAGGATAAAGATAAATTATAATAAATGAAAGGCACACATATAATTCCATCACATTTTTAAAAATAGATTGTGTCTATATATTTTTCATATAATGACAGTTATGAATCCCAAAATAATAATTAAATATATAAATTTTAGAATATAATATTGTAAATTAATTTTTTTCTTTGAGTAAATCAATCAACTAAAATTTTATTAGATGATAAAATATTTGATGCAAATAATGGCATTTAATCCAAGTTATTATTCTCCTATATTTGACCAAGTGATGGGAAAAAACCAACACCCTATCAAATTGCATGAAGAATAAATTGAATAAGAAATTTAGTCAGGATTTAAAGAAGGTAATGTTAATGTTTAAATCATTCCTACTTTCATGATTGGACCTAAATTATATTCCTCTTCCCAAATGCTTTATCATGTAATTTCTAAATCTATTCCCTTACGAAATCATCGATGCCCTCCATTATACCCAAAATAGCATATAAGGGTTCACTATTTTTTTCCCACCATACTCTTAATAATAACATCCCTCATGTTACTATTAGAATTGACAACAATTGTTGTAGCCCTGGCCATGTAAGATCTACTTTCAACCCTTTATGGAATGGGTTACAAACTCTAACAATAATCATAGACATAGAAATAACAATCCCCTAGTAATATATTGAATAACAATTCCTTTTGATTCTCAAGGAGATATGGGCTTAAATCCCTCACTACATGATTTAACAAAATATTACTTAGCATTGGCCCAATACATCAAAAAATTTAATCCCTATTTGACTAAGGATAGTAATGTGCCAATATTTTCCCATAAAGAAAATAATAGTGCATAAGGCACACATTTTTGCTAATTAAAATGACAGACATTCCAAAGAAGGGAACATAAGGTAAGAGGTTATGGAATACATGGGAGTGAATAATGTGGTGAATTAACTCCCAAAAATTATGGCTCAATGTAAGGCATGGAAAGTAGTTGAGAAAAAAAGGAGCAAATCAAGAATAGCTTGGAGATAATATAAAAGTCATTTGGCAAGTGGTATTGAGAAAATTAGTTATACCCGACTATATTTAATAAGTCATTGAAAAATTTAAATAATTTTAAACTAAAATTTAATAAGTATGTGGTGTTTGTTCATATAAATCTCATTTCACACCTAGAGTTATGGCTGACTAATATGATAGTGAATGTTTATACATTAAGACACTACTGCTATAAATTTTATAGATTGTATTATGAATGTATAATATTTGAGTTCAATATTAATGAATATATTAACTATTTATGTGATATGTGTTTTCTAATGGAGTCTTGGTCAATTTTATAGGAATGCATTAGTAAAAAATTGATATAATTTTGAGTTATTATAAATGCCTATGTTTTTATTATATGTATTATTTTTTCATGTTAAGATTTAATGCTTTAATGGAGTCTATAATTTGGTATCTTTCACAATTATCCTAATGCACCTTGGTCTTCTCTCTCTATTGTTCAGGGGAGTCCACAAGTTTTATTGTGTGATATGCTAGTGTAGTGTCTGCTTATTTTTTAGGGTGAAAAAACGTCATGTAGATCATTAGATGAGAAAATGAGAAAAAACCCCAACATTTTTAATTTTTTATCATGATGTTTGACCTAATTTCTAAATATTATTTTCATATATGATTTACTAGATATCCTTGGAGAACATTGAAAGGTGGATAGTGGATCAAAATAAGTTTATTTTATAAAAAATCATCCAAGCTTAGGAGAAATTTCCCCTAAGAAATAGATAGATAAACACATGTATGATTCCATTTATGAAGTGTTATTTTATGATTTTTTTAAACACTGTCATGAATAATTGGTCAAATATGATGTGATTTCTAGTAGGAATCATGGTATAAAACTTTTGTGGATGGAGCCAAAGATTGAAAATTTGAAGTGAGCGAATGAATTTTTAATAATAATGGAAAATGTTTGTGAGATAGGAATGATTAAAAATTAACTATTAGAATTATCAATCTCTACATAGTCATTTCCGAAAGAGGCATAATATCATTTTTCGTGTGAACCAAGAGGATCTTATATTTCCCAGCTACCCTTGACATAAAAAATACAATAGTAGACTATGTTATAGAGAAAATTTACATGGAGAGATAATATGTACCCACACGTGGGACAAGAAAATATTAAGAGAATAGAAGAAGGCAAGGTTTTCATGTTGCACTAGTAAGGGTGTATAACCTAGAGACTTTATAGGAATGTAGAATCTAGACTCCCACAAGCTTAGATGACATAAATATGATGAAGGTAGGAAAATATTGATAGCCACAATGGACCCTAGGAAGATGGGAGAGATGAATCAATGGATTCAATGAGGACCCATAGAGGATGGAAATGGAATGAGATTAAATCTCACATAGATGAAATATGGTGCAATGATGTATAGATGTGCACCACTTTATACGAAGCTATCACTCTAGAATAGATAATTAAAGGGATTATTTAGAACCCATTTGGAATGCAAAACCATGTTATAGCTAATGAAGAACCTACTGATAACCTATTCAAAGTGACAAACCATGTGTCTCTTACACAAACAAAAAAATCTTGGGAGGTATTGTTGTGAATATATATCATAAAGATTCACCTCTTAAAGGAGGAAAGACACTAATTGTTGTATACTTGAAAAATATGTTGACAGGAATCCAACAGATATTGGATTCAATAGAGACTATGAAAAAAAGGATGCAAGTATTTAGAAGCACAAAGTTTATAAGAGTGTTTTTCACATAATAGCACCATATCAATAGCTAAGACTGGTTATAACACCACTAGTGAGACCAAAGAGCCCAATGATGTTAGGCATGTCATACATAGTAAGTAGTAGTCTTACCATAGAAACCAGTACCAAAAAAATTAGGGGGATCAATAGTTGAGGCTTTTAAACTTGTTAACCTAGGTGAAAATCCAACTACCACACAACCTAGTTTGTAAAGTGGGGGAGTTACACCGCCACCAATAGTTGGAAATATTGGTATTTTCGGTAAATAAACTTAGGAATAATTCAATAAGTGAGCACTCTAGTATAAAATATCTTAAACTAAATGGAATTTATACACCAGACCAACACTTCATTTTAAAGATGTTTATGAAGTTTATAGAGTACAAGGGAGTGGAAAATATTGTAGAGCATGTCCATAATTGAGATTATGTGGCAAGCAAAAGGAGTCATCACAACAAGTATAAATGTGATATAATTTTTTAAAACCATTATAGATCATGCATAAACTCATTACCACAAGTTCAATCCACTATAAGATATTATAGACTATAAACTTTTAAAAGGCACCTTCTTGAAGGATTTCAATATCATAGAATTTCAACAAAATAGAAAGCATTCACACTTAAAATCCTAGATTCAAAACTTTGATTTCTAAATTATCATATGATATACACCCCTTGCATCATGCTTAGTGATTTTTATGGGGTTAGCTTAAACCATTTAAATGTGTGTTCTCAATTAAGACCTCTTGAAAACTTGAAAGAATCCTTGAAATTAGACTTAAGAGCTAAATCAATGAGAAGTGCAGACACTAGTGCCATATATTTATTGAGGTGTAAATCAAAATGATGGAAAATCAAATCCAAAATTTTATAGTCATTAGTGTGTATAAAACCCCAAGTGGGTTGAGGTATATTGATTGGGAGAAAAAAGGACAAAATAAAAATAATTTCCCCAAACACAATATCAGAGCACTTCTCAAATTATACAAATCATGCCTTGAATATCATGACATGTGTGCCTACCTGATGCTTAAAAATGGTGAAAAAGGGACTTTATCCTTGTATTATAATATTTGATACTCCACTAGATCTTTCAGCAAGAATTAATGAGTCATCAATTAGATTCAAGAATTTTGGGAGAAAAAATCATACAAAGTAACTTTGAGGCCTTCAAATCAAGGGATAAATGAACTAAAAAGGTATCTCATGGATCACTCATATAATAGAAGATGTGGAAGATGATGGGAAGGAGGAAGGTTTCCTTTATGGACCTGTTATAAATGTGATTCTGCATACACTACCAAATGCATTTCCCAAATTTACTCACTTACAACTATTTATGGGAAGAACATAAGATTGAGAAGTGAGAAAAATTATATAAGAAGATAATGTATAAGGAGAAGGAAGTATAATGCACCATGCTGATTATCATTATAAAAAAATGAGATAAATGGGTGATTAAGGAAGGTACATGCAAATTGATTCAAGGGCCAAAGGTGAACATAATAATATGTAGTGACACTAGCACTCAAGCAAGTATGATGGAGACACTTAAAGAGAAGAATCAACATCCACCAACCACTAAGTTAATATACTACCCTGATGGTCTAACCCATAACTTGATCTTATAGGAGGCCATAGATGTAATGAGAAGCCTACAAGGTGAGCTTTAGCTTGTGTGGAACATTAAATATATGACAAAATAGGATCACCTCAAAGGGCCGATTGAGAATGAGGCTAAATAATTCCAATATATTTACTCTCTTGATATTTAAAGGATTCATTCCACTCCTTAAAACTTGGCTAGAACATAATATGATAGGCACATAGAAAAATTATCAAATAAGGGTCAATAAAAGAAATTTGAACATAATGTAAACTATGATCATATGCCCCTAATCTAGGCTAAATTGGTGGATGGGTGGTTTGTTATATCTTGATCAACATGAGCAAAAATGTAACCAACTCCACAAATCTTGTTCATTCCTAACAAGGTGTACACACAAGCTCTTGGAATTTTGAGAAATTTCCTAAACAATATGAAATAAATGTTCAACACTGATTTCAATGTCATTAAATTGGTAGAAGTATACAACTATCCATCCTTTCCTGGTTGACATTGTAGTTATGAAAATAATGTAGATATGTACTTCAAAATATGCTACATGAGTTTTGATAACAATGAATAATGGGAGGTCATCCCACTAAATAAAAACCATGGCCTTACTTAGGTGGAAAGTGTGGATATGTAAGAGGACATTAACCATATCTAAAATACCAGTATGGAGGGAATTGAGCAACTAAACCAATGAGATGATGGAGTTTTTAGTTGGGAAGATGTATTTTTATACTGAAGGATCTCATTTTTTACATGTGATAAATGGTCAGGAGTCTTACAAAGTCACCCATCACAAAAGTGAAAAGGTAAATACAAATTTGCAATGGTCAGTTATGTAAAATATAGTTATTATTACTAGATATAATTTAATAAAATATTTTGGCACAGATTTATGGATACTACATGGTATGAAAAATGTAAAGAGGGTGTTTCAACTAAGTAAGGGGAAGCTAGGAAATTTTCTTCACTATGATAGTTCAACATGTGCATATGCATATGTCAACTTGATATAAGGATTTATGAGTAATGAAGGGGATTGCATGTTTTCCTTGGTATGCACTTTTAAGATCATTGTTTCACATTGGCTAGAAACTAAAATATGTTCATTACATACTATGGATAACATTAGAGAAACAATCCACACTAGGTTTTTTTAGAATAATATTAGAAAGGGATTTCCATGTTATAATGGGGACTCAACACTAGAAAAATATTTGAGGGTCCAACAAGAGGTAAGGACATGAAGTGTGAGTTGTTCACCAACTGGACTTTGGGTTCATGCCCTTTTTATTACTCTCACTACTTCGGTGTGTGTGTGGTACATCATCAGATAAACTTGAAGAGTTATAGTTGAGTGGGGAACTATGAAGGAGTAATTTGTGTAGAACATAAACTTTTCTTATATAAATTATGTGCTCTCCAAACCTTTATAATATATTTTCAACGCTATCATGGAGGAAAACATAACAATGTAAGAGGTTTTTAGGAAGATGCATAGTGAAAAGGGTATTGCATTACGTCAACTATTTTTGGATAGTGACAGTGAAAGTGGTGAATTTAGTGATGAAGATGACACATTATAGCTTTCACACAATAGTGCACTTAATTTTAAAAATGATAAATTTGTTTTCAAAGTGAAGGAAACAAAACCTAGTGATGGAATGGACCACTTAAATGTGGATACTTCCATTAGGGAATTGAAAATCATGAACACAAAATGATAATAAGTATTATAATGAGCCTTTGAAAACCAAGGATGTAAATGTAGATACTAAATTGAAGCCAAATATAATAAATTTGGAGACTATTGGACTGATTAAAATCTAGCACACACTATTGAGATATTATGAGACTCCCATGATCTCTTCGATTGAAACTAAAAGTTGATGAATTTATGTATTTTTTTTGGTAAGATGAAAATAAAGCTAAACAAAGGCACACGTGAAGTAAAGAAGAGACCTTATACGATGAAACCTACCCTTCATGCTAAGATCAAATAATAAATCGATAATAATATTTTAGTTGGATTCATGTATGTAGTGGATGAGTTAGAATGGGTGAGCTCAATGGTTATGAGTATAAATAAGGATGGGTGAAATAGGATTTGTGTTGAATTATGCATGTTTAATGATGATTATGTTAATGACCCTTATCCAACCCACTTCACTAAATAAATTATTAAAAGAATCACTAATTGTGATATATACACCTTTCTAGAGGGGTTATTTAGTTACCATAAAATACAAATTGAGGAAGAATATGAGCCAAAAACTATTTTCAAAACCAAGTGAGGGTAATTCAATTATAATGTAATTCCATTTGGTTTAAATAGTGAACCAATAATATTCTCATGCATTATAGTGGAGGATATTCAAATACTTGAATCGTAGGTTATTTCAAGTCTACTTGGTAGTCGATAAAATATCACTTTAAAAAATTGAGGTTGATGTTTAAGAGATATATGCAGCTCCAAATATCTCTCAATATAGAGAAGTGTGTATTTGGAACACTATTTTGCACTTATCTTGGTCATGTTATATGAAAGGATATGATGCTTTATGATCCCACCAATATTGAAATTATTCTATAATTGTAATCCCCAAGCACTCAAAGGGACTTGCGTGCTTTTATAAGCCACATAGGATACTATCACAACTTCATCTATAACTAAATTTAAATTACAGGGCCAATGGAGAATGTTTTCAGAAGGATGGACCCTTCTTTTGGATGGATAATTAATATGAGGTATTCAACACATTGAAACATAAGCTTGTAAGCATGCTAATATTACAATTTCCTAACTAGAAGACAACCTTCTATGTCCATGTAGATGCCTATGGGATTGAAATAATCACTATACTCATGTAGCCAAGGGAATCCAAGATTGACCATATAATGTACTTTTAGATAATGAATATTAGCATAATAGATATAAATTACACCACCACTAAAATATAAGAATTTATCATGGTCTATGTGCTCAAAAGAATGACAATACTTTCTTGCCACTCCATAGACCATGAGATGTTATATTATCTTGTCAACAATTTGGTGTTACATGGTTGGATTTGTAGATTGATAATCTTGTTCCAAGAATTCTAGTTTTTCTTAATATTAAAATTTTGGAAACAAATCATGAGAAGATCACTTTTCATGGATAAAAATAAGTCAGAGCATGAAAAATATAGAAGATAACATGCTAAATGTATAGATAAAAAAGATCCAACAAGTGCCTAAAGACTTGGCCAACATTGTATCTTTTTTCTCTTCAAAGGTCACACCAAGTGATTGGAATACTAAGGACAAACAAACATTTGGTAGTTTTTGCAACACCATCTAATGTCATTGGTGGGGAGTTATAAAAACTTGGATGTGATGAGGTGTTATACTAATGTGTTATGGATTGTAAATGAGAAGACACATTGCACAAAGGTCATGAGGAATCATAGGTGGTCACTATGTTCATAAAAAAATAATGAATAATATCTTATTATTTAAGCTATGGTGGACAACTATATACAAGGATGCTAAATATTTTATCCATTAATTTGACATATGCCAACACAGTTGGTATTTGAACACACAAGATGTTATGTGTATGTAAAGAGCTAGGATTGACCTACAACTATCATATGTAATAGATTTGAACTTAAAGAAGGTAAATCAAAGAGATCCCATTGATACTTATTGAGTCAGGATATCATCAAATGGATCTACAAACCTAGAAAGAGGAGCACCTATAACACAATATCTATATTTATATGAGTAATCACTATGGGTTATATTCAAGACTACTTAGGTGATTACTTATTGATGTGCCTAAATATACTCGCACATGTTCTAGGGGTGAAGTATAACTAAGAAGTACATTATTATATTGTAAGATAGTTAAATTAATACAATATTAAAGGAGGTTATTGTGTTAGGTTTTTTCCTAAAGGGTTTCCCAAGTGAAATCTTGTGTACTATGTAATATTTTTATGTGTAATTTTAGCATAAGATTTTGTTTGCACTATTTATATTATATTGGATTATCAATCATTTTCTCTTCAATTTACCTAATAAGACATCATATATTTTATAGGAAAAAATGGTAGGCATAGACACAACAAAGGCACAAGAAAATGCAAAACCATCGAGAGGGATTGAGAATGATGATGACGTGCTTGAGGATAAATTTGTCATTGAGAAAGAACCTTTACCATCCACATCAAGGATATAGAAAAATGACTTTTATAATCTAGAATAAAAAGAGGTATTTGTAAAATATTATATGGTTTTGTAATTTTCTATGATGATGATCAATTATTATATGAATTATGATGTGCATTGAACTCATTTTTTTACTAAAACATACATATAATATACCTATGTTCAATACATTTATTTGTTACGATATTTAGCAGTATTTCATAACACATTTTCAAATCTTCTAAAAAATATTTCTAGTATTTGAGATGTTATTTAATTTTATTTTATGAATTTATATATTTTTTTAATTTTCAATTTTCTTTTCGAGCAACAAGTTTGAGTTAGTTTTGAGTTGCTAATTTTTTGATGAGTTCAATTTTTAAAAATATGTATGTAATAATCTCAAAGATGAACTTGGTTTCAATGTGGTAGTCCATCGAAAAAAAATGTATTTTCCAACACCTAGAAGGGGCCATAATTCATAAGAGCGACTAATCTCTCTTGCTAATTGAGACTAAACCCATCCAACCTTTCACTCACATAATTTTCTAGGTAGGAAATTTATTGCACTACCCTTAAATTTGGAAATAAGTTTGCCATTGCACTAGCTTCCCTAAAATAATGCTCAAATGATATGAGGGAAGAGGAATCATATATATTGCTTCTCTACATATGCCTTCCAACTTCCAGCTAGGAGTTGAGCCTTTGGCCAGCTAGGTTAACCAGTTGTTCATCACCCTTGACTAGGATTATTATTAATAATGCCAATTTAAATTTCTATCTCCATTGCCTCAACCATGGAAACTGATGAAGCCTCATTATTTATTCTAAGAGGGATACAAATAGTTGGAGATTTAAATAGAGATCCCAATAAGCCTAGGTAATGCATCTAAAACCTATCCTGCCTAGATAGCCCCTATATGTGTTGTTAAATTTATATTTGAAAAGACTTGATGGAGGGATCTTTCGACTTTACATGTTTGCCATTAACTTTACTGACTTTTTTTTTACTCTAGTCCCCTTAGTTAGGTCAATGTTAATAAGGGGCCATTTAGATAAAATATACTTATCCCTAGCTGATAGTTTCAAATTAATGTCTATGGCACACAATGACACCAAGTCTAATAAAGTAACCTCAATTCGATTACAAACCATTTACCATGTAGTTGCAACCTCTTTGAAGATTCTTTTGTTCCTCTCAAGTTATATATTCCACGATACCATAGAGACACCTGCCAACCCAAGACAAGAGACCTAGAATTCTCTATTCAAACAAAGCTAAGATACCACCTAGTACATAACATTTCTTGGGAATACCCAAACTAGATCTAACTTTTATAA
Source organism: Torreya grandis (assembly GCA_037957365.1). NCBI lineage: Eukaryota > Viridiplantae > Streptophyta > Pinopsida > Cupressales > Taxaceae > Torreya > Torreya grandis. The sequence goes on from JARHVA010001372.1 coordinate 203,092, forward strand.
CAGCCAACACCAAATATTTTAGGAATTGAAACAATAAAGTAATATATATTATATATAACTTCAACATTTTTTATTTTTACATTTTATAGAACCATTTAAATAACAAATATCTTAAAATCAATTTTCATTATTACAACAATTACCACTCAATACTTAATAACAAACAATATTCCAAAACATGCTCTATACAAATGACAAGCCATAGCTGTTGCCAAGGAATCAACTAATGCAACTAAGATTTCTTGCAAATGTTGGTCACCTAAGACATCCCACTAGTTGAAGTGTCTCAATGGATGATATCAAGGACAAGTCCTAGTTTGACTTTGACGGACATTTAATTATGGTATTCGAGTTGAAGGCAACAACCTAGCATGCCCAATTCTAATAAAAGACGTTATGGACATGTTTAAGATATTAGAATATATACCTTGTAGAAGCATGCATCTCTCTTTCTCTCTGCCCCACCTCCTCCCTAAATCCGAACGCAAGGCTTAAAAATAATGTCGGACTAGGGAAATGGTGAACCCTGATATATGACATAATACAACCAATAAGTACAGCATAAAACATTGTTGTTCTCATCTAGTCACAATTTTGCAAAAACTAAATTATGAATCAATTTGCAGAGATTGATTCTATTGATTTAATAGGTGACAACCAATACTGCAACATGGATTCAACTGTTAGGCAACGAACATCACCAAGCATTGCAATAAAGAACCGACAACCATATATCATGTATTCTACGAGTGGATTCCTAGATCCAAAACTTCATACACTCACCTGAATAAGGAAGCAAGAAATGTTCAAGTTTAAATAAACTTTTACAGTCACCTTTTAGCTATAAAAATGAGCCCAACATTCCAAAGGAAAAAAAAGATCAACACTTCAACATTACAGTTCAAGTGAAAAATACCGCAATACTAAGATGGTTCGTGTTTAGTAAATGATATCTCCAAAAGGAATCCAAAGCTTTTAGGTCAACTGCTCTCTCCATCCAAATGTATGAACTGTATGTTAGTACATGCACATGTAAATGTAGCAATAACTAAATGGGAACATGGAATTTACATTAACTACCTTAAAATTTTCGTATGTTGTCCATCTTTATGTGAAGCTTGAGATAGAATATTGTACATTGCTAAGAAAATAGATATCGACATTTTACACTAGACCAAGTTGAACAAAATAAATTAGAACTAATTTTAAAAAGATACCCTGTAGTAATCTTAGCTTCAAAATGCACAATAAATTAAAACTGAGAAAATATAATCCTTCAAACCTGCAGTTTAATAAGCACGGACTACATATTAATTTCTCCACAGTTTATCCGTGTCGTAAATGTGTTCATGAATTATTTGTTAACACTATAGTGGTTAATAAATACATTATTTGAACAGGTCATCTTGGCCTCCAGCCTTCAGTTTCTATCTTATTCAGGTTTTGATGTGTTTTTCTCATGACCATAGGAAATGCATATATAATATGGCATGGGTTGATGCCTTTCTTCATAATCAGGTTTCCTCAACATCAAAAGAAAATTGGGTAATTGTGGGAAATCATCAATATCAGCTTCCAGGTTTCCAAAGATATTTTTGGTGTGATACTTTGTTGCATAGGAAAAACGTATTCTCAGGATAGAGGTGCTTTGCAAACATCTCTTTCACATGAAAACCAAATTATTACGTATATATTGTACACTAACAGTCTTCTATATAAAAAAATAGCCACGCATAGCGTGGAAATGTTTTTCTGTAGGATAATGATTGGGAAGACATCAAGTACTCCAAATAGTTTCAAGTAATTATATGTAATGTTCATTTTCCATGTAAATGAGAGACACGGTATTGATTAAGTCATCATTGAGGTTTTACTATAATTTTTCCAAACTGACTTTCACATCCTGTGAGAAAATTATTCTCACGAGAAACCAAATTAGGAAAGTAAAATAAGGCATTTTGGACACATTTCTTTCAAGTGGCGAATTGTAGATCAGTAGTCTTATGTATCTGAGAAACCCGGGCATAATGGTGGGAAGAGGTCTACAAGCATCCATTTCATCCTTTGACTGGTTTTCAATGTTGACTTACAACTGTTGTTATTCTTTAGTTGACCCTCAAGCTATTGTCAGGTTATCTCATCACCTTGACCTTAAGGTATACGTCATAGATTGGTAAATTCCCGTATCTGAGAAAAACACGCATAAGGGTGGTGATAGGGCTAATAACATCTTCTATCCCTTGTCAGATTGGAAGTACTTACAAGTGATCTCATCCTTCAATTGTAATTCAACATAATGTCATCAATGATGAAATATGAGGAATACTTTATTGTACTCCAAATTATGAATCCTATGTCATAGGCAACACATTTGATAATCCTACTCAATCTTTGATAGTCAATTGTGCACACAATATGCTAATTTTTTGGAATTTGAACAGTTCATGAAGAAGAGAATACACTTTCTTGGGCCCTATATTTCATCTTGACGGAGATGCATTTAAATATCAACTTGGGTGTAGAAAATTTTGTTACAAGTTGAATCTCAATAAACATTGTTATTTTAGTGGAAATTTAGGAGGTTCCATAGATGCCATAATTGAGTTGATAGTTGAGTTGGAAATGCCCTTGCTACCTGACTCATAAATTGTTGTAAACCTCATAGTAGAGATTAGAAGCATCCAGTTGCTTTTGACCGAGACCATTAAATAACACTACTATTCTTGTGTAAAATTTTGACAAGCCTTCTTGGTAGAAACCGAAAATATACCACTGGTAAAGCATCCAGCTAAAAGGACCCAAAATATATACCTATCTATATGCCATCACATTGTGCATGTTGGATACACAACAAACAAGGGCACGAAGTGCCAAGTCCCTACAGGGCAGATTGGAGAGTAATAGTTTGAATTTTAAAAAATGATTTCACATAAACATTATGAAGATAAATTAATCTATTAGACTGAACAAATTATGTGAGAGCTTTTGAACTTCCATGCCAAACGTGTTCACAGTCCCCCTACAACCAAAAAAAAAACATTTTAGATTTTAGGCTTTTGTAATCAATTATATTTATTTGAATGATTTTGGGTAAGCAACGTATCAGAATCATTCAAGCAAAAAAAACTTAAAACATGTTGATGAAGGATAATCTAATTTATATTATCTTTCAAAGAGTCATCAATTTAAGACATACCCTGATTAGAATGTCTCAACTGCTCATCTATGTTAGAATTTGCTTATTTGCTTAAGACTTTGGCTAATCGTTTAAGAAAAGAAGTTGTGGTGAATCATCTTTTTCAACTTGTAAATATTATTGGATTTATTTTTTCAACTGTTTAAGAAAAGAAGTTGTGGTGAATCATCTTTTTCAACTTGTAAATATTGTTAGATTTATTTTTTTATGTTGAAATTGACACATTAGCCACTAAAAGTTTCTCTTGAATGTTAAGATATTTTTTGGTTAGACTAGGTTCTCTATTTTGAATTTGACACATCTTTTTTGATGTAAATGGTCCATTAAAGTTGCTAACATCTTTGATATTATTGATTGTTTTTTATTGATGAAGTGGACTTTATGGACTTTACAACAAACTACCAGGGGGTGGTACTTCAACAGGAGGGATTTTTATAGGTAGAGATTTAGCAAGGGTGGTTCTACTTGTAAAGAAGTTCTAGTCATAGGGGCTTCAGCTGGCGGGGATTCAGTAAGAGGAGATTCTACAAGAGGTGCTTCTATGGGTGTTGCTTCAATGTCAAAGGCCTCTGCAGGGGGGATTCAGTAGAAATGGGAAGGTGTGATGTGATCCTTGGATATATGTAATGTGGGAAAATGATGTCGTAGCCCATACAAAATATCATGTGCTGGAAATGTAAAAGGGCAAGAGAATCATACATTATAGAGACAAACAATTTAACCATGTCTTTGGTGTCCCATATTCAAATGATAGAAACCCTAGACCTTAAAACCCTGAACCCAGACTTTATATTAAAAATTATTTACAAATTTTTGTGCAAAAATATTTTAGTCTATGATATTTAAAATAAAATAAATTTATAAATTCCCTGCTCTTATTCTTATTCTTGTGGCTATGACTCCCTAATTGGAATGTTTAAAAGTTTAGAGGGGGTTGTTCATAGTTAGTTATACCTTACAACCAAGAGAGTAGAACTAAAATGTATCCCAAAGGCTTCTTTCACATATATCACAGGTATTAGTGATGCCCTTCCCCGGCCTGGGTTATAGTCTCTCGTTAAGAAAAATAGCTTTGGCATTATTGATAATATATTTTTGTATGCCTGTGATGTCTATGATCATCTAAATTTTGGACACCCTCATTACATTAAGATAGGAATATCCTCATATGTGTTCATAACAGGAAAACACTTCAAAAATGAAAACGGTTGTA
>JARHVA010001372.1:212500-457500 GCA_037957365.1 Torreya grandis
TAATAGGATGTTTGGAGCTATTAATCTCATTGGTAAAAGGTATGCTATTATCTTAGGCACTAAAGGGTTATAGACTAAAGTATGCAAACACAAGGCATGACTAGATCTTCATGCACCTTCCTCTAATTGAAACACCTTGGTATGTAGAGCTATAATAGACAGTTCAAAATAATGTGCATTAGTAAAGGTTATAAATGGATATTGTGTAGCCATCATGGGATGATTTAAATTTTACTATGTAGTAATGGGTACCAAAATCTATTGAAGGCCTCGTGTTTCCCCAAAATTTTATGTGGATGTCACATGGGTCACTAAAGGTGTAGGCATATAAATAGTACCCATATTAGTGGTATAAATACCTATTGTATAAGTTTATATCAAATTTTCATACTCATCTCATGTTACATATAACATTACATCAATCTAATTTGCATTCATGTTAATTTACTCAAGAAAATTTTCATCTTCCATGGAATCTTTTTTATCTTTAGTAGTTGTAAATTCAATCTCAATATTCATTATAGGTTCATAAATAGGGTGAATAATATATGTTTTAAAATACATTATAATAAGAATAGAGGGATTCATGCAATACCTTTGGCATCTAGTAGTAAAAATAGGCATCTCAGATCAAGTGTTGTTGTAATAAGATTGGAGGAAATCTTGGGATTATTCATTAGAAACTTCAGCTTGGTATGAATTTAGATTTGATACTTGATACCTATTTTCTTAAATAATTAATATAAATAAGATATATCATCCATGCAAAACAATATGAAAAGAGTAATTTTTTAACTTTTGTTGACCAATAATGCCTAGTAAACATGGTCATGACTAATATGTAGCATTAGGGACTAATTAGAAATCATATATGAAAATAAATAAAATGACCTCAAAAAAATTGAGCATCCTTTACTTCAGAGTTCACAGTGGATATATGAAATGTTTTATAATATAAAACTTGGGTCGAGTAACTTATTACTATGTTTATGTATATGAATCCCTTAGTCAGGGTAATTACCCTTAGAGGATTTTACAAGGAAGATCATTTCCATAAGTATATCCTCATGTAATATAGGGTATATTGATATCTGATCCATATCAATATATCTGGGACTACATGGTAGTAAACACCTTCCCAATAGGACCACCTAGGCATCCTTATCCTACCTAAGTGCTCTATATCCATGAAACAAGGTATAGGGTATGGTAGCCAACTTTGTATTCCTCTATATTAGGCTAGCTAAGAAAAACACTTAGGTGATCAATGCTTTTCAAACAAGTAATGTTTAATTAATGGTTATGGTTTGAATAGATTTTAGAATTTGGACTATGCCTAGGTAGTTCAATTACTTGGTACATGTGAAGGACATAAATAATACTACCCCTAAATTTAGATGATTCTACCATGATCTATGGCTATGGGATCATTGTACCTCATACCTTCACTTTATAAATAATTGACATTTTAACTAATTTGACTTATAATTTTTGTCAAGACAATGTTTTATGTAGCTTGTAGATCTGATATTCGTAACTCATAATAGCATAATGATCTCACTAGACCATCTTGTAAATATCCTTATAGAGATTCATATTTCTCTAGTTTTATTTACTTGTCATTTGGTCATAATTGTGAGATCAATAATTTATGCCACTTTGATTAAATTCATAATTCCAAAATACATAAATTTCTAAAAAAAAATTCCTTCAAGAATGCTAACATTGTTTGTACTTTAACAATCATTGGCATATCATAAACACATTACTCACATGTCTTTTTAATCAGCTTAAGCATGATTTATTAAGTGCATTAGATTACTAAAATGCGTATTTAATAAAGACAACTTTTCATTATTTTATCACAATATGTACTTAATCTAAATATGACTTAATTATGAATGAAAGGAGTATGAACTAAAGTTGGAAAGATATCTATTAATAACATCAATCAATTTTAAATAAGGTTTTTATATTTCCTCATATAGCCAATAAATTAAAATAGGTACCTTTACCAAGTTGCCATTGAAATAGTTATGACACAATCAAGTCATTGTGACCAAATAAGAGTAATGTTTATTTGCAACTATCCTGTTTCAGATCCATTAATAGCTAAGAAAGTTTAGACAAGATCCTTTTTCTGAAAATGAAATATAGATAAATATATTAAGTAAATTTAAAGCCTAATATCAATTCAAATTTACCTTTGTTCAAGTGTTATAAGTTTAAGCATAGAGCTGAAATTGAAACATAACTAGTAAGCAATAAGTTTCTAAAGCACTTACTCATTCATTGTCTTTGGCAATAGAAATTCTTTCAATTTTATGTCATTTATATAAATAAATGATCATTAGTCTAAATTAAATATGCAATCCAAGTATGATGGAGAAATAACTTGTTCCAAAAGTAGAATAACCATTTCAAGTTGAAACTAAATTCAATATTATATTTAAAGCAAATGCACATGTAGGTAAACTTATAAAATCAAAAGGTAAACTGAATAATTTAATTGAAGCCATATAATTGATAATGATAACCGGTTGCATCATGGTAATGAAGTGTGATACCAATTAAAGACTAATTAAGAAATAATGTATTTAGCAAAGTACACATTTTTACTTGCCTAGAAGATCTTAGCTAATCATATAATTGAAACATAAAGTAGATACATCTATTTAAATCACTTCTAAGATTCAAGCTCTTATATAATATAAATGATGCAATCTGAAATAAAAGTTTATACTGAGACATAAAACATCCAGGTTTAGCATCTACAAAATATTCCTTACAAAATTTATAACATAACTTAGTGATTTAAAACATAAAGCTACAACTGTAAATTTAATCCTTAATCTAAGATCTACTAGATTAATGAATATATGAGATTAGATATGACTAAATTTTATAAATGTTGAAAATAAGCTCAAATAACTCGTTTTATACTTACTCTCACATAGTTCAATGAAATCCTATAGCTGAAAGTAACATTTTTAACTAAAGATGTAATAAGACTAATAAAATATGTAAGTGTATTTAAGCAAAGTAAATAAAATTTGAATAAAACAATTCCATATGTTACAACTTAGTGAAATAAATATAATCCTAAAACCATAATGACGATTCCAACCATAATAGTAAACAAGTCATTTTACAAAGTATGTTGAATGACTATACAAAGTACAACAATAAATTAAAATCACAATTATAAAAACTAAACCACTTGATTGAAAAGTATATGTCTTCCTCATGAAATCCATCCCATATTGACATGTCCTCTGATTCCCCCAATTGGTTTTTATTACCACCCCCAACCATCAACTAGGAGGTGGAGTCTAAATTTTAGAACTTCAAAAATGTAGGCAAAGACACTAAGGGAATGAATAATTTAACTTGAAATAATATAACAGTAAAAATTTCACATTGAAACATCAAGTACATATATTAATAATAATGTTGGCAACCTCGTATTCATCTAAAACATTCTAGAAGTCAACTTATTGATTTAAGTGACCTCATTTTCCTTCATTACTTGTTCCAAGTGAACCACAATAATAAAAATAAATATAACCATTGTTATAATAAGATATAGTTATAGAAGAGAAATCAATCATTAAAGGTTTTAGACATCATATTTATTCATTACCAGTTGATATGGGTAAATTAGACACTTACAACAGTGTTGGTTTTCAATAGCTAGTTGCATTTAAGACCAAGCAATTGTATTGGTTATGAATATATAAATTTTAACCCTATTTATAAAAATGAATCATTTAAATTATTTTCCCATTAAAATAACAAATTATTTCAAATCTTGATTCGAAAAACACTCAAAAACTAACATAATTTTTATTCAACAAAACCAATAAAATTATAAACAATTTTTTACCATAATACAACCTTTCAAAAGAAAAACTAGCTTGTAATAGAATAATCTAGGTAGCTAATAAAACCCAAAATTGGCCAAACAAAAAAATATTATTTTACATAGGGGGTCGAACTAAGTTGCCACCTCCATCTAGGTAAACAAAATACTAAAATTTTCTTGCCCTAGGTCGATCTAGGTCACCATTTTCAACAAGATGAAAACTAAAAAAAATTAAAACCACTTAGCCATGGTTTCTAAGTAAGGGTTTAGACAAAAAAATATATTTTTAAACCCCAAATTAAAACTAATATTTTTTACTTTCCATGGGAGAAATAATAGAGAGTTTTACAAAACAATCTCTCTACAAACCCTTGCAAGTTTATCAGGAAGTCATTTGACTTCCTTATGAACCTACATGTATGTTTTTCATTACTACTTACCTTGAAATATTCTAGAAATGAAACAAAAATCTGCAAGAAAATAATAAAATGCAAAATCTTTCTTGTTTTATTGTAAATAATGGAGGAGAAACAAAAAAAATGGTTTGTTTTCGTACTTACCATGCCTCCCTTTTCTAGTCGTGTCCACATAGATCATTCTCTCTTTATATCAAGAGATTTGTGCCCTCAACCAACTCCTCCAAGCAACTACCTAGCTCCTAGGGTTTCATCCCTTCTCCTCAACACTTATACACCTCCCTCCCTCTCTTTCCTCCCTCTCCCCTCTACCCCAAAACCTAGGCAAATGAGGTGGTTTATGGATGTTGAGCCAAGCTCCTCCCAACTCATCTCAAGTCATTAATGAAAAAATCATATTATACCCAAAATAAAATAAAATACATCATAATATTTGATTAGGTTCATTTTCCATAGCCATGGTGAAAATAGAAAATTTTTAATTTTTTAAATAACATTGTTGTGAATTTTGATTTTGTTAAGTAATAATTTATTACTAATTTGACTTAGAAGCAATTCTACTAGGGTCCCTTTCCTAGGAGTTGAATTGGGAGATTGACGAGATACGGGGCTATAAAATCAATTCTAAGTTACACTTGAGCAAGCCACAATAATGTTTTAATAAAATAAAAATGAAAATGAAACCTGATTTAGTTAAGACACTAGAAGTCACAATACCAAACATGCTAAGTAAGGATTCAACATGTATAAGCTCAAGACAAAAACAATCACACATGAAAACAATATAAAAAAATAATCAAAATTGACACACAAAAGTAACATAAGAAATTCCATAATTAATTAAAATTCAACAAGTGGAGATAAGTGAAATGGAAGATGGCCAAGTCAAGAAGATGACTAAAATTAAAATTAAAATGAAAAATTGGTGCAAAGTTTGGTTCATTAATTTCCCCTTTTTACCTATGTTGACTACCTTTATTATTTATCCCCTGACCACTAGAATCAAAATAAAGCCAAGTTCATTTAATTTATTCTTGAACCCATAAATGAAATACGCAGTACCTATAATATATAATCATATGTAAATAAAAATTGAATGTCATCACATAGAAAATTTAATATTATGACCAAAAAACTCATGTAAAAATAAACTCTAGCTGTAATATTTTGTCCATCATCTAAAAATATAAAAATAATAGTTCCAAATAGTGTTGTATAATGTAAAAGCATGCTGAAACTAAGTATAATATTATGAAAATAAAATATGTGGGCATATTATGACAATAAAAACTAAGGCTAAATGATGAAACCCTATGAGAGAATTTAGATTTTCATAGTGTTTAATGTGTGTATGGGTTCGCTAATATGTTTTACCCTATTTTATATGAATGGTGAGATTAATATAATTAGGATATAACTTTAAAATGTAACACAAATTAATATATATGGCATTCAAGTATACATGTAAAATTAAAATAATAAGATTGATTCTTCTGATTTGACAAGGGCATAAGCTAAACATAAAAATTACTAAAAAATATTAAGATGATTAGCTTTTTTATTTAACTATCAGACAATGACTATGTTCTTGAAGTGAAAATTAGGGATAACTAGGCATATGGTTTATTTGGTTTTTGATAAGTTAATATCAATTATCAATTTATATTGACTTGCTAGTTAGTACTGAGCTATATAGACATAGGGTATGTTATTGTATAATCACTTTAAACTATCTTTGTTTACTTTATGTTTGTGATCCCAAAACCTGATGATGCACGTAACTCCAAAAATTAGTCTTATTTTACCTTGTAACCTAGGTGTGATTTTGATATCTATAAACCTATAAAATTAGGGAAGTGTAATGTGCTGATATGACCCCAATCACCCTAATCTAATGATTGATTTTTGTTTTTGTATCCAATAATCAAAGGAGGTAAATCAATCACCACTTATTTCCCCATTTAGTGTTATTTTAAAATCATGCTCCTTTTTTATATTTATGAAACTAATGATGTGACTTGCATACATATCAATGCTTGATTTTACATGGATTTTGAGTGCTTCAGAATTGGTTTATGACTTATACTAGTGATAAGTTTACAAATTTGGAAAATCTTATAGATTTTCCTAATGTACATTAATGTATATATGTATATCAATTAATTTCCAAGTCTCTTTTTGAATGAGACCTTGATTCCTTTATATGTGGATCCAATTGAATAATTCCTCATTCTACCAACACACTAGGATAATGGTTTGATCCTAAGGATGGTTTAAATTTTACAATATAGTCATTACTAAAAGCAAGTCTATGTCAACTAGATCAGATCAATATTGATTGGCAATACTGATGTATTTGATGGAACTAACCTATGTATAGGGGGATTGAACTAAGAGTCAAGAGATGTCTATGCATGATATTTAATAATTTTGAAACATAAAGTGAGGTTCATGTAGGTGTGTAACAATAGAACTCAAGGATAGACTCATTAAACAACATGCAAGTGTGATAGGATGGTGGAAGAGGATATTCTTAAGTTCTCAAGTCATGTGTGGCAATTTTGTGTCATGTTTTTCATTTTCAAGTACTAAAAACAATAATTTATTAAATACAAATGGAATTACATAGATCCCAAGATTTAAAAACCTTTACTTTTCAAACTAGTTTCTACAGGTGCCAAAACATTTTATATAAATACTAAAAAGAATATGTGTTAAGAAAAAGTCAATGAAGATCTTATGGTAGAAAGTACAATAGATATGGGAATCATCAAGAAATTAAAAAGAGATTTATTAAGACAACAAATAGAAAGATATGGACATCAAAGGAATGGAGGACACATGATTTTACATTTAACTTTTGTGGTAGGAAGTGATTTTACTTTGTTTATTCTTTTCTAATTTTATTAGGTAAAAATAATAGGTTTTAGAAGGACATGCAACTTGAGTATAAGTAGAATTATGATAAAATAGAGAAAATTATATGGGATAAGAAATAAAGTAAAAAATTACTAAAATAACAAACTATCAAATAGAGTAAAAGACAAAACAAAGAAATTAAAAAGAAAATTATTCAGGAGGAAGGAAGGAGTCCTCTATGAGTACCTTACTGGCGTTGTTATCCTTTGCCTACTCTATCAGCCCATTATTAGTGATCTTTGCCTAGGCATTTTTAATCGAACCTTCTGCACCATCCTTTGGCATAATCATCCTCAACTTCTTCCAAGGAAGCTCCTTCTTAGGTGTCTTTTTTATGGGTGAATTTAGAGAGGGTTTTTGAGAATGGACCTCCTCCTTTAAGTGACCTATTTCTAGGGAGTGCCTTCAGCCCCAACATATTAGTAAAAGGATTGAATCATTACAGAATCTTCCTTGTTATTGGATTTATAATCCTTTATCAATTCTTCTAGGCCAATCCCAGCTTCATGTAGTTTATTTTTGAACCCCTCCATCTATTTTTTGTTCATCTTGATTCCCTTTGAAAAGGAAGACTTACCTTTACTAGAAGAATCCACAATATTCTCTTCCTCTGACATAATAGGTTTTGGTTTGCTTATAATGTGTTGCGTAGGGAGTTCCTTAGTGGTGCTCTATGAGAAGAGGATTGCAAAGGAGGCTCTAGGAAAAAGGAGGAGAAAATATATGGTAAGGTCTTACTCAAGGGAATCCTCCTCTACAAACCCTCGCAACAAGACTTCCTTACCATGTAGGGTCTCTACATGTTTTACCACCAAGAGGATAAGCCCTTGATGAATGATAATATTGGATTTATTTATCTAGAAGGTGAGTATTGTGCATTCCAAGGACTTAAGAAGTAATTAAGGAAAGTCAATATTGAAACCTTGGAAGTGATTAAGTAGCATAAAATGGTGTGAAAATATAATCACAAACTTACTTTTCAGGGTAATATATTTCATAATCTATAAGCACACCTCTGGCCAATACCTCGGAAGGTCCATGTATGGGACTCATTTTTTTATCAATTTTTATGGTCTCATTAATCCTAAATAACATGTACATGATTCAAAATTCTTTGATTAGTCTATGAAAGCTTTCATCCCTTTGTAGGACATACCAGTTACTTGTTGATCAATTTATTAGTAACAAAGATTTATATCTCCTTTATCTCCATGATTTTCTTATTCTATGCAGCCACAAAGTTCTTTGTATTGGTTGCATCATGTATTGTAACCCTCTACTTGAATTCAATAAGACCCCTTTTGTGCAATTTATACTAGACTTTCTTAATTTTCTAGACCTCCGTGTAAGAAGTCATCTCCAATCTATCCCTATCACCCCCAATACTATTCTTCTTTGTGAGAAGGAATTTTTAAAGATGTTTGGATATTAATATGCCTTGGTATTACTCAAAACCAATGGCCTCAATATTTATTTAATAATTATCTTCTTCACCTTGAGTTATTAAGTTTCCATGCCAGATTATGATGGTAAGGCATGATTTTTAAATCCCCTTACTTCAGATGTGAGTTTTGTGCATGTGGCTACCACTCCAACAATATATGAAATAATGGATTCATTTTAAATTATTTTATTGATTTTTTCAGGGATGTGTATGTAATCATGGCATATGTATAAAAGGGGGAGGTTGATTCCAAAGTTAGCAAGTAGATCAGACACTGCATTTCTTTCGTGGTAAGTATGAATGATGAATGAATTCCTCATCTCCTTATTTTTTTTCTTCTTCATCTTATTTTTATTATATATATTTATTTTACTTAATGTATTAAAAAAAAATGGCTCCTAAGACTTTTATGTACCTAAATTATATTAATACATATATAAAGCCTTTGTTGTTATTGTACAAGATTTCATTGAGCCATTGTTTATGATGGAATGTAGTCTATGTGTACTTATTATAGTCAACATATTTAATTATGACTGTGAATAATCATCATCTTTGTATTATTGCTTATAATCTCATGCCCATATTATATTATTTCCTGCTTATCATTTTTTTCTTTTTTTCATGCTTACTTCCCTTTCTTGTATAGCTAATAATTCTATGCTTGCTCAAATAAAGATCAACCGCTTCCCTTCTCTCCATTTTCCCTTAAAATATTTATTTCATGCACTTAGTTTATCTTGATTTATTACTAATTTATAAATAAAAACCATTTGACTCTAGAGGTTCTTTACGAGGATCATTCCCACACTAAGTATGAATCCCACTATTTTGAATGGTTTGCAGGTGCAAAAAGTGGATACATTATAGCATTAGTAAGATTAATTTAATATGGTAAGGTAATAGGTTCAAATGCAATTCCAAATATTAGATATAATGGATCAATATGTGGAGTCCATTAGTGATTTGGTGCCCAAATATAAAGATGTCACCTTAACTCCTAATTATATGAGGCAATGCCATATAGCAATTCAGGATAAATAAAATTTTGATGACCATCAATAAAGTGGAGTTATTAATAAGGTAGACTAATGGGTATTTTCCCATATATTTTGATCTAGATGTTTTTTTTTGCCTCCCATTTATTCAGTTAGAAATCTCTTTTAGAGAGCTATGAAAGATTTCGGAAGAATTGATATTTTTATAAATCCATGTTCCTATTTTAAGGTTGATGTCTACATGCCTTTAAAAATTTAGATGGTTTTACATAGGTGAATTTTATTCAAGCGGTTAAATGATATTCATTGATTAATGTGAACACATCTCCTTTGTGTTTACGCATGATGTGAGGATGTTTGAGATGCCCATGCACATTCATGATGACTCCATGCCCAAGGTGGATGTTGCATTGCATTTTTTTTGTATTATGTACTATTTTTGCCATGAATAATGGGATTATAAATGTGTATGCAATGCTCTGGCTATTTTTTGAGATCTATTTCAAGTGTTTTTGGATCACTAGATTTAGACTCAAAATGACAATATATTATTATTTCTTCTATTTCTTATTAGCATCATAATATGCACTTAAATTTTAAATTATTTAGATTTGCTATCAATTTTCTATACTTTTAATTTTTTTGTTGGTCTAGGTTCCTTCCATCAGGCATATTTATCAAAATAAAGAAATAGAAATATTTCTAAAAAAATCAGCACACATTAAAAGATATGAGATAACTAATTGTACAGATTTTTTTACCATTAGTAAATTGAAAAAATGAACATTTATAATCTCATTATTTAGTTTGGTGTGATGGACATAACTATAACTCCAATAAATATGTAAGTAAACAACTAAAATCTAAAAAGTGTGTGATTTGTTTCAAAACCTTGATCAAACTTACACAAGACCTTTTGTCAGGTTTGATGTTGACATAAATGTTGAAAAATGATGGGAAGTAGTATACTAGTATATGTATCCCTATATCATAAATATTAACAAAATTACATTAAAAAATATTAATATGATAATAAATACTAGTGAAGGTAATCTTTAAATAACATAAAAAATAGGAAAAACCATGAAAAAAATTCCTAACTCTTATGATTTTTTATTTATATAGATAATTGAGGGTTTAAGGGTCCCTAACCTAAAATAAGTATTGAATCAAAAACATCGCCTATTTCCCTTAGAAGAGAATCTAAGAGGGAATTTTATTTCCAACCCCTAGTTAAACTATCCCAAAGCCACCAAGAAGAGAGCAAACAACCCCAAGGAGTAGCCAAGACACCCGAAGATAACAAAAAACCAACCAACATGGCTGGTGATTAAAACACCCATACATACTTGATAAACAATTAAAATAAATCATAGGAGTAAACTTTTCAACCCACAAAGCTAGAATCCACTACCATTTCATGCTATAGAATAGGGAAAGTCTATTAAACCCAGACTTCAAGGTCTCTCTTTCCCTCTTTTACTGTGAAAACAAAGGATCATAAAAGGCAAATTAACCTTTTTATTCTTTTAAACTATACTCCACCCATCTAGATCACACAATCTACAATAATCCACATTGGAAGATGTGGTATTACCACCTATAAGTTTTCCAAAAATATCATCCTTACTAGTTATATTGAAAATAATAAGAGCTTCCTCCCTCTTAGCCACATTGAACTACTTAATAAAAGATGAAAAATTAGGAGGGATCATAGGAGAGACTAAGGTGATCTACAATTACATCCTTCCACCAAGAGGAATCCACTTTAAATTTGTTATAAGATTAAGAAAAGGCTAAATGGCCACACACAAAACACTTCTGGCATCCAAAAGGATAGCCCTCATAATCAAGGATTTCAATCCAATGTTAGTCTAATAATAATCCACACACAAGTGGTTCAAGAAAAGATAAAATTAGAAGTTTCAATAACCAACATTTTTCCAAGAGAACCACCAATGTCTAAAAGACTAGAGTTGGCCGAAAACTAGAGTGAAAGGAAAACTGAGCCTAGATAGTCCTGACAACAAGTTTTTCAAGCAGAGGATTAAAGGATGGGCACCAGGGTTTTAAATAGAGAGGATGTTTATCCCATGAATAGGGTTTTACTACAAAAACCTTATTATGATCTACCAATATATCAAAAAATATAATGAATAATCCCCTATCATAATGGTAAATATTTATTTTATCTTCCAAGAAAGGTTTCCATGGTTTTGAGACACACTGGTGAAGAGCATAAAGGCTCAACCAAAAATTGTCAAATCTACAAATTAAGCCCCAAGTGGTAAACCAAACCTCATTTATAAGAACTTCTTCAAGAGTACCATCTTCAAAAGGTAATTCCAATGTGTTTTTTGATGTTTCTAGGTAGTTAAATATAGGAGATGGAAGCTTTTCCCCTTTATATATTGTTCAAGCAAATATTTTGGGCTTATCCTTCACAAACCCTTGCAAGGCTTGACTTGTAGAATTGAGTCCAAAACTTGGAGGGGATAGATAGTCTAGATCACCAAGAGACTTGTCACTATTAATAAACCCACAACCTACTCTCAAGAACCTAGGGTGGGCCTAGATCACCCCTCCCATGTTAGTCTATAGAATAAACCTCTAAATAGCTTGAAATTGCATTGATCAGCTACCTATTGGCAAGAGTAGAAGAAGTCAAAAGATCCATCTCCCCAAAGGAAATATTCATAGAGGGAGATGTAGCATTAGGAAACTCTAGGAAGTTAGACATCGCTCTATCAGGTTGTCACCAAGAGACATATTTATTCATTCTTCTTAATTAATTATTATCTCCTATGATTTTTACTTTAGGATAATTTAAACCTTTATTTCTACAAATGGATTTGGGATGATGCACCTCTTTAGCAATAAATATGTTTTTTATTATGAGATTAGTATATTTTATGGGTATTTAAACTTTACTATGTTCCTTTTCCTTTCAATTAACCTATATTGGACTTAAGCACATGAATGTATGTTTATGAGTATTAGGTTTTGTATGCTTAAGAAACATAAGGATGATATATGTTGAATGATAGTGGTTTCAAGAATAAGTTTTTTGGATATCTCCCATAGATTTATAGTTACCAAAGAGAACTATAAATAAGAATAATTATTCAGACTTGTAAATGATAATTGGAGGAACCTATGACCTCACACAATCGAAGCAACTACATATCTCTTGCACCTTGAAAATGAAAGGAATGTTGATATGTTTCGAGAGTTTTATAGGAATCAATAGATGAATCAAGCTTAATATTTTGAGTTCTTTTCATCTCTCATCTCATGGGTTTGAAATATTCCAATAGAGTATGAGCAATTTTTTTTTGAATATATCTATTTCTATTATTTACCTTTCATGTTTTTTTTGGCTACATATATTTTTGTGGTTCCAAAAAGAAGAATAAATAGTCGTGCATATTTATGGTGGAAAAAAATTCAAGCTTGTGAGTTTGAATAATTAAATGAAAGGCAAGTGAATAAGGAATAATGTCTAAGTACCAATAATTATAAGCATATCATTCATTTTTTATTATTTTTTTGTATGATTACTTTACAATTTGGTTTCCTTTGATCTTTACATGATGATCAAATCATGATAAAATTCATCATACAATATATTTCTTATATGATATGATAAAATGTTTTTGTCTTTCATTTGGGTTCTCTGAGTTACATAGATAAATTCTTCTAGTGATCAAATTTTACTCTCTCCATATTGAATGTCTCTGAGAATTTTTACTTAGCTGGATGACATTTCAAGCCATCATCCATACCAATGTAAATATAACCTTTTGAAAAACTATTATTTTGATTGATTTAGACTAATTATTGTATTATCTTTTCAAAATAAAATAAAAGAGTACCCAAAGAACATAAACCTTGGATGGAGAGTCTAATATTGATTTGCCATAATTAAATACAAAGTTTAAAAATATAGAACTAAATATCAAATGTATTAGTGCCCTTACTTGGAGTTACATGAATATGACCTAATTTTATATGATCACAAATTCACTTTTGCAAAAGATATTTCTAAGCGAAAGTTGCCTTCTTAAAAATGCAATTTTTATTTTGCTCACAAGATGTTATATTAAAGTGATATTTTCCTCAAAACATGCACATTATTTAGAAGTCAATTGAGTAATGTTATTTTCTTTTCATCAAAATCTTCACCATTCACATGGGGCTTCTATTATTTTCCCTAATGGAAACGTCAAACCTAATAAATAATATCGTGGGTTGCCATTTGATAAAATGAAAATCAACATAGTATTTCAATTGTTACATGAGGTCCATTAAGCATATGAAATCATTGAGGAATCAAACTCTATTTAATATTTTATAGAGGATTCAATGCTTACTCTCCAAATATAACCATATTGAATTGTTTTTAATATATATATATATATCATTTTTAATACTCTTGATCACGCTCCATAATTTTGTTTCTATAAGCATGTTTAGTTTTATGAAGGTAGTTTCTACCACTATAATATGGATTGATCATCCACTATGTTATCCATCCAATATAATTTGTGATCTATATGAGGGGTATTAAAACATTAAGGCATTAATTAGTTATAAGGTCATACATGAAGGACATGTTATTACAAATTTTTCTTTTACATTTTTATATATTATACAAAATTTTAAATAAAAATAATCATTTATAATTCCTTTGATATTAATTTTAAAATGATTTCAGGTACATTCCATAGATAAAAGGACAAACCATTTCCAATAGCCATCTCTCAATCCATTTTTCACAAGCCCTCTGGCGAGTCATACCTTATATAGAATCATCAATATCAACTAGGTTTAATCATTACAAGGTTATAATATTTTTGAATTTCAATTTTACCTTATTATTCCTTAATTCAAATAAAATATTTACATTTATGCCTTGGATGTTCAACTTTAAAAATTTGAACCATATTTCTCTATTGACCATACAATTAATGAATGGAAACTCCCACTTATAATGTTTATTTTTCACTAGTTAATTCTTATTTGAGGGATAAACTAATCTAAACATATAATTTATTATTGAATTCACTTTAAAATGATTTTATCCCTATTAAATATAATTATTCCCATATTCACAAGTCACCTAAAAAATGGGATAGTACCATGAGTAATCTATCCATAATAGACAATTCCATTCTCTTGATGCTTGATTGGTATTGAATCATAACACTAATAATATAAAAATAATCAAATAACCCAACAAACTCAAACCATTTAATTAAATAATCAGATTTATTTATAACCAACCCTCTTGTCGATAACTATAATAGTCACCCAAATCAAGAGATTTCATCTTAATGTGCATGTTAAATAAGGGTGAGGAAAATATTTTAAAAATCAAAATAAAGACTCTATCACTAAACTCAATTTCAAGAAGAAACATCCAAATAATGGGTCTTTAATACACAAATAGAAAAAACTATTTTACAATTTAAAGAAGCAACAACTTGAAAAAAAGTTGAGACAAATCAGGAGAGCTCATGGACAAAATTTGACATCTGACCTTGCTTATCATGATTTTTTTATTGATTGTTATTTATTAAACATGCCCTTTAAATGTTAGTATAGGTTATATTATAAGAAAGAAACATTAAAGATAATTTATAAAATTATCAAAATTCCTTATAATTTTTATGGTTTGTTCAACATTTTACCTTACATTGAATAAAATCTACCAGAAATATTGATTGTATTTTATAGTTAAAAAACACAAATATGCTCATTAAACCATTAAATTTAGTCTCTATGTAAGGTAAATGAGTTTCATAAATCAACTAAAGTTTTAATTGATCAATTATTGGAAATACGATTGTCATTGATGCCAACAGGGACATTATGAGCATGTCATTGATGTTCAAGACTGAGTATGCTAATTAAAAGCTATATGAAGGATCCTATCAGAGGTCAAAGATGATTATAATGATTGTGTCCATGAGTGGAATTCATTTGGTTCTTCATATTGATCATCTATACATTTTGGGTTTATGATAGGAAAATTTGAGAAGGCATTTTGCTGATGTCACCATTACCATGTGTAGACGAGTCTAGGGGAGCCGGTCATATGGTTGTGATCACATTAGTCCTTAGTTATTATGCACTAGATTTTATGGCATGAAATGAAGCACAATAAAAGATATGATGATGCAAAGTTGGCTACTTAGACATAATTCACGAAGCAAATTTTGAAAAGGGTTCAATAGAGCCAATTAAGCATATTGATGAGGTTAGAATTCACACAAATGGAGTTGAAGGGATAAAATGATCATATGGGTTTGTTCATTTTTTTTCCTAGTTTCTATGTGCTAAATCACAGGTCACGCAATGTATCACAACAAAATATATGTTTGAGTGAAGTTGGGATCCCAAGAATTTTGATAATGTTTTCCAACACTTAGTCAAATTTCTAGGTTGCAAGATAAAGCTATGTAGGCACTTTGATGATTAAATATCTTGCACATATAAAGGATTTTGGAGTATATGAATATATGGTTGGAATCCCCTATGAAAGAGGATCTTATGCACTAAATTGTAGGTCATGCAACTAAGCTCAACAAGAGTTATGTAGGTGCAAAGTTAGCCTTCTAGGCATATTCAAATGGTCCCCTTAGTCAAATCTACACAAGGTCATGCAAATTTTTCATGGTGTTATAAATACCATTTATGGAAATTTACAAAATAAATAGACAAAATATTTTATATGAGTTTTCATGATAATATTAGATATATAATCCACAAGTTCATATGAAGAGTGATGAGCCCAAAATTGAATTATTTTTGCTCTCAGGCATGATAGGGTTTCTTAGTTAAACCCTAAGAATTTAAGTCATCGATTTCATAGGCATGTTCTATTTTTGTGTTGAATAGATATATATGAGACCCAATAACTTAAGTTGTAACTTAAGTCCTTATCATCATTGTGAGATAGGCCCCTTTGACCTAGTAATTACAAGATCAAGTAGTGATAAAAGTTCCAAATATTTGCTATGTCTTTCATTTAGTATTTATCCCATCTTTATCAATGGTTATCATTTAATCATACACTAAAGATCCAAGAGAGCATAGAAAAGTCAATTTTTCAAAGGCACCTCCAAGTAAACACACTAGTGACAAGTGTCATAATCACGGATCCTATATGGTAAATCTATGAAAAAATTTAAATTCAAAAGTTCAATGAGTAATGTGGTATTTCCAAGTGTATAAATAGAAGGAAATGAAAGCAATTTTCATAAGGCACACACTAATTCCGAGTGTCACATTCTCAAGAGGAAAGTAGAGATAATGATTGAGCTTGTTAGAAGACCTAACGGTGAGTGGGTGATCATGCAAAGGAGATCCAATAGAGTGAGTGGAATCAAATTATATTATGTGCTTGAGGTTTATCAACACATTGGTAGGCTTAAGACTGAACAAGTTTAAGAATATTGATGGATCATAAGTTTTCTAGAAACTCTAGAAGCAGCAAAATGGGATAAAGAGATCAATGTTTAATGTCAAGATAGAAGTAAAGATCATGGTAGTTTGAATATCTAATCACATGCAAGAGCTCAGATGAGGAAGATAAATAGATTCATTTTAAATATTGAATAGTTAAAGTTCAAAAGTGTATAAGGATCCAATGGAGTGTGTAAGCCTATCAAAGATCGATCAAACAAATACATTTTAAATTTGAGCTATCTAAATAAAGATGATCAGATCATGGTGCCAAATTTAAGATAAAAGGTCAATATTTAAATTTATGATCATCCCAATGGTCCAACATTAAAGCATGCAATAACTTACAATTAAGTAATAAATCATGACACAGATAATGAGTTAGATTGTTTTGATCGATCAAAACTATGTAAAAAGGCATGTGCATCATAACTAGAGCCTAAGATTTGATAAATATAATAATTAGATAAGAATCATGATGGTGGAGCATGAGCTCAATATGCAAGAAACTTTCAGTTCAAGAAATATGAACTGAGTCCAGAACCGATTGTGATGTGTTAGAAAAGTTGTCTAAAAATATATATGAATCTTGAACTAACTAAAATGGTTATAAATATGTCATCTAGGATACAAACATAGGCTACTAGTATTGTGTCATATATAAACATATTAAGACACAGAGATAGATGTGCAAAAAGTATGAGTTGATGTTGATAAATTGTGTCGAACTAAAAATATAGAGACATAGAGGAGCAAGTGAGAGAGATATGAAGTCTATCAAATAGAGACATATCTAGACATGGAGACAGAGGGGTAGAGAGAATAAAGGCACAAAGAGATAATGTGAAGAGCATGAATAGTTATAGACTAGACTTGTAACAGATAATATAGACTAGATGCTTTTATGAATCACCATTATAATTTGGAGTTATAGCTCCATATACATCTTATTGGTTGCTGTCATTAGATAAGTAAAGTTAGTGCTTAGTTACGGTATTGGTGTCTCCTTAGGGTCAGTTCCCTTAAAAGTGTAACCAATGAGGCTTATCACTGAGGCTTTGAATTGTGAGGATGGATTAAAACAATAGACTCTCAATTATTCTCAGTGTGATTTTTACCTATGGGTTTTCCATGTATAAATTCAGTGTCATGAGAATTTGTATTTATATGATATCAACATATTTGTTTTTATCTACATCTATCCTTTAATCTATTCTAAAAGGTTTTAAGGGACTAGATTTAGTTGATCTAGTGATTCAACCCACATCTTAGTAGATAGTTGTGTCCCAAAAATTTATATTAGAGAATTGATTCCTTAGAAGAAGCTTAATCAACTTAGGTAGATGTTGGAATGATGAACACAAATGGATAATCAAGAAGGATTTTCATCAAATAAATGACCTCTTTTTGATGGATCAAACTATGCATTTTAGATCATAAGAATGGAAGCATAATTATCTTCATTTGAATTTTATGGATGGATGTTTTTTGTAAAAGGATATACAGATCCAGATACAACTCGTACTGATCAAGCTTCAAAAAAGGTATATCAAAGAAATACCAAATAAAAAATGCTATTCTCTATAGATTGACCAAATCATAGTTTGTCAAAGTGATGCATTATCAAAATGCATAAGACATCTAGAATAAATTGAAGATCATATATGAAGGTGATGACAAGGTAAGGTAGGCCAATATATAAAAATATAGAGATATGTTTAAAAGTCCTAAAATGATTGAAGAAGAGAAGATTGCAAACTACCTCCTCAAGGTAGATAAAATAGTCAATGCAATCAGAGGCCTTAGAGAAGAGACGAAAGAATCAATCATTGTCAAAAAGGTTCTAAGATATTTTCATCAATATATAAATCTAAAATCTCTACAATAGAGGAAGAAAGAGATCTAGATAAGCTCATTATAGATGAGTTTCATGGAACATTCACTACCTATGATATGATAATGGGAGAAGTAGATAATTCCAAGAGAGAAGTTGCATTTAAAGCATCCAAGAAAGTAAAAGTAGAAGCATCTCCATCCAAATCTAAGGATACTGATTAAGAAGAATCCAAATTTTCCAAAAGATTGAAAAGAGGGTCTGGAAAGTATCAAGGTAAGTTACCATTTAAATTATTTAATTGTGGTAAGGGAGGACATTTTATATCTTAATGCCCGTATGAGAGAAAGGATAAATCTAAGAAACAAGAGGATGGAAAAAGGATTAATCCCCACTATTCCAAAAAGAGGAACTTATTTAAAAAGAAGAAAACATTGTATATAACATAAGATAGTGACTCATTAGATGATAGTGTTAGCTCAGATGATATCCATGATTGTGCCTTTATGGCTCAGTGAAATGAATCCTTGTTCATGGAATTAGGATCAACATATGTAGATCTAGATCAAGAAAATTATGAAGACTCTGATGAAGAAGAGGAAGGAGAAGTGGACCTTGAGTGTGAACTCATCTATGCTCTAGATGGGATTAATAAAATGAGAAAAGAGAACTCAAGGTAGAAGCTTGGATAAAAAGAAATTGAAAACTATCCAAAGGCCTTATGAAATATAATGAGATGGTGATTAGATTAAAGACACAAGTTTAAAAGGCTATAAGAATAACATATCTAGTGATAATTAAACTACAATTCAAATTTGATCAGTGTATGAGGCTAGAAGTAGAGATAGTGGCCTTGAGAAGAGAGCTTGAAAAAAATAAAGAACAAATAGACAAAGTTCTAAAGATAAAAGGAGGATCAGCCATTCTTGATGAATTGATCAACACTCAAAACCCATTAAAACATAAATATGGTCTTGGTTATGAAAAAGGGAAAAGTCCCATGACTAGTACATCTACAAACTTATATGATAATTTGAAAGTAGAAGGATCATGAGCAGATAAAAGGAATGTCTCCAAAGATACAAAGACAAATAGTAACACTGTTGATGAGAAGAAGGTCAAAGGGAAAAATAAGTCTAAGGAAAGGAAAAAATAATGAGTCCATCTCTACAAACTCAAGGAAGATGCAGAAGACAAAGGTAGCTAATGCAGATGGTTACACAAAAGTGAGAGACTTGAAGAAGCCAAATTTAAGAACTCCCCATCTTGCATAAAGAAAAGCTATGACCACGTATTCCTAATATTTATATGGTTATTGTTATATCTATAATAATTTTAGTCATAAATCTAGTAATTGTATAGTTGTACCTACAAGGTGAACCAATTTTGTAAGTGAAAATTAATTTGTACCCTTGTTAGATGCAGATGTAAAGTGCTATAATTAAAATAATTTTGGTCTCATAGCTAAATATTGTAGAAGAATATTTTTAAGGTCAAAATCACAAAGTAAGAAGAAAGACATGCCTCCCAATGTAAACAAATGTTCACAAGTCTCGAAGAAAGGAAAAAATATGACATTTAAGAAACCCAAGCATTTATGGAAAATGGAATATCAATCAATGATGGAGAATGCTATAGAGATTTGAGAATGTCAAGAACTCTTAATGTATACCCATGTTGAGAATGGAAAGAACAAGATCATGGAGAAGACTAAGGTAGTGTTTGAGGCTAGTTTTTATGTGAGTATAGATTCAAGGGAACATCCTGCTATTGCTGAACAACATTCATGTATAAAACATTATTTTTTTGTGCCTAGTGATGATATTCTGAGCTATAAGGAAGATTAATCAAATGAAAAGGTATGTCATGAATCCATGTTGTCTCCATGTGTTGTTAATCCAAAGAAGCACATCATAGTGGATGATCATGTTACTTCTCTTAATCCTAAGAAGAAGAAAAAGATGAAATAAAAGTAGAAGATGACTAAAGAGGAGAAGGAAAATGAGGAGTTATAGGAAACTCCTGGTTTCACATAATGAGATTGTTGGAGTACATCTTGTATATATAGTCTATAGATTGATTTGGCATAAGGGTTCTAATACAAAAGACCTTTGACATTGTGTATCTTGGGTTGTGCAATGAGTTGGGTCACCAATCTCAAAGAACATATGTAAAATGATGGTATACATGTCTTAACTGAAGTTATACTATGTTATAGGTAGTACCTTGATGAAAATGTGGATAATAGAGTTAGGGGGAGATAACTCAGATAGCATGAATGGATTTAGAGGCTATTCATATTGTAAGGGTGAGTTAGATTGTTCAATCTATCAAGATGAAGAAGGCTCAGAGTAAAGACACTTTGCAATTGATTAGGTCCTAAGATTAGAATATAATATAGTTGAGACTAAGAGAGAAGGATAATAAGCTTGTATGGTAGCTTTGAAATCATATCACTAGATACTAGTGATAGAGCATAAGTCTAGAGGGAGGATCATAAAGGCTTTATTCATCCCTGAAAGAAGAAGAGAAAAGGTAACTTAGGTATGTATATCTTTGGAAATATATAATGAGTTGATAGCTATAGATTTTTAGACAAACTCATTTATTTGATAAATGGAAAGAAACATTTGGACAAACAATAAAAAAGAGTCTCTTTTCCATTGATGTCAAATGGGGGGAAAGAGATCGAATGCTCTTTGTAAAAGTTTGGAAAAAAATTACAAGTGTAAAAAAGGAATAAGAACAAGTGTCCAAGTTGAGTATTAATAAAATGTGCCATTGGATAAGGGGGAGTAAGTTTCATATGAATAGCTTTAGTTCATACTCATCAGAAGCCAATGCAAGAAATGATAGAGAAGTAGAATATTAGAAGATTAGAGCATTTGGTTTTCCATCAATGACAAAGGGGGAGATTTTTGGAAATATGATTATCATTGATTTCAAAAGGGACATTATGATCGTGTCATTGATGTTCATGAGTGAGTATGGTGATTAGAAGATATGCAAAGGATCTTATCAGAGGTCATAGATGATTGGAATGTTTGTGTGCACGAGTGGAATTCATTTGGTTCTTCATATTGATCATCTAGACATTTTGGGTTCATGATAGGAAAATTTGAGAAGGCATTTTGATGATGTCACCATTTCCACATGTGGATGATTTTGGGGGAGCTGGACATATGTCTTTTTATCACATTAGTCACTAGTTATTATACACCATATTTAAAGACATGAGATGCATCACAATAGAAGATATGAGGATGCAAATTTGGCTACTTAAACATAATTCACTAAGTTTATATACTTAGCCAAATTTTCAAAGCGGTTCAATAGAGCCAAGTAAGAATATTGATTAGGTCAGTGTTCAAACACATGGGGGTACCAAGACAAAATGATCATATTGGTTTGTTCATTTTTATGTCTAGTTTCTATGTACTAAATCTCAGGTCATGTGACATAGTGTAAAAAAAGATATGCTTGAGCGAATTTGGGCTCCCAAACATTTTGATAGTGTTTTCCAACACTTAGTCAAATTTTTAGGTTGTAAGATGAAGCTAAGTAGGCACTTTTATGGTGTCATATCTTGTACATATGAAGGATTTGAGAGACGATGAATATATGGATTGAATCCCCTATGAAAGAGGATCTTATGTGCTAGGTCATGCAACCAAGCACAACAATAGTTATGCAAGTGTAAAGTTAGCCTTTTAGGCATATTGGCATGGTACCCATACTTAGTCAAATATTCACAAGGTCCTATAAACTTGTCATGCATTTACAAATACCATTTATGGACATTTTCAAAGGAAATAGATAAAATATATGTTATGGGTTTTTCATGAGCATCTTAGATATAGGGTCTGCATGTTCAGATGAAGAGTGATGATCACAAACTTGAATTATCTTTGATCTTGTAAATGATAGGGTTTCTCATTTATACCCTAAGGGTTTAAGTCATGGCATTCATAAGCATGTTCTATTTTTGTGTTGAATAGATATATCTAGGATCTGATAACTTATGTTGTAACTTAAGTTCTTGTTATCATTGTAAAACCAACACCTTCGACCTAGAAATTACTAGATCAATTAGTGATCAAAGTTCCTAATATTTCCTAAGTCCTCAACTTAGTATTTCTCCCAACTTGATCAATGGTTAGCACTTAATCATACATTGAAGATACAATAGAGCATAGAAAAGTTAATTTAACAAAGGCACCATCGAGTAAACATGCTAGTGACTAGTGTCATAATTATACAGCCTACAAAGTAAATCTATGGAGTGGTTTAAAGTCAAAAGTTCAATGAGAAATGCATGACTTATAAGTTTCTCAATAGTAAGAACTGATATTAATGTAAAGAAGGCACGTGCTAATTCCAAGTGTCACATTCTTGAGAATTAAGTAGAGACAATGATCGAGCTTATCAGAAGATTTGATGGTGAGTGGGTGATCATGCAAAGGAGATCCAATGGAGAGAGTGGACTCAGATGAGATTAAGTGATAAATATTTATTGACATAATGGTGAGTTAAATATAGAGCAATTTTGAGAAGATAGACAGAGCGTAAGTGTTCCAAAGACTTAGGAAGTAGTGAGATGGGATAAAGAGCTTGATGTTTAACATCAATAAAAAGTTAAATATCATGCTAGTTTGAAGATATAATGGAACATAAGATCTTATATCAAGAATATCAATGGGTTCAACTTAAATATTGAATATTTAAAGTTTGAAATCATACAAGGATCTAATGGAGCACATAAGCCTGTCATAGATTGATCAAATAGACGTATTTTAAAGTTGAAATATCTAAATAAAGATAATCAAATCATGGAACCAAAGTTAAGATCAAAGGTCAATATTTAACTTTATGATCATCCCAATGGTCAAGAATTAGAACATGTAATAACTTACATATAAGCCATAAATCACAACATAGATAATGAGTTAGATCATTATGATTGATCGATCAAAACTATGTAGTAAGGCATGTGCATCATAACAAGAGCCCAATATTTTATAAATATAATAATGAGACATGAATCATGAGGGTGAACCATGAGTTAAAGACATGCTAAACTTGGAATTCAATAAATATGAATTGAGTCCATAACTAAGCATGATGTGTTAGCAAACTAGTGTCAACACAGAGAAGGAGCTTTACGTAGATAAAAATGTTATAGATACGTCATCTAGGATAGAAGCACATATTTTTGGTAATGTGTCATATATAAATATATAAATACACAGAGGAGTAGAGTGAGAGTGATGAAGTGTGCCGAATAGAGACATATCTAGACACAAAGACAGAGGGGTAGAGAGAAGAAAGACATAAAGAGATAATGTGTAGAGCATGAACAATTATAGACTATACCTATAATAGAGAAAAAGTATTGGATTATTTTATGAATAACCATTGTATTTTAGAGTTTTAGCTCCATAGACATCTTATTGGTTGGTGCCATTAGACAAGCTATGTTTGTGCTCAGTTAGGGGATTGGTGTCTCCATAGGGTTGGTGCCCTCAAAAGTGTAATCAGTGAGGTTTGATAGTGAGGTTTTGAACATTGAAGAGATTAAAAGTGTAGATTCTAGCAGCTATTCTCACCATCTTTTTTCCCTTTGGGTTTTACATTTATAAATATGTTGTCATGAGAATTTTTATGTGTTTGATCTCTACATATTTGTTTTTATCTATATATATCTTGTAATATACTCTAGAATTTATTAAAGGACTAGTTTTAGTTGATCTACTCATTCACCCCCCTCAATAGATAGTTGCGTTCTAACACTAATGTTATGTCAGATACACTTAGTTTGTGTAAAATTCACCAACAATGATTAAAAATTCACCTTCACAATAAATTTTATATTTTGGCAACCTTTACAACTCGCTAACAAAATTTATTTAGGGACTAAATTTTATGGTTGTATGACCATATTTATGTCTTTTAACTGTAAAATATAATAATTTTTTTTGGTAAACCATACTAAATGCAAGGCGAAATTTCTGATGGACCATCAAAAAATCTAAAAGATTATAATAAATATATGTATATTATAGTTCATGTTTATTTCTTGTATTATGAATTATATTTACATTTGAAGGTTTAATTTACCAAGGGATATGATATTTTATGTATATGTGTTGATGGAGATGCCAACATGTGGTACACATCTCACTTAATTAGTTATATATGCAACTTGTGTAATTAATTATATGGGTAACTTGTGGAAATAATTATATTGGGCAATCAATCAGCCTACATTTTTATTATGAGTATACCTATCAACCATTAATGGTATAGGTCTATAGAAGGACATGAATATCACTATAAGAGATATAAAGTAAGTTGTGAGTCTTCTATTTGAACTATAAATGTGAATTTATTCCTTCCCAAAGGAGTATTATATAGTGTAGCTCTACCTTAATAAATATTGTTTTGATTTTGAATATATTTCATATTACGGCATCTTGGCCCACCAATATATATGTTATGTGGATCTTCATTTTATTCTACATTTATTTGGATGGTTTTCATTATCATATGTGAGGCTCATAACATAATGTCATATACCTATAGCTATGATACTTTAATGTATATAGGTTGATGGATATGCTAACATTGGCACACATCCCCCCTTAGTTATATAGGAAAATTGTAAATTTAATTATATGGGTAACTTGTGAAATTAATTAGAATGGGAAATAAGTTGGAATACATTGGAATTAATGATACTATTCTATATAAGTAGATGAATATATTTTGAAGGTATATCAAGTAAGATGTGAGTCTTCTATTCAAAATATAATTGTGGAGTTATTCCTTCCAAAACAAATATTATATGGTAAAGCCCTATCTTATTTGGAATATAATTCTATTTTGAATAAATTTCATATTTGGGCATCTTGTCTCAGCAATATATTTTGTTTTTATATCAATTATATTTCTACATATTTATATGATTGTATTTAAGGTTTACAACATCTAGTATTAGATGTCTTTACCAAGCAAGTGGGGTTTTTTAGATGTTATTAAAAAATCAACTACATTTTATAAGGTATATCTCCTCACACAAGCATCCCATTTAATTTATATTTTTGGTTGAAAATTGAAATTAAAGAAATTTCCAAAAATGGTCACACTAAATATTATGAGCAATATCAAAGGAGATATGACCATCTAAATTTTATTCTATGAACCTAATTTTTAACAAAAAATGTATGCACAACACACAAAAAAAATCATATATTTTATTTTGGGTGAGAAAATCACATGTCATTTTGTGAAATTGAAAAAATATATATTTATTTTTTACATGATTTTATTTTTAGATCTTTGGTAGAAAGGTGTTACAAAAAGACTTTGAAACCCTATCTTTTATGAATACTTAGTTTGAGAAGCTCAATTTTTTTCTAGTGATAATGACATGTATGCTAGAGAATGGTGGTTCAAATTTAGGGAGATCTATTTTCAATTTAAAAAATGGAAAATATCTTTTCCCAATAATCTTTAGGGGATTTCATCTAGTTCATATGTAAAAATGTAAAAATAAATGAATATTTTTATGGGAATAGATGAAACAAGTTTTCCTAGCTCATTAGGACACTAAGAACAAAAATGATGATAAGAATGAGGATGTAAAAATGGAGGATAAGGTAGATGAATAATATAATACGGGTTTGGGTAATAATGACCATAAATATAAGGAAGAAAAATAAGGATAGATAGAGGTTAATGGTTCAAAAGGTTTAACTCAAAAAAAATAAATTTTAATATTTCAATTTCATTGATGCATTCAAAAAGATGAGGTTATTTTAGTTATAATCCCAATCAACAAGTGTAACTTTATTATCATTAACTTAGCCAACTAACTACAAGTTCAATAAAATAAAATGAAAGAAACCCAAATAGAGGGTAAGAATGTTCAATTTTTTGAAGATTTGTATCTTACTATGAAAAAATATGTATTACATTCACATTTTTATGCTTTGGCTATGGATGGTTTGGGTATTGATTTTAGATATTCTTAGTTAGAGACTTTGGAAAAAAATCTATATTAATGTGAAAAATAACTTTCTTAAGATTTGTTATAATAGAAAGAAACTCGCTTTTCAAAATAATAATCTTAGCAAAAAGCAAACAAAGGTCAAGGTAGAACATGAGGATCAATAGAAAGATGGTGATAAAAGCATAAGGAAGATTCATATGAACAAAAATATGAGGAAAATTTACAAGCATAAAAAAATAATTCTTGCAGTCAAGAGACAAAATTAATAGAAGAGGATAGGTTTGAAATGTTTAAAATATTAGAAAATTATACTAAGGTTGAGTCATATAAACACCCACATCATCATCAGAGAAAAGATAATTAAGGCATGTTATGGAGTGTCATATAAACAATATTTATGTATATACATGGAACCAAAGGAACAATTACTATGGCTACATATGTCAAATATGGAATCATATGAGTAATCATTATGGTTATGTATGGAGGCCAAGGAGGAAAAACTATGGTTATATATGGAATCAAAGTAACACAACAACATCAAGTAATAGGACCATGGAGATATCATTAACCAAGATGGCATATGGGTGGTTAGATGATCAAGCATGAAAAATAGTGTTCAATGATTTTAAGTGCACTCATTATTTGGTTTATTTTCATATTTTGAAGGTGAAACATTTTAAAGGGGATGGAATTTCATGTATCTATAGATTTGATATTGAAATGAATGAGAAAAATATCATTCTAAGCTAGGAGTCTGAAGCATTGATAGTAAGAACCTCACAATAAGCTTGGAAACAAATGAAATGAAAAGATGAGGCAAATCAAATGGTATTAAAAAAAAACATGTTTAATACAATTGAGAGCCCTTGCTTAAGTAGGAAAGGCAAAATTAGAAACTATCTTAACTAAGAAATGTGGGATAAATACTCACATAAGATAAAACTAGGAAAAGACAAACAACCTAGATAGAACCTAACAAGCATGATAAATACATAATCTAAACTGCTCCCCTCCCCCCCCCCAAGTGAAGATAGGGGATAACAATCGCCAAAAAAAACTATAGTGGCATATCTATAGAATGAGTCCTAGTAACAAGGCATTCTTGGTGATTCTTATAGTGACACTAGTGTGGTATTCCCACCAATGACATCAGTATGTCAGTCTCACCAATCTTTGTGCTCACTTTTCACCATCTTATTGGACGGTGTTCAAGAAATAATTCCTCGAGTTTATCACTCTACCTAGTATTTTAGAGCACAGTGTTTATGTTCATTGATCCTCGTATTTATCACCATTCAAACTTTCACTTGGAGGTTATAGTGACTTGACATATATGTACACCAATAAGATGGATTGGCATTCATAGGGACACATGGCTTCACACTGCATCCTTTATTGTACCCAACTAAGATATGCTAAAATGAGGGTGTTGGTGTAGGATATTATTTTCTTACTTTTTATCTTACTTAGGTGTTATTTAGTTGGATATATTTATCTCACATTCATGAGGATAATGGGTATATGATTCTTCGCCCATTATTGCACGTTGCACTATCGCGAATGTATTTTTGGCTGAGTCCGATGTCCCTTTACATGTGCTTTATAGTTATTATTTTTTGGAAGCCAACACTTTGACATAGTTGTATTTTGTTTCATATCTCCATCTAGGTCCCTTTTTTAGTGCCTTGCATTCTTCTATGGAGGCTCATTTTTGTTTCCTTGCTTTTGGAGCATCTCTCATGATTTGTGATGGATTTTTTGATAGGTCAATAGTCTCTTTATTTGGATCTATTCTATTGAATCCCAATGTCTTCCTTGTTTTATTTGGTTTTTTTAGTGTATGGAATGTATTTTACTCACACTAATTTATAATGTGTGATTGTGGGTTTCTTGATTCAGCCTTGCCTACCTTCATGCATTTGTGTGTTCTATTTTGAGCACCTTTTCACTCATTCAATTTATTGTCTCTTGTATCACCGCCAAAGTCATACTCTTTAAAAGACATCTGTATTTTTGACACCACTTTTTTTATATAGTTGATAGTCTCGCACAACATATGGTGCTATTGCGGTGTATACAGTGTTAGTGTCACATCCTAATTTATCTCTAGACCTAATAACCTATTGATTCATAGAATTTTATGGTTGTTATTTGGTTTATTACTATTTTGGTTAAGATGGATTTCATATGATCATTATGGATAGTTATATGTTGCTTAATTTATATGATTTTTAGCTATGGAGTTAACTATACTTTTATATTATGTACATGATGATCATGTTTGTTAATTTTTTTATAGTAGTATGGAATGGATTTTAGATTATTATCGGCTAACTACCCTCATTATTATGAGGTGGATGCAGGATACATCCATCCCTCATATTGTAATGGAGGGAGGTCATCAACAGAGAGGGTGGCGTATATGGAGGCATCAGGGGTTGATAGATGGAAAAATTACAAAATCACACACACCATAAATAGATAATATGTAATTATATTCATTGCTTGAGTTAGATAGATTTTAGTATGTCTTTGATTTTATAATATGTTATCTTCATTTGAATGATTGCTGATGTGATTTTAGCTATGATCTTGATTTATGCATGATGTTCATGTTGATCTACTTGTGTGATTTCATGTGTGATTATCATAATTTACTTATCTCGTATGTGATGTTGATTTAATAAGTAAATGAATTCATGTATGTCCATATTATGACCTGCTATTGTCTATGAATGTAAATGAGTTTCTTCTAATTATCTTGTCTTAATACATTACTAATGGGTAGGACAAATTCTATTGCCTAGGTGTATTAAGACTGATTGTTAAATATAATGCTTAGTCCATATTGCTACATGGAACCAACACCGATAAACATAATACGTAGAAGGCTATTATTGTTATAATAATTAAATGACTTCATATAATTTAGTGGCATTGTTATTAACCCTTTTCTAATTCAATGACAATAATTTCATTGTATAATGAATATTGGAAGTTTCATTGTTTAAATGATTATGGGTAGCAGCATTGTAATGATTAAATGTTATAATGTTTGTTTGACTTTTGTTAAGTCAATATTAAAAAGGTATATCTAATTGTTAATAACTACGGTGATTAGAGGGTTCGAATAAGTCACTGTTATCATTAATTAAGACCTTAGTGCAACTTGTTTTCTTTATCAATAATCATAATGTTTAATTATTTTGTGAAGTCGGTATTACGTGCATAAAGATAGGGAAAATTATTATTGTTATATTTTTAAATTAGGATAAGGTTAGATATTAGGGTTTAAAATGGTCGTTGACATGAGATAACAAGTAATTATACAAATAATCGCAGAGTTTGGGATTTTTTCATGAGAAAATTATGGATGACTATTAGTATCTGTTAGTTGTTTGTTACATGCTTCGACTTAGCCATGATTTTTGATCAAGAGTTTGGGAGTTCTGGTAATACACAAGAGAATAAAATAAAGAGGAAGGAGCCTTAAGAGATGAAACATCTTTATGGCAGAGAAAAGGAGAAGAAAAGGCTTGGAGAAATTTTTGAGAAAAGATTGCAGAGGCATCAGATGAAACTTCTTACAGGTTGGTTTTGTATTACAATTCAAATATGTGCTGTATAGAGTTCTGATGAATTCTAGTAAACATTTTATTAAAGTTTAAATTTAGTTTTATTATATTGAAATTATTTAAAAGGATAAAAGTTCACTCCTATAGATGGCTCAGCCATCTATAGAATCAAACTTATATCCTTGAAACCCTAGTCTAAATGGATATAAAGTAAGAATCTTTTGTCATAAAAATATAAAAATCTAAGTTTAAACGTATAATTTTTTTGTGTTTAATTTAGTTGAATGGAAAACCCTAGGATAAAAAATGTTTGTGTTAATTGTTAATAGTGAGGTTTTTGAAATGGAAAATTGGCTTTTAAACTCAGTACGGTTATTTTAAATATATAAAATATACTTAGTTTAATTGAAGATTTTATGCATGTTTGGTGGGTTGAATTTAACCCCAGAGAAATATAAAGGGATTATTATATGTTGATTATGTGAAGAACCTTTTACCCAGGTAAATATTTAACCCAACCTATGGCTAAGCTAAGTGTATGAGGTAAGGTTGAGTCAAAAAATTTAAATGTTTTGGGTAGAATAACACAAATAATATTTTAAATATTTTCTAAACATAAATACAATTATATACATACACATGGGTATAAACATATAATCTATATGACTGCTAAAAAATGAATAGTAGATATGATTAAACCAATGTGTTTGTATAGTTCATATTACAGTTTACAATTATCAAATTTCATACTATTATGATTATATAAGTGTGAACCATATAGCTAGGTTTGATGACAAAATGGACTATGTGTATTATGATTTATAGATTGATTTTGAAAAATAGTTAATACATAAATACGGTCTGGTTTGTCTATTATATGAGTTTTTAAGGTTTTAGTTAACTCTGAATTGATTGAACCTTATTTGTCAAAATAAAGAAACGATATTATACAGACGGTTGAGTTTCAGTATGAGACTATATACATTGTTATACAAAACATGAAATATTGAATATATTGATAATTATATAGCCAAAGTATTTCAGTTTAACTTGCTTTATATTATGAAGAATAAATATATTCACATCTGCTATAAACATAACTATATTTTAGTTTGGTAAGTTCATATACAGGACTGCGTGAATTTGGAGAATAGTCTTTCCTTTTTAT
This sequence comes from Torreya grandis, assembly GCA_037957365.1. Taxonomy (NCBI): domain Eukaryota; kingdom Viridiplantae; phylum Streptophyta; class Pinopsida; order Cupressales; family Taxaceae; genus Torreya; species Torreya grandis. The sequence continues at coordinate 244,204 of JARHVA010001372.1, forward strand.
ATAAATTTACTTATTCTAAGACGTGGCTGAGTTGTTTATAAGGTTGTGTAAAATTTGGATATGCTAATTACAGACTATGGGTTAGAAGGATATAAAACACATTTACGAATATATACTTAATGTTACTTATAATCTAAAGGAGTGAGATTTAATAATTAATTATGAATCATATAGTCTATGGGACACTTAGTTTATGGACATAAATTTGTCTATCTGGGGTATAACATATATTATGTATTTTTATTCTAGCTGGTGACATATTTCATTATATACAGACCTGAGTATTTTAATAAGTATATAAATATATTGAATATATATGATATGTTGATTCAGTACAAATCTAAAATATGTATACCCCCCCACACACACTCTTAGTTAATGCTTCGAAACTTTACATGATATAATAAATATATATGGGTGTATTTATCATTTGAGTTCTCTTGGTTGAGTTATAGGTGTTTTTAATAGTTTAATGAATATTTAAATATGTTGTACTCAAGATTAAATACAAACCATATAATGATTAATTTATAATGAATTATTGTTATACTTTTAGTATGAAAATAATAAGTTAGAAATTTATATTATTTAGATAGATGAAATAACACTTGGAGTTACGTGTAATTGTTTGGTAATTTGTTGTATGAATAAACTTATAATCTGGATTATATGATTTTATTGAGTAATATTTATAAAATATGTTTATTAATCTGTAAAAATTAGATGATTTAAGATTTCTTACATTACATTTGATTGACTAAATGTATGTATTGGGTATTTCCATGTTTAACACCTTTTACATTTGCCAGTAAGAAATATTCTTTGTGAATCTATTATTATTATTATTATTATTATTATTATTATTATTATTATTATTATTATTATTATTATTATTATTATTATTATTATTATTATTACCAACACTCGCATTAATGACGCTGTATAAGCACAATGATGGATTCTACTCAATTAGTGCTAATAATGCGTCGATAAAGTATAATTTGATTGAGTCATGTATAAAAAATTAATTGATCCTTGTAATCAATAACTATATGAAAATTTTGGCTAAAATAACGTTTATAGTTAAACATTGTCATTTCATGTGTTTGATTTAGTTTACATGTTTGTACAATATCATGTTAAAATGGGTTTATTTATGTTATATATCATGTATTATTTATCTTACATCACACAAATTCTAGTTTGTCATTGTGAATTTTTGCACTGTCATTAACTACCCATCTGTGAAGGGAGGAACGTTCCTTATTTGGGAGATAGTGTAGGGGATTAATGGTTTTTGGTTAGTATGGAAAAGCGCTTGGATAATGCTCTCCTTCCCTAAAACAATAATACAAAAGAGACTACACTTGAGATTACATCTAGATACTATGAGTTTATTGAGACTCACATGGTTTGTGGAGCTTTGTATCACGTATATTATTATTGAGTCATTTATTATTGTTGAAACTATAATTTTTATTCACATATACCTTAAAATAATTTATTATAATATTTTATCAATCGTGGTTAAATTTGTAACCATATATCTATTAATTAATGCAATCTTGATTTATATAATCAACATTATACATGTTCTTGATATATTGTTGGTATTGTGATCATTAGCTAGATAGATTAACACCAGGAATTTTTATTGGCATTTTGAAAATAATTTATTTAGTTAAAAATAATTATTTTATGTTTTATTATGGTGAAATCTCATAGTTAAATTTGTCTAATTAAATTAAAAAGATTACTCTAGTCTAGTACAATGCATTAGGGTTATTTCATTATGGTATCAGAGCCGAGGCTCAAAATCTAGGACTTAATGTTTCAGCTAACACAAGTATATTCTCCTATTAAACAAAAATAAAAATGGTGCACACTAGACCGAGAAGTGAGGGTACCTCAAATACCAGTCCTCTAGTTAATCCAAATCAGTTTGCCACTAAGAAAGATATGAATTTGGATCAAATCTTCACATCCATGCATGAAAATATGGACAAAATCATGGACATAGAGCAAGAAGTACATGGGCAAGTTGAGCAGAATGTTTAGGAAGAACAGGGAAACCAACAGTCTGATAAGAAAAGACCACCTAGATATTGATTCATTTGTAGAGGTTACCATTACACTCGATATTATATGCAAGATAAGTCAGGTGGGAAGAACAAGGATACTACTTTATAATAAGGAATTTTTAAGCAATAGATTCATGCATGTTTTTACAATCATCAAGATGAGTTACAAGCTTCATCCATTAAACTATCATGTATTTTGTTTGATCATCTAGTTTTTATTTTGATTGACATTGGTGCCACATAATGTTTTATTGATCCTAGAATGCTTAATAAATTGTTTAGAAAAACTAGATTTATGACAAATGCATGGTTAGTACAATATGTGAATGATTCAAAGGTCAAAGTTGAAAACTATTTAGTAAAATCTGAAATTAGATTGTTTGAATTCACTACATTAGTGGATACATATCATGTACCATTAGATTCATATGATGTGATCATATGACATATGATGTGATCATATGAGTCAATTGGCTTGTGGAGCACAAAGCTAAGGTTGATTTTTATCTGAAGAAGGTTGAGTGTCAAGATGATTTTGAAGATTAGACATAACTTTAGGGTGAGAAAAAAGAGTTAAAGATTAGGTAAATATATCTAATTCAATTCAATAAGGCTCAGAGGAAAGGATGCCAAACATTTATTGTTAAAATAAATAAGATGGATGAATCTAAAGAACGATCCATCAAAGATTATCTTTTTCTAAATAACTTTTAGGTCTAGAGTAATTTCTTGGATTACCACCCAAACATGAGTTTAATTTTTCAATTTGACATCATGTATTGATGAATTATAATCCAAGGCATCATACAAGATGATAAATATGTAATTGGTTGAGTTGAAGGCTCAACTTAATGAGTTGTTATTGGAAGGCTTGATTCAACCAAGTGTGTTACCATGGGGTGCACTAGTGGTGTTTATTAAAAAAAAAAGATGGCACTATTCTCTTGTGCATTTATCATAGGATGTTGAACAAGGTGACAATCAAGAATAGATATTTGTTACCCTACATTGATGACCTATTTGATCAAATATGAAGGGTGATAGTCTTTTCTAAGATTGATCTTAGATTAGGGTATTGTTAGCTAAGAATTAAAAATAAATATATTTTAAAAATAACATTCAGAATATGATATGGACACTACAAGTTCACAATGTTATTTTTCAGATTGACAAATGCTCTAGCAGCATTTATGAATCTCATGAATAGTGTGTTCATAGATTATCTGGATCATTTTATATTATTATTTTTGGATGACATCCTTATATATTCCAAGGATGTGAAAGAACATATTAAACAACTAGAACTAGTTTTACAGTGTTTCGAGAAGCATAAATTATATGCTAAGTTGTTTAAGTGTGCATTTTTTCAAAAAAACTGCAATATTTGGACCATTTTATCTCTATAGATGTAATTTTAGTGGATCCTATGAAGATAAGAGATATAATGGAATGGAAAACACCTAAAAATATGCATGAGGTAGGAATTTTAATGAGATTAATAAGTTATTAAAGGAACTTTTTTTGAATTTCTCTCAAATATCTAACCCAATTACCTCTCTTCAACAAAAGAATTAGAGTTTTGTCTAGTTAGACAAGTGTGAGAAAGCCTTTTAGAAACCGAAAAGGAGGCTTAATTTAACCCCAGTCGTAAAAGTTCCCAATCTTAATGGTCAAATCTCAATGATCATAGATATATCTTGGTATGGACTTGGAGGAGTTATTATGTAGGATGATATAGTTGAAGCATGCAAATATAGAAAATTGAAACCTTATGAGGTGAATTATACCCCTCATGATCTGAAAACTTGTTGCAATAGTGCATGCCTTTCAAGTTTAGAGGAATTATCTATTATGGAAACCATTTGAGCTCAAGATAGATAACTTGGGACTCAAGTACAGATTAACCCAGCCAAACCTGAATACATGTAAGAGAGATTGGTTATAATTATTATATGATTATGATTTTGATATTAACTATATCAAGGACAAGGAGAAGAGAGTTAATGATGCTCTAAGACATAGAAGGTATATAGTAGCTTTGACTACTATCAGACAATTTTTCATGATTAGGTAATCAAATTCTCATCAGGAGATGAATTCTATGATCAAGTCAAGAAAGCATTGTTATAGAATGCTCAGAATCCCAAGTATAAAGTATTCACATTAGAGAGTGATAGTCCTTTAAGGTACAATGATATAATGTATGTGATGTATAGAGAGAATATAAGGAGCATAGTGATAAATAAATTTCATAGTGCCCCATATTTAGGACATCTAGGTGTAATCAAGATCATGGCTAAGATAAGACCTCTCTATTTTTGAAAAGGAATCAAGAAGGATGAAACAAATTTTGTCTTTCTTTTTTGTAATGTTAGCATGTTAAAGCTAAGCTAAAAATGTACATCCAATAGAGTTTATATATCCACATGATATACTATAATGGAAGTGGCAGGTGATTAGCATGGAATTTATCCAATTGTTACTTTTATCATGAAACTGACATGACATGATCGTGGTAGTAGTTGATAAACTAACCAAGGTAGATCACTTCATACCAAAAACCTTGATAGATGATAGACCTATATATGCGAAGAGATTCATGAAATAGGTGTATCAATTGCACAAATTTATAAAAAATATCATTTTAGATCGAGATCTGAGAATGACTTTTAGGTTTTTGTTGACTTTCAATTCATCTATGGGTATGTAGTTGAATTTCAGCATTACATATCATTCAAAAATTGATGTACATATAGAGAGAGTTAACCATGTATTATAAGATATCCTTTGGATGTATTACATGGATCAAAAATATAAGTGATAGGAGTACCTTTTATTGGTTGAGTTTTCTTACAACTCATACTAGTTAGCATTGAAGATGGATCTATTTGAGGCATTATATGGAAGGAGTTGTAGACCACCAATCAACTAGGATAGGTTATAGGACAAGGTAGTATTAGGACCTAAGGCACTTCTAGAAATAATTGATCAAGTTAGAAAAATTAGCAGAAGTTTGTCAAGGCCAATGAGAGACATAGAAGTTATGTTGATTTGAACAAAAAAATAAGGTAGTTTTTTATAGGTGATAAAGTATTTTTATGATTTATTCCTCATAAAAGCTTGATTAAGTTTTAAAAGTTAGCTAAAATTTCACCTAGATATGTGGGAGCCTTCAAGGTTCTATATGTGGTCAGTCTTGTAGCGTATAAGCTTGAACTTCCATTAGCTCTAGCTCTTTTACAAAATGTTTTTCATGTGTCATATATTAAAAGTTATGTTGATCCTTCAAAAATATTATATTAGAATACTTTATAGATTCTATATCCTAAGGTGGTTATGATAAAACAAATCAGAATAATTGACACTCATAAACTCAATTTATGTAATAGATAAGTGTTAGAATGCAAGGTCTACTAGGACCAATATTATAAATATTAGCACTTGGGAGGATTATGATGAGTTCTACATGTTGCTTATACATTTATTTGCTTGATATAGTGCTAGATATTATTTTATTTATTGTTAAATAATATTTTATTTTAGAACTTATATTTGAATAAGTGTCATATAGACAACGAATAGCTTTAGGGGGAAGGATGTCACATTCTAAATTCTCATTAGACCTAATGACCTATTGATTCTTAGATTTTTATGATTATTATTTGGTTAATTATTGTTTTGTTTAAGCTAGATATCAAATGCTGATTATGGATAGTTTTATGTTGCTTAATTTACATGATTATTAGCTATGGAGTTAATTGTAATTTTATATTATGTGCATGATTATCATGTTTTTTAATTTTACTACAGTAGTATGTAAGATATTTTATATTTTTTTAGAGTAACTACCTTCATTATTGTGAGGTGGATGTAGGATAGATCTGTCCCTTAGAGTGTAATGAAAGGAAGGAATCATCAAAGAGGATCGCATAGATGGAGGTATTGGGGGATGATAGATGGAAAAAATAGAAACCCATACACACCATAAATAAATAATATGCAGTTGTATTTTTTGATTGAGTCAGATAGATTTTAGTATGTCTCTGATTTGATAATGTGTTATCTACATTTGAATTAGTAGTAATTTGATTTAAGCTATGATCTTGATTTTTGCATGATGTTCATGTTGATCTACTAGTTTGGTTGCACTTATGATTGTCTTACTTAGATTATCTCATGTGTGATGTTGTTTAAACAATTAAATGAATCCTTGTGTGTCCTTATTATGACCTGCTACTATCTCTAGATGTAAATCAGTGTTTTTGAATTGTCATGTCTTAATAAATTACTAATGGGTACGACACACTCTATTATCATGTTCGATTTGTGTGTTAATATTGACTATTAAATATCATGCTTAGTCCATATTTCTACTTGGAATCGATGCCGATACACATAATACTTAGAAGTTTATTATTTTTGTAATAATTAAATGAATTCATAGAATTTAATGGCATTTTTATTAACCCTTTACTAAATCAATGACAATATTTGCATTTCATAATGAAAATTGGAAGTTTCATTGTTTAAATGATAATGGGTAACATCATTGTATTGATTACATTATAATATTTGCTTGACTTTTGTAAAGTCAATATTAGAAATGACTATCTCATTATTAATAACTATGATGATTAGAGGGTTCAAATAAGTCATTGTTATCATGCATTAAGACATTAGTGAAAATAGTTTTCTTTATCGATAATCATAATGTTTAATTATTTTGTGAAGTCGGTATTGCATGCATAAAGATAGGGAGAATTATTATTGTTATATATTTTTAATTAGGAGAAGGTTAAGTATTAGGGTTTAAACTAATCATTGACTTGAGATAACAAGCAATTATGAAAACAATGACAAAGTTTGGGATTTTTGCATGAAAACACTATTGATGTTTGATAGTATATGTTAATTATTTTTTATATGCTTCGACTTAGCCATGATTATTTCTAGATATTTTGGGGGTTTTGGTAACATGAAATATAATAAAATAAAGAGTAAGGAGGCCATGGAGACAACACAGATCTATGACCGTGAAAAGGAGAAGGAAAAGATTGGAGAAATTTTGGAGAAAAGATTGTAGAAGTATCAGTTGAGAATTCTTACCAAGTTGGATTTATATTAAAGTTCTTGTGTTATATGGCATTTTGATCAATTATGGTAAACATTTTCTTAAAGGTTTTAGTCAGTTTCATTATATTAAAATTGTTTAAAAGGCTGAAATTTTTGGCATATGGATGGTTTGGCCATCCACATAACCAAACATATAACCTTGAGATCCTAGTCTAAATGACTATTATGTGATAATCCTTTGCCAATAGTTTTTGTGTGTTTGGTGCATTGAATTTAACCCTAGACAAATATAAAGGGACTATTATTTTTTTAGCTTTATTAAGAACATATTTCTTAGGTCAAGATTTAACCCAACGTAGGGCTCAACTGAGTGTATGATGTAGGGTTGAGTCAAAAAATTTAAATGTTTTGGGTAGAATAACACAAGTAATGTGTTAATTTTTTTTTGAAACCTGAATACAATCATATACATTCACATGGGTATAAACATATAATCTATAGGACTTCTAAAAAAATGATCAATACATATGATTATACCAATGTGTATGTATAGTTCATAATATAGTTTACAGTTATCAAATTTCTTACTATTGTGATTATATAATGTGTGAACCATATAGTTGGGTTTCATGATAGAGTGGTATTTCAACTACAAAGTTTTATTTTGTGTGAGATAGGATAAAATATAGGACTGTGTGTATTATTATTTATCCTTTTATTTTAAAAAATGGTTAATACATAAATATGACTTGATTTTTCTATTCTATGAGGTTTTAAGGATTTAGTTGATTGTGAATTGATTGAACATTGTTTTTCAAAATAAAGAAATGGTATTATATGATTAATTAGTTTTGAAAATAAAACTATATATTTTGTTATACAAAACTTGAAATACTGAATATATTGATAAGCATATAGCTGAAATATTTTAGTTTGACTTGCTTTATATTATGAAGAATAAATATATTCACATCTGCTTTAAACATAACTATATTTACCTATAGTTGGCTAAGTTCATAAACATAACTTTGTGCATTTGGAGAATAGTATTTTGTCATGTCCCCTTTTTCGTCGACATTGACAGACTTGATGATTAGCCTATTATGTGACCTTCGTAGGCTAATAGGATGGATAGAGGGTCATGATGGAGATTGGCTTGGCTTCAATTTGTAGAATTCCTACAGTTGGCTTTCATTCAAGTTATTTTGGACACATTTGGCCTGAGCTCCTATTATTTAGGGATATTTGACATGCAGTGGAGCACCTTTATTTTGGTATGGTCATGTGCGGAATCACTCCCTGGTTCACCAGCTTCAAATAGTTTGAGGATCTGACATATATTAAGGGAGATATTAATATTTGATTGATTTAATCAAATATTAATTATTTAGCCTATTTTTAATTAGAAACCCTAATTCTAATTTAAGAAAACCCTAATTAGGGCAAGCACATCTTTTTGAGGGTATAAGGGTTTCTCATGGAGGCCATTATTGATTATGATTTGATTATTGATTTTGATATTGAAGAATTCTTCTGTGAAGACTGAGCCAAGGGTTCCAGGATTCCATTGCAGTGGAGAACGTCAACTCTTCATTGTGTGCAATTTAGAGGTTGTGAGATATCAGCTGATTTATTGCCAAATTGAGAGATAGCTTCATACAGAAGTTATCACAGAGGTTTACAGATTTGAGAGGTAACTTCATACAGAAGTTGTCACAGAGCTTTCCAGGTATTTATTTTATTAGGTTTTTGATTCAATAAATTATACAGATAGAGATCTTCTGTATTAGAGCCATATACCTTCAGATCAGGGGTCCAACAGATAGGTTGTGATTTATTGGAGGCCGTACGAAGTCCGTACAGGTCCGTACAGATCCACTAGCTATCGACGACGGCAGTATTACCGACGACGGCAGTATCATCTACCGACGACGGCAGTATTACCGACGATGGAAATATTATCTACTGACGACAACAGTATTACCGACAACGGTAGTATTAACCACCGACAGCGGCAGTATTACCGATGATGGTGACTATGTTTTTACACAACAACCTGAGCCGTTCCAGATTCAGGTTTATTTCCAGATTTGCAAAAGACCAGGGTTTTGAGATGATATTTGTATTACTTTATATGTATGACAGAGGACTTCTATTGTAATCATTTGGATGAATAATACGATCATTGATATGCCAGTTAAGAGACTATACTGTGGTTTATTTGTTTATTTGAATTTATTCTCAAAATTGTATCTTTGTTCAGAGCTTTTGTCTATTTATATTCCCTATTTGAAGGGGACATCATAGTGGTATCAGAGCTTTTTATTGCTATATATCAGAGTTTTGATTGAGAAAAAGAGGCCCTAAATAAGGTACATCACATATTTCCTTTTTATACAAATTTGCTTATTATAAGACGTGGCTAAGTTATTTATAAGGTTGTGTAAAATTTGGATATGCCAATTATAGACTATGGGTTATAAGGATATAAAAAATAGTTATAAATCTATAATTAACATTTATTATAATCTGAAGGAGTTATATTTAATGATTATGTATGAATTATATAGTATATGGGATACTCTAGTTTATGGACATAAGTTTGTCTAATTGGGATATAATGTTTTTTTAAACTAGTTGATGACTTATTTCATTATATTCATAACTAAGTATTTTAATAAGTATATAAAAATACAGAATACATATGATTTTTTTATTTAATAAAACTCTAAAATATACATACCATATATATATGCACTAAGTTAATGCTTCAAAACATTACATGATATAAAAAATATATATGGGTGTATTTGTCATTTGAGTTATCTTGAATGAGTTATAGGTTTGTTTAATAGTTTGATGAACATTTAAATATATTGTACTCAAGACAAAATACAAACCATATAATGATTAATTTATAATGGCTTATTGTTATAGTTTTAGTATAAAAATATTAAGCTAAAAATTTATGTTGTTTAGATAGATGAAGTAACATTTAGAGTTACATGTTATTATTCAGTAACTTGTTATCTAGATAAACTTCTTACCTAGATGGTATGATTTTCTTAAGGATTATATATGAAATATGTGTATTATTCTATAATAAATTAGATGATTTAATATTCATTACATGACATTTGATGGACTAAAAATATGTATTTAATATTTTTCTGTTTAGTACATTTTACATTTTCTAGTAGAAAATATTTTTTATGAATATGTTGGTTTTTATATTATTATATATATAACTAAATCTCATATTAATGATCCTAAATATATAGTTTCATGGATTCTAATAGCTTAATTAGTGCCACAAATGTATAGATAAAGTGTAATCTGGTTGAGTGGTGTGTATAAAATTAATTGATCATCGTGATCAATAATTATATAAAAACTTTGGCCAAAGTAATATTTATAGTTAAACATTGTCATTTCATGTGTTTAATTTAGTTTAGATGTTTATAGAATATCAGGTTAGAATGCATTTCTTTATTATATGCATCATGTATTAGTCATCTTACATCACATGGGTTATATTTTATCACTCTAAATTCTCAAACCATTATTATCTACCTCTATATGAAGGGAGGGCCATTCCCTAGTTGGCAAATAATGTTGCAGATTGATGGTCTATGGTTTATGTGAAAATGGAATCAAATGACGCTCTTCCTCCCTATAGTTGTACTACATTAGAGACTACATTTGAGACTAATTCTAGATACTACGAGTATGTTGACACTCACATGCTCTATGGAGCTTTATATCATGTGTATTATTATTGAGACATTTATTATTGTTGAAACTATACTTTGTATTCATATGTACCATACAGTAGTTGGCTATAATATTGTATTAGTCATTGCTGAATTTTTGACCATACTTTTATGAAGTAATATAGTCTTAAGTTATGAAATCAGCACTATACATATTCTTATTATATTATTACTATGATTTTTAGCTAAATAGATTAGAACTAGGCCTTTTTATTGGTGTAATCATATAAAATACAAAAATTGGTAACTTGAGTGTGGCTTGTGATACCCAATCCACAAGTCCCTCTTTCTTGCTTTCATGACCCTCATAGACATCATTTCACTAACTTCCAATCATTCATATCCATCTAGACCTGATCCCAACATAGCCCGACTACATTTTTTATGACAAATCTATCCCCCTAGGTCCTATTATCTCAGGACTATAATGCCCAAATTGGACTATAGCTTTGGGCCCTCTAGTTTCCACTTTTTATGCTCCTATCCAAGTGCAATTTTACCTCCAATAGTCAGTTCCTCCTCATTCTTATCCCTTTTCTTGTCAGCCTAATGTGAGCACATTCAACCCATGACCAATAGATCCATATAAAATGACCTTCAAAGTTTATTTAGAAGGGGTTGGCAAATATCACAAAGCAAGAAAGAATACAAGCAAGACTATTAAGGCAATCTTCCCTATTATTTGTATATAGCCAGTCAATATTATTATAATCTTATTTAAATCCTTACACTAGTCCCTGGCAATTTCAAGCACACCTAGTTATAGAATTTTGCATCTTCATACATAAATTACATAAAACACATCAATTGGGAGAACTACATATGGCTTGATCCCTCTTCGGAGTACTGGTATGTAGGTAGCATGCCCACACAAGGGGTGTGTATACATGTTCAATTCATCTTACACACACTAACCCCCCTTTTTCATAAAGTTTGTCAAAGCATAATGGAGTCTAGGGTTTGAAGACTAAATCAACTCTACAGAGAGTTTCATGGGCATCCAAAATTCCAAATTTCATAGGTAGGCTCACATTGATACAATGAATAAAACCTCAAAATCTCAGGTCTCTTAGGCAATAGTAGTAGAAGAGAACTATAAAACTGAACCCTAGGGTGCCTTATTTTGGTGTTCCTATGATGACAAGTTGACTATCTGGAAACTTCAAAAACAAAGCTCTGATCCAATATCCTGACTTGCTAACCTTAGTCTTCAAACTGTACTTTCTCTAGTTTTCTTTTTCTCTTGTATAGCAGCGTTGGCAGATTCAACCACTCCAATTTGTTTCCTTCTATTTGCAACTCCACACAGTGCATTATCTCTCTTTTCCAGCTTTGATTATGGGTCTTCCTCTCCTCTACATCACAACACATCACCTAATTCTGGCTTAAGTTTACACTCATGTTTCTTGCATAGTAGAAAATTCCTTGTTCCCAAGGTTCTAATTATTTCAAATGGATCCAGAGCTTGACCACAGTTACTATTAGTATTGTGTAGCTCGAACTGCTTGGTGTTTTGTCTAAGAATGGGCAAATGGTCTTCACGAGCATATGATTTAAGTGCATTTTCTATCACTTTCTGCATTGAATCGTCACAAATTGCCAAAAATCTCAACGGTCCAGCATGCAAAGTTTGAAATTACAGTTGTGGCCATTTTGCTAATCGACTCTCTGTTAAGAAGAACTTACGGAGCTGAACTTGACTGTTGTTGCCACTCTATTCCCGAATTCGGCCTAGCCTGGTCAATTATGCAGAGTATATTCAAATCAACGAATTCTTGAACTTGAAAATTGTCAATCTACATACCCAGCTCAGTTTTCTTGTGTTTTCACCATGCAATTCTTCCCTTCGGCTTGCCCTTAGCTTGGTTCTGCCAATTAAACATTCACATTGAATGTTCCTTCCATGGTCTTGCAAAAACATTCCCCTACATGGGTTGCCATGCCTCAAAGGCTTTCAAACATAGGCAAGCCCTTTTACCATTGGGACTGCATCATCATATATGCCATCTCTGATTAACTGTATGCCTGTCATATAAACCTTATCAAATTGATGCATACCCATCAAAACAGCTCTTCTTATAAACTCTTTTGCACATGGTTTAAGCGCCTTGCAAATAAGTATGGGCCTGGGTGCTCACATACAAGCTAACATTCTAAATTTGACCAGTCGTTTCAATGGCTAGTTGACTCTTCAGTCAGCTGCATGCAATGATAGAATCGGAAAATACACTACAACATTAATTTAATATGACACTGTCTGTGGGAATCAAACCCACGCCAATTTCCAGTTGACTTGTTACACTTAAAATAGGTAAACATAATGCCAGCTCTATCTCCAATTTCTGAAGGAGATCTATTAACGCATATGCAGGATTTAAACAACAAGAACATAAAATAGATAACTAGTAGATCGCTTAGCAGAAACACAGTGGAATTCGTATGTAAATGGACTAACTAATACACGAACTGTAGTAAACAATAGAACTACTATTCCATGCAATCTAACAACACACTATACTCTACAAATAGTTTAATGGCTCCTGCATCATAAACATAATACCATCCATTCGATACAGAACTGAAGACTACATTACTAAAATTTGGCTTAAAATATACTCTATTTTTAAAAGCTTACCAAACGCCTCTTCTTAGTATTCACTGTATTGAAAATTGGCTTCTCCAAATGCTTAGATTCAACTCTGACGTTTTAGAATAATCATTATTTTCTCAAATCTGTTACAACAATTAAATTGCATTCCTTTTTCAGACTTTCTCCTCCTATACAACCTCCTACACTATTGCCTATACTATGCCCCACAATCTTGAAATAGTCATGATTTACTAGGAATAACACTCAACCAACACCTAGAAAAACTCAACAAATGTTTTTAAACATAGAATTATTTAGCTACTATCAATCCTACGCCACTTATGGCTGACTCTCCTAATTTTACACGGTTATCAATAACTAAGTTTGACCCTTACAATACCCAAATAAGCCTATCCTCTCCTCTTGACAAGTGTCTGTGATTTGGATTTTTTTGAATTTCAATAATTTTATCCACTACATCTAAGCACTCCCATGATGCTCCTGCATCAGATTCCTGGGCTTAAAAAGTTTCATGAGCTCCTGCTCATGAGTTTCATTTGTTTGCCCATTTACAAATGTCTTCTTCATTCAATTTTTCATACAAATGTGCATGTTCTTGACTTCCACACTTGGGTCTTGTTTTGCTTGCTGTCTTTTCCTTCCAAAGTACATCTTGCTGCCTCTTCATCTTCTTTGCAGTCTTCTTCTTTACATATTCATCCTCTTGAATGAGGATATCAACTTCCATTCTCTCTTCTTGAGCTCTTAGAAGAGCTCTCTTCTCCAAGTACTTGATCTCCTTATCCAGCAAACCTGTACAATCACCATTCAAAGCAAAATTAGAAACAAACATTTGAGACCCTTGGGTCTCTCCAAATTTTTGAACCCGTACTTGCTGCTCAAATGTGACTTTTTGGTCCTTTGTCTTCATTTCTTCTTCACAGCAATGTTCTACCTCCTCAAATCTTGTCATAGGACAAATTTTGTTCTTTTCTTCATGCTTAATGGCATATTCTAAGGCTGCCAACTCTTCCAACAATTGCTCTTTACTTTGATATACAAAAAGCTTGTTTGGTTCTTCAACTAGAAACTCTCCATCAAGTTTTTATATCTCCTTCAAGATATCTTCTTCAATTGCCAAGTCTAAACACTTAACCTTCTCTCCATCTTCTTCTTGCAACTGTTCTACCCCTTCTTGTTTCTTATCAAGAAACTCTCCTTCACTTGCAAATTCTTGATCAAACTACCATATTTCTCCTTCACATTGCAGATCTTCTTCCTTAGTGATTAGTACATTTGAATCAAAATCAAATCTATCAATATCATGCAACTGAAAATTGTCATCTTCAATCTTTTCCAATTCTGAAATTTGATCACTATACCTTTGTTCTTTATCAACATGCAGCTCTTCATTTCTTTTGTCCTCTTGAGTAAGGACTTCTTCTTCCTACTTGATCAATTCTTTATGCTGATCCTTCTTCATATCTTCATCACTTGAGGCATTACAACAAGCCTCTTCTTCTTGTCTAAGCATTCTCTCATGAAGTGCTTCACCTCCTTGATCCATGAGCATCTTCATTGAATTATATGTTTCTTCTTCCTTCTCAACTTGCTTTCCTGTAAACAAAACATCAAATGAAATATCAGATACAAAAACATTTGGCCACTTGATTACTTGTTGTTTGTCTATTTCTTCAATGATGAGATCCATCTCATACTGAACTTCCTCTTCAAACTGAAACTTTTCTCCAAGATCTTCCTTCTTGAGCTTATCCTTTTTTTTATGCTTCTTCATCTCTCTCCTTAAGGTAACTCTTAGCATTCTTCTTCTTCTTCTCTCCATCACTAATCTAACTGGCCATCTTACTCTTTTCTTCTTCATTACCTATCCTTGCCATGGGTTTTGCATATTCTCTACCATGAATTTTATCATGGCTATCCTTGCTTTTATCTCATTCACTTATCTTTGGTACTCTTCCTCTTTTTGTCTCTTTCTTTCTTCTCTTTCTTATTTCTCTCTCTTTCTCTGGTTTATGTTTCTTCTAGGCAGTCCCTCTATCACTCTTCTCAACTCTTCAATCTCCATCCTTTACCTCACCTAAGTCTGTTTCACCTTAGTCTTTTGGCAAACTATCCAAGCTTCTTCTTGGATCTGCTTCTTCTTCTTGAGCAATTTCCTTTGCTCTTCTTCTAGAGCTTCTCTTAGCTCTTTCACTAAGCCTTCCTTGGCTTCTTCTCCTCTTAAGCCTCAATGGCTTGACTGCCTTGAACCTACAACCTCAAATACATTATCTCTACAAAAACTGATTAGAAGAGTATAACATTTTCCTTTTTTCAGGAGCTTACTAGCTCTCTTCCTTTTTTCTTCAAGCCTCTATGGCTTTTGGACTCTCTCTTGCCACTCACTCCTTTCTTTTCACTTCAAGGGTTTTCACTTCTCTTTCAAACCTTTCAAGCCTTACTGCTATTCTATTCTTCATCCAAATTCAAAAATCTCTACCTTTTCCAACTTTACTAATGCAAATAATACAGTTTCCTCAGAACAAAACATCCATACCTAATTCTTTGTTGTAGCTGCTTCTCCAAGAATTCAAACCTTGAGCTCTAATACCAAATGATGACAAGCTGACTATCTGGAAACTTCAAAAACAAAGCTTTGATCCAATATCCTGACTTGCTGACCTTAGTCTTCAAACTATACTTTCTCTAGTTTTCTTTTTCTCTTGTATAGCAGCGTTGGCAACTTCAACCACTCCAATCTGTTTCCTTCTATTTGCAACTCCACACAGTGCATTATCTCTCTTTTCCAGCTTTGATTCTGGGTCTTCCTCTCCTCTACATCACAACACATCACCTAATTTTGGCTTAAGTTTACACTCATGTTCCTTGCATAGTAGAAAATTCCTTGTTCCCAAGGTTCCAATTATTTCAAATGGATCCAGAGCTTGACCACAGTTACTATTAGTACTGTGTAGTTCGAACTGCTTGGTGTTTTGTCTAAGAATGGGCAAATGGCCTTCACGAGCATATGATTTAAGTGTATTTTCTATCACTTTCTACATTGGATCATCACAAATTGCCAAAAATCTCAATGGTCCAGCATGCAAAGTTTGAAATTACAGTTGTGGCCATTTTGCTGACCGACTCTCTGTCAAGAAGAACTTACGGAGCTGAACTTGATTGTTGTTGCCACTCTATTCTTGGATTCGGCCTAGCCTGGTCGATTATGTAGAGTATATTCAAATCAATGAATTCTTGAACTTGAAAATTGTCGATCTACATACCCAGCTCAGTTTTCTTGTGTTTTCACCATGCAATTCTTCCCTTCGGCTTGCCCTCAGCTTGGTTCTACCAATTAAACATTCACATTGAATGCTCCTTCCATGGTCTTGCAAAAACATTCCCCTACATGGGTCACCGTTCCTCAAAGGCTTTCAAACATAGGCAAGCCCTTTTACCATTGGGACTGCATCATCATATATGCCATCTTCGATTAACCGTATGCCTGTCATATAAACCTTATCAAATCGATGCATACCCATCAAAATGGCTCTTCTTATAAACTCCTTTGCACATGGTTTAAGCACCTTGCAAATAAGTCTGGGCCTGGGTGCTCACATACAAGCTAACATTCTAAATTTGACCAGCCGTTTCAATGGCTAGTTGACTCTTCAATTGGCTGCACGCAATGATAGAATCGGCAAATACACTACAACATTAATTTAATATGACACCGTCTATGGGAATCGAACCCATGCCAATTTCCAGTTGACTTGTTACACTTAAAATAGGTAAACATAATGCCAGCTTTATCTCCAGTTTCTGAAGGAGATCTATTAACGCATATGCAAGATTTAAACAACAAGAACATAAAATAGATAACTGGCAGATCACTTAGCAGAAACATAGTGGAATTCGTATGTAAATGGACTGACTAATACACGAACTGCAGTAAATAATAAAACTACTATTCCATGCAATCTAACAACACACTATACTCTACAAATAGTTTAATGGCTCCTGCATCATAAACATAATACCATCCATTCGATACAAAACTGAAGACTACATTACTGAAATTTGGCTTTAAATATACTCTATTTTTAAAAGCTTACCAAATGCCTCTTCTTAGTATTCACAGTACTGAAAATTGGCTTCTCCAAACGCTTAGATTCAACTCTGACGTTTTAGAATAATCATTATTTTCTCAAATTTGTTACAACAATTAAATTGCAGTCCTTTTCCATACTTTCTCCTCCTATACAACCTTCTACACTACTGCCTATACTATGCCCCACAATCTTAAAATAGTCCTGATTTACTAGGAATAACACTCAACCAACACCTAGAAAAACTCAACAAATGTTTTTAAACATAAAATTATTTAACTACTATCAATCCTACGCCACTTATGGCTGACTCTCTTGATTTTACACCATTATCAATAACTAAGTTTGACCTTTACAATACCCAAATAAGCCTATCCTCTCCTCTTGACAAGTGTTCGTGATTTGGATTTTTTTGAATTTCAATAATTTTATCTACTACATCTAAGCACTCCCATGATGCTCCTGCATCATCCTCTATAATAAATAAATAAAGGTTAGAGCTTGATTTACAACAGTGTCCCTATCCTACATAATGAATTTCAAACCCTACAATAGTCATCTCAGTTAGTTTTTAGCTAAGTCTTATTTTCTCTCCCTTATTACTATTCTTAGAAATATTCAATCTATAGTCAAATTATATAAATAAGTATCTTAATTATTGCATATTTATTTACTAATTTTATTACAACAAACTTTTAACTAATTTAAGAATAATACACCAATATTTCCAAAACTGTTAAATCATTTGTTGAACCTAACTTACTTTATTTACGCATAAAACCCTATAAACCCTAGGGTAAATTTTATACTATTTTTCATATTTTTTTCTAATTTTTTACCTACATAATAAATAGAAAATTGGCATTAAATTCTAAAATTTTATAGAAATTTTAAAATAATTTTCTTTCAAACCTTAGTTGCCCATACTAGGTTCTCATATTTTCCCAGTAATTTTCTTATATTTTTTTGAATTTTTACCTGTATGATAAAATTAGAAATTAGCTTTAAATTTTAAAATTTCATAGTAATTTTAAAATAATTTTATTTCAAATCCTAGTTGCCCATACTAGGTCTCAGTATTTTTCTCAGTGTTTTTTTCTTATTTTTTTTAATTTTTTACTTATATATTCAAATCAAAAATTTGCATAAAATTTTAAAATTCCCTAGCTATTTTAAAATATTTTCATTCAAAACCCTAGTTGCATATACTAGCTCTTATTTGATTTTTGAGGTATCACTTTACATGTTTGTGAGCTTCATATCTTTTTAATGCACTTTCTAGTTTGTTATTTTTAGGACTTTACATTTCATATATTCGATACTCTCTTTCTATAGAAAATATTTTATTACAAATTATTACAAAAAATTCAATCAATTTTCAATTTTTTTTCTTACTTTAATAATGACCCAATATAGTAGTTTTGATGAAATCGATAAAAGGGAACTTCAATAACTCTTAATTAAACACATTGACATACAAGATGACATGCTTAAAATATTTTAAGAGGAACAACAAAAAGTGAACAATGTTTATCTTCTCAAACCATAGAGCATCCAGTTGAACATGACACTACAGGATAAACTATATCTCAACAACCCCCTGTAGTACCCCAACTTGTCTTTATGCCACAACTAGCTATGGCTATTACATCTTTGTCTCTTGATGTAGCATCCCTTGTGTAAGAGATATGATATCTTCAATCCAAGGTGATACATCTTGAGCAAGGTGCCTCTAGACCTACATAGGCTTTGGATTCTTTTGCTATACTACATACACCATTATCACTTCATATTGCTTCTACACCCTTGTCACAAGGTTTTGTTCAACCCAATCTCACTCTATATTATGACAAGGGTGATCTAGAGACACATTTGAGAGCTTTTCACATAGCATGTTTAGACTATGTGCCAAATGATTGGCTATTTACAAATCTATTTCCATAGAGTCTAAAGGATTATGCTTTACAATAGTTTTATAGTCTATCAAATTAGTCGATCAATGTATTCAATCCTTTAGCAAAAAATTTCTTAGCTCATTTTAACATCAGCATTGGTGATAAGGTTTTATATGCCCAAGTTGCATAATAGAAACAAAGGTCAAATGAGCATCACATAGATTATGTTCTTCGATATAAGTCTATTTTAGTTAAGATGATTAGCCCCATGGCTGATCATGAGTTATAATATCTCTTCAAACAGAGTCTTCTACCAGATTTACATGAGTCAATAATGTTTAAAAAATTCTCTTCATTCACTGAGTTATGTCATACATTAAAGGAAAGGGAAGTCAAACACATTTCAATGGGCAAACTCAAGTGCACAAATATATTAGAAACAATAAACAAGAATAACAACAAAGTCCTATATAAAGACAAGGTCAATGATAAAAAGTGTCAAAATCATTCTATACTCAATGAGTGGTCTTATCAGCACCTCCTTGGTGAAATTTTACCAATCTACCATTTTATTTAGCTATATTTTTATATCAATTATTGGAATGTAATATCATGTCTCTGCCTCTTATTCAAGAAGTTGATCCAAAAAATCCTCTTCCACAAGGATATGATCAACATTCATTTTGTGAGGTTCATAGGGCACTAAGCTATACAACAAATAGATGCATCAATTTGAAGCACAAGATACAAGGTTCAATAGATGACAATACTATTGATTTTGGCACTTCAGTTCAACCTCCTCAGGCAAAGCAAACACATGATAAAGCTTTAAAAAAAAATTTAGATCCTTTCTCATAGCATTCTAAACAAGAGATAGGGGATACATCAAGTGTTCACCATGCATATCATACACATCCCACACCAGATATATATAGGGCACTTTTAGTTGAGTTACATCTTCTGAGTAACATGATTCATGTATACAGTTCTAGAGTTCCAGCTAGACCTTCCATCTCCTTCTCAGAATAAGAGATAGTCAAGGATGATTCAGATTATCATGCACTCTTTATCATAGCTTACATTCATAATCATCATATTCATAGTTTTCTCATAGATAATGGATCTAGTTTTAACATGTACAATATGACATTATTAAATCATTTGGGATATGCAAAGAAAGATATTACCACAATAGACAGAGTTATCAGTAGATTTATTGGACACATATAGAGTTCATTGGGTGAGATTATACATCCTTTATAGGTTGGTCTAACATATGTGGCCACACCATTCACTATTGTTCCCAGTGCAAGAGTTTTTGATATGTTACTTGGTCGACCATGGATTTAAAAACTTTGACTAGTACTTTCTACAGTTTATAGATGCATAAAATTCATTCACGCTAATCAGGTTGTTATAGTTGGTGGAGTTCAACATGAGTTATCACTCCCCATTTAAGAGCCATCTTCTACTTAACAGTCACTGGTTTTAATTTAGCCACCAGTTTTAATTTTTCCACCAATTTAGATATTCCTCTAGTGCATATTTAGACACAGTTGAGGCCTCCATCACTAGTATAAATATTTTATGCCCATCCATATAAGTCTCTTTTAAATTAACAACAGATTCAATATTCTAGACAACTTCTAACTACATTGTTCACACCCAGGGTAGGATCATTGTGGTCTCATGCATCCACTCATAGAGCACATGTTCAAAGAGAATCTCTTGCTATCATATGGGTCCATAAGATACCTATAGTTTTATCCACTTCTCAAATTTATAGGGGGACTCCACAGTTGATTTCTACTTTAGAGATTTTAGAGCCTTTATAGCATATACAGCTTTCAAAGCCATAGTCCTAGCCATTCCATCATGCTTCATGATCATGCACGATCCCTCTCCTTGATAGAGGACACCATGATAGGGAGTCTCACATTAAACCCATCAATTAGTATCATTTCTTCTCTGTATTACTTCTACATAGTCTTCTTATGCTTGATTGTACATATTTTATATCAAAAATATAAAAACATTCAAATATTTCATAATACAAAAACATTCAAATATTCTAAAATACAAAAACATTCCAAAAAAAAACACTAATATTTAGATTTCATGCATCATCCATTCTTTACATTTCTACTATCATGCTAGACATACATTTGTTGTTCTATGCTATTATTTGTTGATTTATCTACATTAGCATGCTTCATTTGACCTTATTTGAGTGTGTGTAGTGACATCCATATCCTTTATTTCTTCACTCTACCCATTGAGGGGGAATCCTACTTCTAAATTCGAGACATACATCGATATACATACCCATAAGGGGCATCTTCTACATGACTACACCATCCAAGTTATGGCATTGTTACACCACACACTCTAGTTATCATGTTGATTTACATTACTTACTAGCTTACATAGATTAGTCAATCAACATTCCATTAGTATCTAACACTTGTATATTTCTTAGCATATACCTAGTCTTTTACTACATTTCTTGCATACATTCACTTCTTAATTTGATTAGTTAGATATGATTGTATTTCTAGTATTTTTATATTTTCCTTTCTTACTTTGCATAGCTAGATGTGATTACATTTATGAATTCCTATTTTATCTCTTGTATGTGCCTTAGGACATCTGTCAATATCCTTTGTGTGTGTCTTAAGACATTTACCAATGTCTTTTGCTTGTACTCTTTTCTATGATTGCCTCTTTCACACAAACCCTTTTTGTTTCCAACTATGTTCTTAATTTTTAGTTTAAGTGACATGTGCCCATGTAGCATTTAAACATGCCTTGTATGCTTGTATTCCAGTTTGAGTGACATCATGCTCCATCCCTCATTGAAAACTAACAACTAACAAATAACCAAACTTCTAGTGCCAATTTAGTACATAGCACATGCCATTACATTGTTATATTTATCTAGACATGCCTTTGTCGATCTAAAAATATCTCATTACAAACAATGCTATATATTGAGATATCTTATCAATTATCATTGCTATATCATGTATCTATACAACATAAGACACATATAAGAATATTTTTTCTGTGGGTAGTTAGTACATGGTCTTCATTCCTACCCTCAAAAGAGGGGGTAATAAACAAGGATTTTGTCATAGAGATCAGATCTCTTAATGGTAAAAAATTTATCTTTCATCACAATCAGAATAGGAACCATACTTCAAACCTGGCATACCAGACTAGGTAGACAATGACAACTTCAAAATAGTCATTAGATTTAGCCTAGGATAACAACACCAAGATTGAACTACAGTGTCAGGCCCTTTAGTGTTCATTTTTAGTGCCCCTATCTAAATAGTAAAAAGACTAGACTTTCCAAAAGCAAGAAAAAAGGTAGGATCATCTATAATTTTGCACAATCAAACTAGTTCAGAATCAATAGTTTTTAGTACACTTTTACTCAAAGAATCCAGATATAGGGGGCATCATGCACAACATGATGGCTCTCACTTCTAGCTTCAAATAAAGTAATTGGTATAACTTCTAGATCATAATCTATGTTTCAAACACCAGTGAATGGGGGCAATGTGTGCAAAACATTTATTTTCTTTTGTTTTCAAGTTCAGTAAATTAACCAGGAATTCTTAGTACTTACGTGTCTTATTCCATTTGTAGGTGGTTGGCATAATTTTGGAGTGGATTTCATACAAGTCTAACCTCAATATTTTTGAGTGGCTTCGACATAAGCCTATAGCCTAGTTTCAGAGTGGCTTTCATATAAGCCTAATCTCCACCTTTTTTGAGTTAGCCAATAGTATCCTAGTTTTCAACACACCTTCAAATATCTGTGCCACATTGTTAGATTATAGAGTATTCATGATCTTCAGAATCCATCTCATACGACACACATTTTATATAGGTATTAGTTTATAGGTTCACTTCATGGGACAATGATGGATCCAAAGGACCATCTAGCCTTTGTATTCTTGAGCCACATACTTATAGGGACTGGATACATAGTACAAATAATGATTAGCACACACATGATCACCTAGATTCACTTAGTGGATGATGATGAAGCCAAAGGGCATGCCTTTGCATACTTGAGCCACTTTTGAAGAATTGAGCATTCAATATCATTTTTGATATTAATCTTAATACATCACATACCCAACATTACTTAGCATCATCTAACATCACTCAACATCACAACAAGTTTTATATTGGTCCACGTACCTAGTGAGGTGTATTTGTTTCTTTCTCTTCTTCTCTCTCTACCCATCTTTGTATGTTCTTAATCTAGATCTAACGTATCTAGTAAGAAATAATCTATTATTTTATTTCTTTGATAGATTTATACTTCATAGCATGCTCTCTATGCACACCTAGCATCAAATAGCTTCATGAGCTTCACCCTTGTAGGTAAGTTCAGGTATGCTTTCTATTTTTCCTTTATCCTAGTAATTCACTTTGCTAAATCATTAGAATAAGTGGGGGTGGGGGAGAAAGTTGGGGGTTGGGAATTTATTCATATACGATGTGAAAATTGGTAGCTTGAGTGTGGCTTGTGACACCCAACCCATAGGTCCCTCTTGCTTTCTTTCATGACCCTCATAGGCATCTTTTCATTGATTCCTAGTCATTTGTAGCCTTCCAGATCTAATTCTAGTTTATCTTGACTACTCTTTCCATGACAAATCTACCCCCCTAGGTCTTGTTAGCTCAGAGCTATAGCACCCAACATGGACTATATCACCAAGTCATTTAGTGGCCAATTTTAGTGCTCCTATCCAAGTGTATTTTTTCCTCTAACAGTCAGCTCCTTATGATTCTTATCTCTCTTCTTGGTAGCCTAATATGAGCACATTCAAACCATGACTAATAGATTCCTGTAAAATCTCATTCAAAGGTCATTTGGGAGGGGTTGGCAAATATCATAAATCAAGCAAGAATACAAGCAAGACTACTAAGACAATTTTCCCTATTCTCTACATACAGCTAGCCAATACTATTACAGGATTATTCCAATCTATAACCACCTCAAGCATACCAAATTTAAATATTTTTCATATTTATACACATAATTTCATAAAGCACATCAAGTGGGAGAACTACATATGACTTGATTCCTCTTCAGAGTATTGGTATATAGGAAGCATGTCTACACAAGGGGTGTGGATACACGTTTAGTGTATATTACACAAACTAACCACCCTTCTTTCTCAAAGTTCATCAAAGCACAATGGAGTCTAGGGTTTGAATATTAAATCATCCCTACAAGAAGTTTTATGGATATCCATTAGTTGAATTTTCATAGACAGGCTCACATAGACACAACAAATAAAACCCAAAAAGCTCAGGTTTCCTAGACAATAGTGGTAGAAGAGAACTATAACACCAGACCTCAGGGTGTTTTATTTTAGTCCTCCTATCCAATCAATAAACAAAGGTTATATTTTGATTCACAATAGTGTCCCAGTCCTACACACTGAATTTTAGACCGTACAATAGTCGTCTTAGTCAATTTTTAGCTAAGTCTTATTTTCTCTCCCTTATTAATATTTTTAGAAAGATTCAAAATATAGTCAAATTATACAAATTAGTAGCTTGATTATTACATATTTATTTACTAATTTTATTACTTCAAATCTATAACTAGATTAGGAATAATACATCAATATTTCCAAAACTATTAAATCAATTGGCATGATGAAAATAATATATTTAGTCAAACATCACTTTTGTAGCTTTAGTCATGATGAAATCTAGTAGTTGAATTTATGTTAATTTTTTTGTAAAATAATTACCCTATTCTATTAAAATTTAGTGGGGTTATTACAATTAGCTTGTTTGGTGTTTAAGTAGCGAATTCATACCACTTGTGTAGATATTTTTTAATCTACTCCACCCACTTAGCATTATGAGGGGGCGACTTGGGGGGGGGGGGGGGGGGGGGGGGGGGGGGGCGGGGGAGCGGGGCCAGGGGCGCGGGGGGCACGGGGGCACGGGGGGCGGGCAGGGGGTAGGCGAGGCGCGGTGTTCATATAGTTTTTTATCATCAATCCAACTAGTTAGTAGTATGGGGGGTGTGGTGTACATTGTGATTCTTAGGTGTTGAAATTTGCTTGCACATGCAATACTCTTTTGTACTTTTATCATCACTAACAATATTTTTTATTGATTTTATTTTGGTGAAGCCCAGTGTGAGTTTTTTTTTTTTTTTTTTTTTTTTTTTTTTTAATTTTTAATCGAGTAGTGGATTCACACCACTCGTGTAAATTGAGTTCTTTTGTGACTTTATATTATCTAGATTTCAAACTACTTTAGCATTATCTTTTTGGGGCTTTCTATCTCTCTTCTTCATTTTTCTCTTTTGGTGGGGAGTTTTTTATATGATTTTTTTATTTTTTCTCCAATTTATGAGAGTTATATGTATATTTTACACATTTTAAGTGTTTTATATATTCCTCCTTTATACATGGGTATCTTATTCAAGCACTTTATTTTCTAAAACCCATATGAGATTTTTTTTTACTTAATTTTATGGCCTTTTGTTGATTCTTGTATCGACACCAATGTGGCATCCACACCCATCTTTGTTCTCACTTCTCACCATCTCATTAGATGGTGTTCAAGCAATACTTTCTTAATTTTATCACTCTACCTAGCATTTTGAAGCATAGTGTTCATGTTAGATGATCCTCATATTCAACATCATTCCTGCTTTCACTTAGTGATAACAATGACTTGACATTCATGTACTCTGGTAATATACAAATATAACACTTAAAAATACTGGGTATTGTGATAAACCTAAGAAAGTTTTCTTTGAACAACCTCCAATAAGATGGTGATAAGTTAAGACAAAAACTAGTGCAACTCCCACACTAGTGTCACTAGTGGGAATATCCCACTATTGTTACTATAAAAATCACCAAGAAGGCCATGGAGTCAAGTAAAAAAATCATCATATGGGCTCTATAAAATAAAGTGTCAGAATAAGATATCTGTGTAGAAAGGAGGAATCTAGAGAATACTCAAAAAATGCAAAATATACATATAACTCTCATAAAGTGGAGAACAAAGAGAAAACCCATAGGAAAAACTCCTCCCAAAAAAGAGAAAAGAAGAAAAGAAATCAAAAAGTACCCTCAAAGATGATGTTAAAGTATTTTTCACTCTTAGTACTTGAAAGTCATAAAAGAACTCAATCTACATGAGTGGTTTGAATCTAATACTCAATCGTAAAAAAAAATGACACTAGGCTTCATCAAAATGGCTTTAATCGAGAAGACTATCAGTGGTGACCAAAGTATAGAAAAATATAGCATGTGCAAGGAATGTTCAACACTTAAGAATAATAATGTACACCACACCCTCCATACTATTTACTAGGTGTGGTGATGATAAAAAAGTTATATGAACAGCCTCCATAATGTTAAATGGGTGGAGTGGATAAAAAAAGTATGCATGAGTGGTCTAAATCCACTACTCAAATATCAAATAAGGTGACACTGTATGCACTAGAATAATTTCATGTGTTGTGGGATCCTACCAACTATCAATAATGTTGTGTCAAAAAAACAAATCTCTCTCAAAGAGGATGGCTCTAGTAGTGATGGAAGAGACAAGAAACGAAAGAAGTGAAAAGCTACAAAGAATAGAGCACATAAATACATGAAGGTAGACAAGGCTAAATCGACAAACCCCCCATGAGACTTTATAAATCAGTACAAGTACAATGTATCCCATAAAATAAAAACACCAAAAAAAATAAGGAAGACATTGGGTTTCACTAGAGTAGATCCAAATAAAGAGACTATTGACCTATTGAAAAAGCCATCACAAATCATGAGAGATGCTCCAAAAATAAGGGAGCAAAAAAGTGTCTCCATAGAAGAAAGAAAGGTGCTAGGAAAGCGGCCTTGATGGAAACATAATACAAACTACAAGTGT
This sequence comes from Torreya grandis, assembly GCA_037957365.1. Classification (NCBI taxonomy): domain Eukaryota; kingdom Viridiplantae; phylum Streptophyta; class Pinopsida; order Cupressales; family Taxaceae; genus Torreya; species Torreya grandis. The sequence continues at coordinate 271,660 of JARHVA010001372.1, forward strand.
GTCAAAGTGTCAGCTGCTAAAAAATGATAACCTACAAAGCACATGCAAATAAATTTTAGACTTAGCCTAATTTTCATCTGATACAATGCAATAGTGGACAAAGAAGTAAATCCCTATAGACATATGAAGGTAGACAAGTTAAATAGCAAACCTCCCATGGTTGTTGTATAAGCCCCCTCACATTTGACATTTTATATTTTAGTGCATTTTACCAAAAAAATGACACCAATAGATTAGGTATAAAAAATATACACTTTTGAAAAAAAATATTCGATTTTGAGTTACCGATCAAAAGATATAGTTTTTACAAATTTATCCCGTCATATATGAGTAAAAATTAAAACATTGCACCAAAAAATATTAAATGCTCGGATAAAATTAAATTTTTTCTATAGGATCAAGAAAAAATAGATTTGAAATAAATTTATAGCAAACGAAAAGAACAACCTTCCACCTAGATTAATCTTCTATGCTGATTTTTCAATTTAAGTACAATATAAATCTTTTTCCATTGACCACGCATTAACAAATTGCAAAAAAAAAATCACATGGTCAACCTCACAGCCTCATATCTCCTTGGATATTGATCAAAATCTTTATTATGACCACTTTCTGTAAACCTCTTGAAGCCTTGTTTCCAATAGTGAAAGAATGTTTTGACTTAGACACCTTTGTGAAGAGAAAACTGATCTTCAAAAAAGTCATGATTTTCTAATAAAAATTATAATTTCTCCATAATTAATGTATAGCCAACAAAACAGATCTAAGCAACTCAATTAAAAATCATTATGACTTATTAGATCTAAACAAAACAAATCTAAGCATACTCAAAATCATAAACTCCACAATAGAGGTGCTTTGAATATGAATTAAAAAAATTAGATCTGAAAAGAAACAATACAATTTATCTAAGGAGTAGATAAACAATGAAAAATGGTAGTTGGAAAAATGGTAGTTGAAGATTGTTCTGATACAATGAAAGGAATGATAATAATATCATTCCAAGTAAGGAATCTGAAGCATTTACAATAATATTATCATGATAAGCTTGCAAACAAATGAAATACAAAAAAAAGACAAATCAAATGATATTTAAAAAAAAATACTTTCAATACAATGGAGAGCCCTTGCTTAAGTGGGCAAGGCAAAACTAGAAACTAGCCTAACCAAGCAATGTGGGATAAATCCTCATATAAGGCAAAACTAGGAAAAGATAAACAACCTAGCTAAAACCTAGCAAGTATGAGAAATACATACTCTAATAGATATTTTAGTGTATATGGGTTAACGAATATGCCATCACGTGACACACATCCTCTTTAGTTAGTTATATGGAAAACTTGCATAATTAATTATATAGGTAACTTATGAAATTAATTATATTAAGGAATAAGTTGGTCTAGAATGAGATTAGGAGTATACCCATCCATTATTAATGATACAGGTGTATATAAAGAGATGAATATCATTGTAAGGGTTATCAATTAAGTTGTGAGTCTTATATTCAAAGTCCAATTATGTAGTTATTATTTATTATATCAGTATTGTATGATGTAGCCCTATCATAAGGGTTATCATTCTATTATGAATATATCTCATATATGGACATCTTGGCCCACAATATATCTTGTGTTGATATCTAGTATATTTATGCATATTAGGTGATTATATGTGAGGTTCATGACAAAAGGACAATGTTGAATAAATAACCATCATCAAAAATATAGATATAAATTAGGCTCAATTATCAAATTTAGTCTCTACTTGTATTTGATCCTAAAGAAGAAAAATTATTACTCTTACATTCTCATATATATCATCCAAACATGACCAATTCGACAAATTCCTTTTTGAAAAAAATTAATTAGATATTAATTTTTGTAGGATTTTTACTGGTATATGTTTCAGTCATTACTGAAATGACATTTTTCCTCATGTATTTTTGGTAATAATCATAAGGCAAGGGGATTCCCTTTATCACATAGACACCATAATCATTTTTCAGTAGGTGGGAGGAATAGTAAATGTAATTCACCACTTTGGGCATCTCACCCGTTAGTTTCTTTCCTAATTGGCAAAGTTTTTAATCAGTGTATTACCTTGTAAAACACCTTCTCACAATTATTACCAATTAACCTAGTTACAACCTAACCATTTATTTTTAAAGTTAAATTAAAGATTTTCACAATAAATTTTAATTAGATATTAATATTTTGTGGGATTTTTATTCATATATATTTTAATTATTACTCAAATGACTTTCATAAATATTTATTACCCAAATAACCTTTTTTTGATAATTTTAAATTAATATTTAAAATTCATTTCTTCAATACAATGATAAAATTTCTTGTACAATCTAAGGTTCTTTTTATTGGATTCCAAAACCATAAAGCATCCGAAAAGCCATATAATTTAATACTTGTGTTGATTTTTAAATTTCGGGATCTTATTTAACTTGAAAATCGATTTATACAATGCCCTTTCAATTGAACTATCTAGTTTATAATAAGAGCTCAAAAATATAAAATATGAGGGGAAAATTTGTATTCTATGCAACAACCTATCATCTCAATTCAATTCATTTTTATTATAAAAATATGAAAATTGCATATAATCGTGTTGACTGCTAAAGAAACTATCTAGTAAAAAATTAAAAACCATGCGAGTACAGAAACTTTAGACCGAAAATTGATTTTAGGGCTATTTTATTTCTTATAAGAACATAATCAAGGAGGATGTTGCATTTTTTAATCTTATATCTAGTGGCAATATGCACCCTTTTCTTTTCTTTTTTCTCTCCTTTTGTTGTATATCATTAATATTTTTACAATAGTCGTTTCAATTTTTATGGGGCAATGATTTATTTGTTTGATAAATACATTTTTAAAAAAATGTGTTAAATGTCAAGATAAAAATATATCCTTGATCAAATGAATAATTTTCCTATTATAATTTATGTTTTAATTTATTTATTTTTGTTAATTATAATTTATTATTTTTGTCTATACGTGTAAAATGTCAATGTGAATAAATCATAAAGCTTAAAATTTTGTAGAAAAGATACCATAAAGTTGCATTAAATCGAATTTTGATGAGATTTTTACAGAAAATTAGGAGAGAGAAGGAAATCTTAGACTCAAATCTAAGCAATTTTTATTGATATAATTTATACTGAAAAATGCATTAAAAATTAATCTAAACATTTAGCTTTGTTTAAAGGTCTAGAATTTGATAATAGTAGAGATTAAGGTGAAATTTAATTGGAGGGAATTCAACAATCATGAACAACACCATAAAAAGTGAATGTGTAAGGCATCAAGGATTAACAGAGTGTGTAAGAATCCTTTTCAATTGTTGATTCTTTTTTATGATTACATTTTCTCATAAAGAGAAGAGAAAGTTAAAAAATTTGTGAAACTCAAAGTCACTTTTTACATATTTTTCAGAATAAGAATAAAATTTGGCTTCCTCCCATGGATGTGAAGTTTCAATTTTCGGTAACATTTGATAGATGAGTTAACCTTGAATATATGGTTGGTGGTGCCCACATACATAAATTTTGAATAGTGTTATAAAATAAAGACACTTAATAAAATTGATCTAAATAAAGGTTTAAATATGAGAAGGAATCTCTAAAAAAAAAAGAAAAAAAAAGTAATTATAATCACTCTTATATACATATTTAAAACTTTAACAAATATGAAAACTTAATTTGAAACTTGTAAAAACCAAACTTATAATTATTTTTAATATTTAAAATTTAATAATAATTTTAAAAAACTTTTTATATTTTTATTTTTCAATTTTCACATGTATATGTAGATACCAAACTTACTTACCCATGCACACCTCTAACAAAAACACACAATTACAATACCCTAAACTTAACATGTTTACAAAAATATTTAAATTGCATAAATGAAGTGTTACCCAATATACAAGAAAGACTTGCATCCGCGCAAATGGCATATAAATCATATGGTTAATGTCACTTCCAAATCAACACCATGATTTTCTATCACCCACAAGTAAGTGTTATACGCAGCCTTCTCAACATTTTCTTGTTCACCAAGTCAACACGGAAAGTATAAGGGATTCGTGCCTATTAAAGCTAGCTTTCTAGGCCAATGTAGACATAAAAACTAACTTGACCCAACACCCATAAACATAACGGTTATCTCAAGCATCTAAGAATAGAAATATCCTTGATGCTTTATCACTCTCAACCTTGATTTCAATTGCCTTAGGCTTATTTAAATACATCATATGCTCTTATCCTTTACCCCCTCACTTAACCAATACATTTTTTTCTATCACTATATGTGCCCGGCTGCCCACCTCCCCTCCCCTACTTCACTTAGAAATGTATTATTATCATTTCACCCCATTCATTATTTTAAACTCAATCTATGTTATGTACTCTCAATTAGACTTTTTCTTCCATTTCATATCCCTACGAATTTATGTGTCCTCTAATATAATGTTATCTCAATTGCTTGTGAACAACTACCCTTTCAACATTTTCATTATTTATAATTTTTATTCCACCAAAATTCACTAATCAAGCACCTCATACCAGTTTATTATCACCCACTTTCCTAAATATCATATTTACTTCACATGGTCATGGACTAAATGAAACTCAACCAAGACATATTTTAAAGTCATATATCATAACACCATGACGAATCATCATACCAAAGATTGAAATCTTGGTTGATTTATATTATCACTGAAATAATTAAATGACTTGATAATTCTCGCATCTACCCTATATTTAAAATGCCTAGAATCCCTTGTCATATGCATCTTGATTAGGTAATGTTAAGGTTGAAAGAGATGATGTGTTTACATTAAGTATGACAAATCATACATTGCAATCATCATTCCAATTGAATTTCATTTTAGTTTGGCTCTAATTTCAAGGGCAAACCTTCTCATCACATCTAAATGTAGTAATGTACATTAATCCAATTTTGAAGTAATAAAAAGGGGTAGTAAGTAAATGGCTTTATGGAAGGGGCCATTATAATTCTCTTAATATATTGGAAAATATTTTTAGGATATTTTGTTGTTCAAGTGGTCTTATGATATTAAAATTCTTAAGGTTCAATTATAATTTTTTTTAGGAGATTTTATTTACAATTATTAAATTTTATTGTAAAAAATATTAAAATTAAATTAAATTATTTATAAATTTTCATTTGGTAAAATATTTTATTAAAAAATATTAATAAGTATAGGAAATTTACATGTGTTCTTGGAAGGGAGGTCACATGTTCAAATCTTACAGGGGGTAGGGATTGCAAGCTTCATATTCGTAGCACAATAAAGTGCCTCCCCACGATAAGAGTATGAGGTGGTCCCATATGCTGGACATGCTTTGTAGACCATAACCAAGGCATAAATTGGTATCGTGGACCTTAAAAACTATATTATTATTATTATTATTACAATCTATACTCCACCTACTTTCCATTGCCCTTTAAAGTTTCTCTCAAAAAATTCTTATCCTTTTCTATGGAAAAAAATTTAAAACTTCCTACTTATATCATTTTTCATTTTTTCTCGGACTAACTACTTATTTAAAACTTGTGTTGTATCCCCTTATATATCCCCTCTTCAAAATAAATTGTAAGAAATATAAAGTACACATATAATTCCATCACATTTTCAACAACATATTGTGTCTATATATTTTTCATAGAATGACACTCGTGAATCCTAAATTAATAATTAAATCTATAAATGACAGCATAAAATACTGCAAATGTATTTTTTCTCCGAAGAAATCAAGCAATTAAACTTTTATTACAGGGGAAAATCTTTGTTTTAAATAATGGCATTTAATTCAAGATATTCTTCTCCTAGATTTGACCAAGTTATGGGAAACAACCATCACCCTATCAAATTGGATGAAGACTAAATTGAAGAAGACATCCATACCCCACGCACACGCGGTCAAAAACCATTCCACAGCTCGCCCAAGGGCACCCTAGGCTCAGTCGTACTGGGCATCCTAGCAGGGTTCATTGTTACCAAGGCCGGCCTTGAGCTTCCCTCTGTCAACACAAATTTCAATAAAATTAAATCATTTTTAATGTCTTTAACTTATTATATTGTCATTTAATCACAAAATTGTGCAGAATTTCACTTCGTTTATCTTCCATGTGCACAGCAGAGGGTCAAAAAGGTGGAGACAGGTATGGATTTACAATTTTTTTGGGCTTCACTGCACGCTTACTCTTGTCCATGTGCGGAGGATATCCGTCAGGCTTGCAAGAAGGTAATATCAATAAAAACTATAATTTTATCAAAAGAAATTGACTTCTTTTTCCTATTTCCTCTCAGCTAAGATGTACGCCCTGCTTGCAAATAATTTTTGGTAGTTTTAAATTTCATTTTAGCTTTTTTTGGGTGAAAATCTGAGTCGTATGGCTTTCCTGTGACGAGCTGTATACCCAAGAGGCAAATAAAAGAACATAAATTTTGTTTTCAAATTTTTCATTTACCCAAAGTTGAATGGTAGGACTGGGTGAGTGGAGGAAGATAATTTAAAAAATGACTGAATTTTTAGCTTCATAAAGGTATTTGAATTGTATGGATTTGGTGAAAATAAATAAAAAATTTAAAAAAAAAAATTGATCTTTTTTTTTTTGTGTAAATGGAAAATTACATGGCTATGTGGTAACTCTAAAGGAAGAAGATTGAAATTTTGAAAGACTAGAATTTAAGATTTGCTAAAATCAAAAAAAATATCTTAACGGGTTTTAGATTTGTAGAAATTAAAAATTAAAAATTAAATTGTTTTTTCTTGAAAATTGAAAAAAAATGTATTTCTTTCAGTAAATTGAGAAGGTTTAAATTTTGGCAAAAATTAATTGGGAATTAATTTTTTAATATTTTGGCCAAATCCAAAAAAGATAATAATATTTTAAAATTGAAAATGAAATTTTCAAACTTTCTTTTCAATTCATTTCCATTTGTCAAAGAAATTTTCCAAATAACAACACAATGAAATTTAATATGAATAGTTGCAATCGAGGAAGTCAGTCACACAAAAAATGAATTTCATATAAGTAGTGTTAAAAATTCGAGAGCAATTTGCATGGATAACTTGTGAGTACAAACTCCCATTACAATTAAATAATTTATTTTGGCTTTAATTTAATTAATTTCATTAATTTTTTTGAATAATAAGCTTTTCTACAAATATCTCCCAATTGTCAATTTCTTGTAAAAGTTGATGTCTTTGTCCACTATTTTGGGTAAAGATAGAAACTATGAAGTATCAATTTAGGGTGTGACACCTCTTTCACCATTAGAGTCCAATGTTATAAATAACACAAACACTGATCTAGGTCACATTGACTTAGACGAGTTTTGAGAAAGGATGAATGTAGTTCATAACACAGATTTTGATCAAAGTATTTTTTTTCAATGGATTGGTGTAAGCAGTAGCATTGTTGATTTTAGTATAGTCTTCTGAGCTAGTCTTGGTCAAGGAAAATAACTATAACTCAAAGACAAGGGAAGCAAGAGATTCACAGGGAGAATTGGTAGTGAGTTTTGTTCTTGAACATATTGATAATGTTTTTCACCTTTTAGATCATGAATCATTTGTACATCTGACTCTTGAGTCTTCTCAAAGCTTTTGGGATGATAATAGTATGGTATATGTTAAACAATTTAACAATGCATAGTTAATTAAGGCAAAACATTCCTCCTCACAATTTTTAAAAAATCTTGCCAGGTCTGATTTCAATATTGAGATAAATGACATGATAACACTATTGCATAGGATAGAAGGAAGCCAAACAACATATACCTTTCAGACATGGATGTACAAATTCATTTGAATCATCCACATAATTAAGTAATATATCAATTGGGTACATTTGATCAGTGATGCAATTCATAAACAACTAATGGAGGTGAAAGTCACAACAAAATTATATATCACCTCGTATCTTATTTACATTGTGACGAGCCAAAGATATCTTTATAGAATGCATACAATAGGTGATTTTGAGAAGTCAATGGTGTATGAATTATATCCCCAACTTACATTAAAAGAAAACACTTGTCACTTCAAAAGGGTGAAAAATTTGCTTTGTTCATTTCGTCATTCAATTTTTTGAAAAGGAGCTCTTCAACATGAGAATATTAGTAACGACCACCATAATGATAGCTAGATGGAGAAAATGATTCATATAATTTCCAACTTTTAGTTATTTGAGAATCAGAGATTGTGATGTTGCTCCTTAGATACTTCCACGATATGTCTATGATAAGTGGGCGTATATTGAATTGGTGAGACAACTTATGGAAAAACACAAGTTCTTAACAAGCTAATATAAAAATAGAGTCAAATTTTCAATCTCAATTGGCAGGTATACTTGTCCATCACTTATAAGAGCCAAAATAATTAAACAATACATGTCTCGTAATAATCTTAGGAGTTTTGAGAGCAAGTTTACATTTGACATTAGGGGATAGATTGGGTACAATATTGGATGTTCATACCAACATCTCCTACATTTTCAAGACTATTTGATGGATTGTATTGATGATAAAGCAATAAGGATCAAAGGTTATTCACATTTTACTATGAAACAAATACTCAAATTTGGCATAATGAAAGTGCCAAAGTAGTTGGTGGATGATGAGGTCAAATTGAACCCCATCTTTGAAAAAAAATCATTGTAACAAAGTCATTGCCTATAGTCTATTAGGATAAGAGGAAATTTACTTCTCTCAAAAGTAGAGCAAGAGTGTTACTTAATAGAACTCTTAGGTGGTTGAAAAGAAACGGAGTGGAGATTTAGAGTGTTGATTTCCCTACACCTCCTCAGGAAGATGAATTTGGTAGATTCTATAATCAACATGATGAATCAGAAAAGGTAGATGAAGTAGGTCCAAGTGGAGTACCCCTAATGATGGAAGAAGACCCTAAACTAGAAGCTATTCAACATGAAATTCAACTATGGAAGATTTTCAAATTCAAAATAAAGAGGTTTGCTAAAAGTATATCTTCTTCTCCTAGTCTTTCAATTCCTCAAGATATTCATGTTGGCAATTTCCTACATTCTCAAGAACTTGTAGAGAATATGACCCAAATATTTTTGGCTTCAAATGATATGATGTTCCCTATGTCATATAATTTTCCATTGCAAGATATCACTCATATCTCTTTGTCTTCTCCATTGAACCCTGAATTGGCTCTCATCTCCTCTACAATAACTCATATTGATACAATCAATAAACAAGAACAAGTAGGAACATCTTTCTAAGATGCCAAAATGAAGAAAACACCTTATTCAACTCTCGATATACTTGTTCCACTAGTCTGAAATTTTATCCCACCTCCTTTTTCAAGTATAAATACTTCAGATTGGTTGTCCATGGTGGTAAAGTAAACAAGAAAAGTTTTTGAAACTGAGGAGATAAATTTCATAACTTTGATAATTCCTTTCTCAAAGAGGCCAAAGAAAGCGAGAAATTTTTTGTGAAAAATAATAGATGAAAAGGGAGAGAAGTACACAGAATTGGCAATTCTTGCAGTTGAAAAAGATAAGTTATAAATCTGAATTGAAGACTCCAGGTATCCAGGGTCCATTTGGAAAAATCTACCAGAGAAGGCATGAAGGGAGATGTACAATTGGTGATTGGTATCAATTTTTCAAAAATAGATAAAGACAAAGCAACAAAAGATGAACTGAAAGAAAAGGTACAACAGTTGAATTCAATGATACAGATATTGATCAAAATAATTCAACCAACTATTGTTTGATCGAGTCTTCATGATGAAACATTGGAAAAATTAAGAGAGGTAGGTCAAATGGGCAAGTAGTGAAATATTGGATTTAAAAGTTTATTGATCAATAAACCTCAATAATTCTCATCATAGCAATAATGGTCTTTGATATTTTCTCACAATGTTAACATCTAATGATAAAGGAAAGTGATTATGTAGAAGAGAAACAACATTGGGAAGAATTCATTCCAAGGTTGGTTGAATTCTCAAAATATCCTTCTATAGACCATATTGAAAAATGAGTTATCGATAAAGAAGAAATTCTCTATTAGATTGAATTATTTTGGTCTACTAAATTCAAGATCCAATATCTTCAGGGGTGTCTTCATAAATTCAACAATACAAGGTCAATTGGAAGTGACATGATGATAGAAATTGACATTGAGATCAATAAATTGAATTGTTCTTTTATCAATGACAAAGATCAAAATAATAGTTTGTTTTCATTAGAAACTGTGATTGGAGAAATCAAAGAGCAAATTTAAGATATTGTTAATTCCACATCTGCATTTGGTCATGAATAACTTCACTAATTAGCCAAATTTTAAGTGAATGTGGATAATTTGGACATGAAGATAAACAGTATTCAGAACAAGCTTTAGAAAATAAAAGAGTTAGACTACTAGGAGGACATTGTCTATAGGTATACAAATGGACTAGATGAAGATTTGATAAGAGTGTTCCTCCAAAGATTTGACAATTTTTTGAAAGAGAAAGAAATATCAACACATCAACAAGAAGAATGAAGAATTATTTTTAGTGTTTCTTCATAATCTTCTCATGTTTCTTTCACACCTAACTTAGATTGTTGCTTTATATTTCCCCTTTTAAATATATGTTATCATTCTATAAATTATCTTTGCAAATTTTACCAATTTGCTTTTTCAAGTTTTGCAAGTTGATAATGTGCTTTTTCAAGCAATGCAAAAATTTTGAATGTTTTTCTTAAGGTGTACTAAATGCTCAAAATATTTTTGGGCCATTTCAAGTTGTAATTTCTTGTAGGTATTTTTGTAACCCTATAAAAAGGTAAAATAGGTGGTTTTGTAACATAACCACACATTTTGGCCTATAAATACAAGTTGGGACTTCATATTCAAGATTCAAAATAGATAGATTTTTAGCAAATATTTGTAAAGGGAGATCAAACCTTATGCTCTTCATAAATCAATACAAAGAGATGTTCCTATACTTTGTGTTAGTAACCTCTTTTGAATTATGTCTTTTTGCTTAATTTAACATATTTAATTATCATTACTATTACTACCAAATTGAAAATGTTACGAATAGGAAATTAGATATAAAATTTCTATTTAAAATTATATTTTATATTTCTAACATATGTTAAATATCGATGGGAATAGAGACAATATTTTTACTATTTATATTATAAATTATAGAGGGCTATTCATTTCTATTATCATAGTTAAGTAATTTTGTAGTGTATGTTTCATATCTTTAAGGATATGATTATATCTTTTCAACCCATTGAATGAGAGATATTTCCTCCCTTTCAAAGTCAAAATTCCTCTCAATACTTTTGATCAGTCTTAGTTTTTAACTTGGAAAATTTATTTCCTAGAACTTCTCTGTTTTTTCTTTCTCTACACATTCCTTTAAAAAAATTGTACTTTTAGGTTAAAATTACTACCCCATGATTTACATTTGTTTGTTTGTAAATATTTATTATTTTCTCATTTTGGCTCCCAATAAAAGTAGCTCTACCTGCTAATAGGAGAAAAACTTTGTTCCCATATTGTTCATGCAAAGTCATCAATTTGTCACCCTAAAATTTTGTTATGTTAATAGTTTTTGGCACCCACTGTGGGCATGCTTTTATAACTTTTGTGTCTTCAATATTTTTTTGGTCCATATGAATCTACCATCATCTCAAGGACCACTCCATATGAGTTAGAATTGAAACAATCTATTGAGTTAGATATTATGCTAAATTTTAGACAAATATTTTTAGATTCTAATGAAATCTCCATAGCTCAGTTTCAAGTTATCCTAGTCATTCTAAATAAATAATTAGAGCATGTCAATAGAATAGAAAGAATACATGCATGAAGAGAATATCGTAGAGTTCGTCTAGCATCTCATAATTAGTGAGTTCACACATGACCATTTCAGGCCTTTAAAATCTAAATCATCAACTTGTTTTAAATTGAGAAGAAGCTTCAAAAAAGGACCTAGTTTCAAGATTTTGATTATTCACTTTTAACAATAAAACAATAAATGCTAAATTTAATACTATTAGATCAAAAATAGATTTAGAATAAATATGTGTTGTCATTTCCTAGATAAATTTTGAGATTTCTTCAAGAAGATAAGGAGACATACATGAAAAGAAATTTGTCTACATAATCAAAGACTTTCGGTAACTACGGTTTCTTCTTGTGATAATTCAAGTGACTCAAATTCCATTTATTCAACCTAATCTTGACTGGATAATACAAACTTGGGAAGATATTTCATTAGATTTGAGAACTTTAGATTGGGATAATAAGACAAGTTCATCACATTTTCATTGAGCAGTTAGAATATTACAAGAAGAAGAAGACCAGGTCATTTTAGCATGGAGAGTAGAAGTATTAGATAAAAAAAAATTAAAATAAATAAGGCTAGCTTAGAGAGCTCTTTAAATTCAACCTGCACCTCAATACTAGTAACTTTCTTCTAAACTGGCATAAAAGAGATTCACTATAGCTAGTAAGTTAAAAGGTAAAAGTGACCTTTTTTATCAGTTGCGATAACATTTTAACTTCATGTTGAGCCTTGAACATTAGAAAAAATTCAAAATAACAACTAGTCTTCCCTCGAACTCTAAGAAAAAAAATAACCTAAAGGAGAAACTTTGGCAAGACAAGTTCTTGTCTTATTGAGAACCATTATTCTCCTACAAGCAATTTTTCAAACTATGGCATTACCATGGGGAAATGTGATTGGTCCATTAGATCTAAGATAATTAAATGAACATAAAAAGGGGTTAATAAGGAACTTTCCAAAGTTCCATGGAGATGGAAAGTAACATCTAGATGAACACCTTGTATCCTTCAATATTGCATGTGGCATTTTGGGCATAGAGCATGAAGATGTTGTCATCAACCTATTTGTGAAAATGTTATATGATGGGACTATAGATTGGTTTTACCACCTCACTCTGGGATTTATCACTAACTACAATATTATGAAGACTAAATTTGAAAATAGATTTAATCCAACTAAAGATGCCCATGTACTACTAGCTTAACTTACACAAATGATAAAAGAAGTTTATGATCCTATGCGAGAATTTATTGCCAAATTCAATAGGTTGATAAATAATATACCATCCACTATATGACAAACATATGGAAAAAAAATGCTTCTTTATCAACTCTCAGTTAGGTGAAGTAAGTTATTAGTTGAGAAGGGTCAGGGTAGTAGATTTGGAATCAAGCCAAGAATTGGCTATTGATGTCAAAGAAGACATGATAATGTCTAAAAAACATAAAAAAGAGCCTTCAAAGAAAAAATCTCAGAGTTTATAAATTTTTTTAGAAAAACAACTTTTGTAGAAGATGGCTAATTATATAATTGCCCTTAAAAGGCAAATGCCTTAGAAAACCATTATCACTACGTACCAAGATATTCCAAGAAGGAACTATATTATTTTTAAAATATATCACCCTAGATTACAATTTTCTCATCCAAAACTTGCACTTGAGGACCCTTCTCAACAAAACATTAATTCACCTATAAATACAGTCTTAGAAATCAAATAAATATTTAGATACAAAGAGATTTAATAAGAAAATGAATCATAAAATTTAGAACTTAAACAATGTGAAATTGAAGAACTTGGTGGTGACTTTGTAAACATGTTTCTGGAATATATTTAAAATGGATATGATTATGAAGAGAGTGTTGAGGATATGAAAAATTAATATTTCATAGTTTTCACTAGAGCTCAGAATAAAAAATAGTAATCCAATGATTCACGGGAGGAAACTCCAAAGGTTATCCTCCCATGAGGAACTACCCCATTAGTATAAATAAAATGAAAACAACCACTAATAGGTAGTTCATCTAATGCCAATGCTTCTCAATATATTGAGACTCTTTTTGTGTATTTTTCTACTTTTGAGATAATTGATCATGTAAACAAGACCCAAATTTAGATGTTACAAGATAAGTAATTTAGAACATACCTAGAGTAGTTGTATAGGTTAGTTGATTTTATTAAAGGCAAAAATTTAATTATTAAAATGGTTAATTTCAAATGGATATTAACTAACCCTATTGCTTCGAATCAAGTCAACTCAATTGCTATAGTCACTTCCAAATCCAATAAAGTTGACCCATTTTACATTTCCTTATTTCTCAAGGAATACAAACTCTGTAACTGTATCATCAACATAGGAGCCTCAAACGATGTCATGCTTGCCAAAATTACTCATGCTCTTGGCCTAACCTATACTAATTTTTTTTGCCATTTTTATTCTATGAGGTGAAACAAGTTATGCTCATTGGATACATTAAACATACACTAGTGTCTTTGGCATGTTTTTCCAAAAAGTGAATCAAAATCAATATTTTGGTCGTAGACATTCCAACAGCGTATGACATGCTTTTTGGTATAGTTTTTTATAAATAATTGGGAGGTGATATCCAAATACATTTATCACATGCTATAATTATAGTCAAAAGAGTCAAATAAAATTTGGATCTTAAATTGAAAACAACGTACATAGTGCAAAAATTTGACAATCTTAGAGAAGATATTTTGTATGAAGATGTAGGAATTTGTAACTATCTTTTGATGACAAAGAAAGATATAGAGTTACCAAAAATCATGTAATAAAATCCAAATTAAGTTTGGATGATGGGATTTGACAAGAGATGTTCGCTAATATGTTCACATGGAGGAGTGATCATGATATCTCCAACTAAGAATTTTTTTTCTTTTTCCTATAAGTTACAGTTTGACTATACAAACAACATAGCTGAATGTGAAGCATTTTGTAGGGATTGCAGCCAACAGAAGAGATGGGAATCAAAAATTTGAAAATTTTTGATGAGATTGAACACATTGTAAAAGAGTTCAAATGTCAATACAAATTTAAAAATGATTGTCTAAGACATTATAAGAATAAATTCTGAGATAGCATAGAAATTTTTGATGTTTTCTCTTTCAATACAATCCCTCAAGAAAATAACTATAGAGCTGACACTTTAGAAATATCAACTTTTTTCATGATTCCTTATGTAGATATTAATATAGAAAAATATATAATTGAACTAATATATATACAGAGTGTCATAGACAACGCATATAATTGGCAAGTTTTCAATGACAATCAATAGATTATATCTTTCCTTGAGAAAGAAGACATCTTCAAAAATTTGTACTTTGAAGGTAGTTTCCTTATATAGAGAATCTTTAGTTCATACTTTGAAAGAGGAAATTAATGACTAATAAGATGAATAAGGTTTTATCAAGTTCAAAGGAAATGAAATTTCTAAAGGCCTCATTAGAAAAATTATTTGATAAACATGATATATTTGTAAAGAGTAAAATTCAAAAAAGAAATATTGATGTTATCGACTACAAAAAATTAAACATTGGTTTAGAAGAACATCCTAGGTTCATCAATATTGAAAAATATTGGTCATCTGAAGAAAAAGAGAAGGTTGTTAGACTTATCTATAAGTATATTGATATAATCACATATCCATACATAGACCTTAAGTCCTTTTGTCTTAGGTAAATGTAATATATAGTTCCTCTAAAACTTGATGTAAAACCTTTCAGACAAAAACTGAGACAATATAATCCTAAAATCATAGGAATAATTCTTATCAAAGTGGAAAATATGCTGAATGCTCACATTATTTTTCCTAACCACCATTAAACTTAGGTAACTAACATAGTCCCAGTTCATATGAAGAATGGTAATATTAGAATATATGTTAATTTTAGAAACCTCAACCAATCATCCCTTAAAGACAATTACCCACTACTAGTCATGGATAAATTTCTATAGGCAATAATAGGTGTTGAGATGCTTTCAATGCTTGACAATTTTTTAGGATACAACTAAAGTGAGGTAAACATGGAAGATCAACATAAAAAATTTCACAACACCTTTAGTAACATTGCATACAGATGAATGCCATTCAGATTGATCAATGCAAGAGATACTTTTCAAAGGGAAATAGACCTAGCATTCAAAGAATTGAAGAATCAAATCATTGTAATACATCCCCATGACTTGAGATTTTTATTAAAAAATCAAGAAAATCACTATGTGCACTTGGAAAGAGTTATGTAAAAGTGTCATTTACATACAATTTCTCTTAACCCTAAGAAATTTGTCTTTGGAATGACTGAAGGCAAACTCCTATAGGTCATGTCATTTTGAAGTAAGGAATAAGGATTTATCTAGAAAAGGTTCAGGTAATTTAAAAACTTTCCCTATTAACAAGTAAATTAGGAGTGCATTCCTTCTTTGGGAAAGTAAACTTTTTGAGGAGGATTGTTGTTTATTTTGCCGAGCTTACCAAACATATTGAAGACATGATGAAAGGAAACTATTCTTTAAAGTTAAACAATAAAGGTAAAGAAGCATTCAAAAAGATAAAGACTAATATTTTTCATGCACCCAAATTAGTTTATCCTAATTTTAAGAAAGAATTCATTATTTATTGGTACACTTTAGAGCATACACTCTCAACAATATTGATTCAGAAAAACAACAAAGGTATTGAAACCCCAATTGACTTCATGAGTTTTAATCTCAATGATTATAGATTAAAATATTCTCTAAAGTAAAAACATGCCTATGAAGTAGTGAAAGCAGTCAAACAATTTATGTATTACATATTGCATTTACATTCCATGGTCATGGTACCAAGTACAATAGTCAGATCTATTATGATCCAATAATATCCTAATGCTAAATGAGGGAATTAGATAACTAAAGTTCAAGATTATTATCTAGAAATAAAACCTACAAAAATAGTTTGAAGAAAAGGACTATGTTAACTCATGGTAGAACAGAGAAATTTTCAATTAGGGTCTTCGATAATTTCAAATGAACAAGATGATTAATAGCTTCCTTTGGTATTGTTTCTCAATTTTACTAATGAATAATTATCTAACATTGATTTCTACCTAAAATATAGATAATGTCCTTCACACTTGAGTGTTAAACAATGCATAACGATCAAACTTCAAGCTAATAAATATGGCATACAAGATGGCACTATTTTCAAAAAAAGCAATAATGGATTTTTCTTAAGGTGTGTTTATAAGGAACAATAGAAAATTTTATTATATGCTTTTCATGATCAAACATGTGGAGGGCCCTTTTATGCCAAGGTAACATCATATAAAATTCTCAAAGCCCATTATTATTGGCCAACTTTTGTTACATAATCATATGAATGGGTAATAAAGTGTCAGGCATGTCAAAGATTTGTAGACAAACCTAGGTTATCATCACTTCCTCTTCAACCTATGATAGTTGAAGAATATTTTCATCAATGGGTACTAAATTTAATTAGAACATTGAACCCAAATTCAAGTGCAAGTCACACTCACATTCTCATAGCAACAAATTACTTCACTAAGTGGATAGAGGTGATTCCTATTAAATAGACAACTTCATAAGTCACTTGTAACTTCATCAAGGAAAATATCATGGTATGCTATGGAATCCCATAGAATATTTTCAAAAATAATTCCTCTAAGTTTTATTCTTTAGATATGATTTCATTTTGTTATGGGTATGGAATTTTTTTTGTCTCATTCATCAAATTATCATCTACAAGGTAATGTTTAGGCTACATCAAGCAACAAAAATTTGTTCACAATCATGCATAAGGTATTTGATGAGATTAATAAAAATTGGCATAAGAAATTATATGATGCTCTTTGGAGATATTATATAACACCAAAAAATACTATTTCTATGTCTCCATTCTAGTTGTTATATGGAATAGATGTTTTGATTCTCATAACTCTCGATTTACTTGCCCTGCAATTATCCAGAGCCATTGAGAATCCAAATTTTGAAAGCCCACTATGTAAAATGATTTTCTACCTATATAAAATGTAAGAAAAAAGGATAGGTGGTTGATAGAATCATATAACATCAAGCTCATATAAAATTTTATATTTAACGAGAAGGTAAAGAAAAGAGAATTCCAAGTAGGAGATCTGGTTCTACTATAGGATAGTGATAGAGAACTGAAAGGGAGTCACAAGAAGTTTGATTTTATTTGGATTGGGCCATTGAAGATCAAGAATTTATACATTAATAATATTTTCTACCTAGCATATTGTGATAGAACTCATCTACCATTACCCTTCAATAGATAATATCTAAAACACTATTTCCAGTAAGAACAAGGCGGCCCTTTTTTGTACATATGTAAAAATAGTTTTGGTTGTGTTTCTTTCTTGGACTTTTTTTTGGCTTATGCTATTATGTTCTTCCCTTTACCATTTTTGTCTCTCTTTTTTGTTTCTATCAAATTTTGATCTAAGTATGAATAAATCAAATTTGAAGGTCGAATAGTCACATGATACAAGAAGCGAGTGCACACCACCAAAGAGCTATACCAAATTAAAATCACAAAAGAGAGTTATACGAGACAAATAAAAAAGGAGAAATCCAAAATATTTATTAACTTTGAATTATAAATACAAAGGGAGAGAGGTACAAATATAGGTGGGAGAGAAAGTGAAACCCCACATTCCAGTGAATGTGGGACTAATCTTCCTAAATGACCCAAATGGCCCCTAAGACTCTAAATAAGCATAATGAATCATGTTGACAAAACATGTAGGATAAAAGACACACCAACACCTCTCTTTAAGTGTAGCTTAGGTCAACTAGAGATGTTGGCCCACTGGTTTCCATCACATTAAAATATTGACTTATTTATGCATGATACAACTACTAGAGTTAATAAATCCATGTGAGTTAGTTAATCCATGTCACGAATCCAAGCACTCCATTGCATAGAAAAAGGAGACCAAGGGTGACACCTTGGAATAATCCCCTTAGTACAAATGATGGATTTGAACCTATCACCTTTAGCTTTTATACCAATTATTGGCCCACCAATTGTTGTTGCACCAAAAGATCGACCTATTAATGCCCATTAAAACTTCTAGAGTTGATGAATCCATGGGAGGTGGTTAAGCCATGTCATAAATTTGAGTGCTATGCTACATAATAGAAATAGACCAAGGGTTAACACTTTGAAATAGAAGAATTGGGTCCCGACAATGAATCCTGATGAGGTACCTAAGTACATAGTAATATTTCATAAAGTAGATAAATGGAGAAAACATGTAATAAAAACTGCCCCCCCCCCCCCCAAAAAAAAAAAAAAAAACCTACAGACATAGAATAAGTGAAGAGGATAAAATACCCCCTAAAAATGATGTTATTTTTGATGTAGACTATACTCGAAGAAGATATCTTATATGAAGAAACATGCACTCAGTGAAGGGTTTGGTAAAGATATCTGCAACCTGCTCTAAAGACTAGAAAATTCTCGGGTTGATGACCTGATCATGAATAAGCTCTCAAATAAAATGCATATGAATCTCAATGTGTTTAGTCCATTGTTTGTGAAATGGATTCCTACATATTTTTATAGTACTCTTCTTTTCACAATAGAGGATGGTGGGATACCTAAAAGGAATGCCAAATTTAGATAGAATCTCCTGAATTCAAATAGCCTCAGTAGCTACATTAATGTCTTGCTTGTATTCTACCTATGCGGATGATATAAAAATAGAATTTTTATTCTTATTAGACCAAATGATGTGACAAGGACCCAATGAGAAGTTGTAACCTCAAGTGAGCTTATGATTTTGAGTATTATCACCCAATCTAAATATGTAAAACCAATCAATTCAACCTCTATGCTAAATATGTACTAAATGTCGAATCTATAAGATCCTTGAATATAGTGGAATATCCTCTTAGTTGCTTACTAGTATAATTCATGGGGTTATTTCATGAATCTAGAGACAAGTCCCACTATATATCAAATATTGGGCATAATATGAGTTAGATAAATGAGGTTGCCAATAAGTTATCAATACCAAATGGTATCAACCAAAGGTGTAGAAAAATCAGCCTCAAGTTTGACTTCTTATAGAAAGGGAGTTGGAGATGGCTTACAATCAACCATGTGAAACCAAGACAATATATCAATAGCATACTTGGGTTGTGCAAGTTAAATCTGTGATTCAAACTATGAAATCTTGATGCCAAGGAAGTAATGTAGAAGACCCAAGTATGTCATGTCAAATCTATCATATAGAGTTGTCTTCACCACTGCAATAGTCTATGAAGAACTCTTAGTGATCAAAATATCATTAACACAAAGGACCGGTATAATTAAAGAATCATCATACCAAAAAACCATATACATTGAGGTCCAAATGACACTTGGTGAAACCTAAAGTAAGGAGGAAGGAATCCATCTTGGTGTATTATGCCCAAGGGGCCTATTTAAGGTCATAGATGGATTTCCTAAGTCTATAAACTAAGGATGATGGTTGCTCCATTTAGATTTCATCCTCAAAGTATCCATGAAAAAAGGCACTCTTCACATCCATCTAGTACACATCACAACCATGTGTTACATCTATAACTAGTGTGAGTCAGATCGAAGTCATCTTTGTAGTAGGTGCAAAGGTATCTAATTAGTCAATGATAGCTACCTATGAAAAAAAATTGGTGACCAATGGCACCTTATACCTATCGATTGACCCACATACTATAAACTTGGTCTGATATATCCACCTACATCAAACCATCTTACTTCACTTAGGAAGTGAAGTCAAATCCTAAGTGTTACCTTTTATCTAGGAAGAATATTCTTTCTACATAACAATATCCCACTCAGGTATGCCTAAAGCCTCTCAAAATTTCTGTGGATCTAAAAATGAAACAAAGAAAGTATGTGGACCACTCTAATAATATGGCTGAGTATGTTTGTCATCTACTGGATCCGCTACCCAAGTGACTGCACTCTAAAGTGTCTATCTAGCCCAAAAATACCTAGATGTGAGTGAGTCAGGTGATAACTCCTCATCCTCTAAAACATAACTAGAGGTGGATGTAGAAGACTCCTCATCATTTCCCTCATTATCATAACTAGAAGAAGAAGACCCTATCTCAGGAATCTACTTTGGATTACCCGAGTTAGAAGAAGAATCATCAATTATAAGTGAATCCAATGAAAGAGAAGAAGTGTCAAGTGTTGAGTCTATGGGACTCTCTTGAAAGTGAACACTTCTCTCTTTGAACAACTCATGTGTGGTTGGATGTAGAAGGTGGTACCCCTTGACACCATTTAGATAACCTACAAAGATTCAAGGCTTACACTAAGGTTCCATATTTTTATGTATCTTCTTTGGTATGTGTACCATATCTAGAGATATGAAAACCCTAAGGTACTCAACATCATGTTTGCTTCCATCCCAAGCACCAAAGGGTGTTATGACTTTAAAATATTTGTGATGAAACCTATTCTAAATGTAGTAAGCACAATTAATAGCTTCAACCCAATAATGAGGTGCTAAGGACTTAGAGTGAATCATACAACTAACCATCTCTTTTAAGGACCTATTATTGCATTCCACAACTTTGTTCTGTGAAGGATTGTAAGTAACTATACATTGTAAATCAATCCCCTCTATGGTGAAAAACTACTAGAATTTATTATTGACATATTAACCTCTATTATCATTTCGAAGAGCCTTGATAAATTTCTTAGATTGTTTCTAAATGAGTTCTTTGAAGTCTTGAAAATCTTCAAACACTTCAGACTTTTTCTTTAAAAAGTTGACCCATGTATATCTCAATAAATCATTAGTGAAAGTGAGAATTTACTTAGCCCTTTTAAAAGATAGACTAGGAAAAGACCTAGATACATCATTATGTAATAAATCCAATGCTTGTGAAGCCCTCCAAGCTTTGATTTTGTCAAATTTTACTTTGGGATGATTTCCAAGAGATCACCCTTCACAAAGTCCCTTAAATAATTGGACTCAAGGCAAGCCTATGACCATGTCATTTTTGCTAGGTTGTTTAAGGTATCAGTAGTTAACGTGGCTAAACCACTCATGCCATAATTTGTTAACTCCGTCTAAATGAGTCATCAATGTTGTTTGAGAAGAATCAGATGTAAAATGTGAGGTGTATAAACTAGCCTGGTGATATGCCCTACCCACAGCCACTATAGTATCACTATGCAGCTCCTTGAGGGTAACTAAATTTTATAAAAACTCGACCCTCATGCCTTTGTTTATATGAGTGATTTGGTACACTAATAGAAGATTGGTTGAAAGGGAAGGGACATTTAGAACATTATTGAATGTTCCACCTTAAATTTTAATAGACCTCCCTGTAATAGGTATAGAAGTGTCATCACCCAAATTGATAGAAAACATACTACAAGGCTCTAAAGAAGAAAAATCAACTAGTGAATAGCCCATGTGGTGAGAAACACCTGATTCAATGACCTATGAAGATGAAACTGCTGCAAGAGCCTTTCCTCTCTTTTTTTTGTCTTTCCCCTTTCCCTTTTCCTTATTAAAATCTTGGATAGATGAATTTTTCTTGATGGACTCAGGGACACCTATGTTGTTCTTCTCAAGGAGATGAGTTAGGTGATCTATTTTCTTCTTCATGCATTTACTTTCATCATGCCCGTTTTTCTTGTAGTAGGCAGACTTAACCTACTCTTTCTTAGATTTTCCATTGGAAGAGGAGGATTTAGTATTAGTTTTAATAGAGGTTGATTATTTCTTCTTCTTTTGATCCTTATTCTTATTCTTCTCTTTGTTGTAAGTCTTTGCTTTAACATTCCTAGAAATTATGGCTTGAAGTTTTGTGGACTTCAATGTGCCTATGTATATCAACTTTTCTTGCTCCCTAGTTACGCTGGTAATAAAATCATCTAAAGAGGGTATTATCCATGTAGTGCCTAAAACACTTTTAGTGGAATGAAAACTAGAGACAAAGGCTGAATAGTCAATACCTAGTTTAGAGAATATAGAAAGATCAAGTCGGTCATCTTATTTCTTTATCCCACATTCTTTCAATTGCAATCTCAAGGACTTGATCTTAATGAATAAATATTAAAGGGTGTCAAAGTTACCAAGACATAAGCTAACGAGATCATTCTCAAGCTCATGACCTCTCATCACATCTTGCTTCCCAAGCCATTTACCCATAATAGTCCATACATCATGAGGTGATTTAGTAGGCTCTAAGTGAAATAAAATATCAAGTGCTATAGAATGACATAATAACCCATAGGATTCATCACTATAATTATACCACTTAACAATAGTTGTATCTATGTTAGGTTTAATTTTACTACCCATGGTTATCTTATACAAACCCTTACTCGTTAGAATGATTTTCATCTTGATTTTCCATTCATGATGGTTAAAGGGAGTTAGTGGGTTGAATGAACTTGAATCTGTTAGTGTAAAAACAAGATGTAGTAGTAGTGCAAGTTAAAGTTGTAGAAATGAAAGAGCAAGTAGAATGCAATGAGGGACCAAAAAGGCACAGTGCACCCCACTTAACTATGAAATGGTGAACCCCCCAAATTTTAAAAATGCATTATCAAAAGATGTCAGACTTAGTTGGTTGTGCATCTAAATTAATCAGTGGATGTGTCAAAAAAGATGGTTGTTTATAAACAAAAGATGATGTCAGACTCAGCTGATAATGCATTCAAGGAAGCAAGTACAATTTGAGCAAGTGAAAAAATGAATAACACATTATTTTTAAATACTTACCACCAAATATTATTTTATAAAAAATAATAAAAAAATCCACTAACAATGCTAAACTTGATCGATCTTCTTATGAATTACTTGTGCATTAAAATAAAAGTAACCTATTTGCCCTTGTTTTAAATCAAGCTATTAAAAAAATAATTTAACATGCTAGAAACATTACGGTAAACTTGAATAGACTTAGCTTATTTTGGAAGAAACTTTTAGCAACAATCTCCAAATTATAAGATTTGATTTTTTAGTAGTAGTTACTAAAAACATCATAATTTTTACATTTATTTACAAAATCATAAATTCAAAATGATCCAAAAATATAAGATCAAGGTGCACCAAACCCAAAAAAATGTTGGCATGATTCACTATGGTTTGAGAGTATTAATAGCTTGAATAGGCAAATGGTAAACCAGGCGCGCTAATGAAAAATTAGATCTAAACTAGGAAGCCATAAAAAAGACATTGTGATGGAAAATGTGTTTCCTCAAGCTAAAATGCCTTCTTCCAAGCTGTAATTAATTTGAACAAATTACAATAACATTAGATCTCTAAAGAGATTCCATATACCAACATTACAAAGCATGGAAATGTATGATAAAAAGAATGGACAAAGCTTAATGAAAAACAATACAGATCTATGATCTTGATTATGCAACAAATATTAAGATTTAATATAAATATTAGAAATGAATAATTAGATAAACGTTTACCATAGGTGGCTCTAATACCATATCATAGTTTGATCCCAATCCAAATAAGGCAAATGCAAAGGTCGAATGGTCACATGAGACAAGAAGCAAGTGTACACAACCAAAGAGTTGTAGCAAATTGAAATCACAAAATAAAATTTCATGAGACAAATCAAAATAGAGAAAGCCAAAATATTCATTAAATTTGGATTATGAATACAAAGGGAGAGGGATACATATATAGGTGAGAGAGAGAGAGAGAGAGAGAGAGAGAGAGAGAGAGAGAGAGAGAGAGTGAGAGAGTGAAACCCCACATTTCAGTGAATATGGGATTATTCTTCTGAAATGACCCAAATAACCTCTAAGACATTAAATAAACATAATGAACCATGTAGACATAACTCATAGGATAAAAGTCTTCACCAACAATTCCATCCTATTGATGGTTTCTATTTTAAATAATCCTTGTCATTTTACCTAATCATGTTGGTCAATAACTCCATAGATAGATAATTTTTTGTTACATAAATATTCTTGTTCACATCCAAGATTCTCTCATTTCAAATGATGTTTCACCTTGCATAAATTAGAATGTCATATTCACTTAGCCTGATATTTGGTTAAGTTGGTATTCAATATTTAATCATAGACACTATAAAAGACACTTCTCTCTTTGCATTTTAATATGTAAAAACACATGAATAAAATGCCCTTGCATACACTATCCTTTTGGATATGTGATAGCACTTATCATACTGAGTACTCCATACTCACATACAATATCTTCCGACATGTGATATCTCCTATTAGGATGAGTACCTAACCCTTTCATACATTGTCTTTTAACATGTGACAACTCTTCGATGGCTTGAGGACCCATCCCTTTTATTGAAGATCAAATACTTTTTTTCAAATCTATCAAAATTATTGCTGAAAATTCTGTTGCATAATGGTTAAAATGTTGGCTTATAAAATTAGAGAATTCAAGTTCTTTTTGTTCTTTGTAGTTTGAAATCCCAACCAGATCCAGTTGTCATCATAATTTTTATAGAAAATAAAAATCAATGGAAATTCAATTTTTACTAATGGCTAAATATGACCTAAGCTTGAAAATGTCAAAATTTTGAAAAAAAAAATATTTTTTAATTTATTAATAAAATTTAATGATTAATTAAAAATTCATGAAAATTTTGATTTCTACCCCTGAATTGTTTTAAAATGCATTTGAGCATCTTGTGAAAAAATCCATTAACATTTCTTAGAATTTGAAAAATCTGTTTAATCTTTTATAAATTATGCATACACAGGTTAATTTTTCAAAAGTTGTGAAAAATGCAAAAAAAAAAAAATCTACTCAATGCAAATTTCTTTTTTTATTTTGTGTTTCATGAAGTTTGCAAATTTTTTTTTCATCCCCATGTAATTTGCAAAACAATTATTTGGTTTTGTGAAATTTATAAAATCATTTCCCTCTTCGTTGCAAATTGCAAATTTTATTTGAGTTTTCACACAAATTTTAAATTTAATTTGAGTTTTTATGAAAATAAAGAAATCGATTTATGATTTTGTGCAAGTTGAAAAATTATTTTGCATTTCCCCTTAAGCATTTCTAAATTATATTTTCGCAAATCATGCAAATGTAAAATGCACTTCCCCAAGCCGTGTAAATGCAGACCACTATGTTGTAATTGCATTTTTAAATGGTATGAATTTTCATTGCAAATGAAACTCTCCTTTTCTAACATGCATGTAATCTCATTTATTTTTTCTACTAATCATGCAATTCTGTTTATTTTATTGAGCCATGTTAAAATAAAATTGTCTTCCACTATAAAAAAACTCTCTCAACCTACATGCTTGACCTTGGAAATTTTCAGCGAATTAAAATTTGAATTTCCATTTGTGGTTCCAACTTCTATCTTCCAGAAGAAGTATGTTCAGACTCATCGAAGAGAAGAAAGTAATAAAAAAATAAGTTATTTGAATTTCTCTTCCAACCATGAATAGACCATATAAAGGTTTTTAAAATAATTAAAAAAATAAAATCAAATATTTAAATCATTTTCATCCAAAGAAAATATGCACACAAGCATCCATAATAAGGAAAAAGAGAGAAATTATATATCCAAACAAGCATTTTCACTTAACCAATTGGTCGTATGACAATGCCAAGGAAGAACATTAAGGGTTTTAAAATTCAAATTTTATTTATCTGATGGACGCCAAAGGTATGGTGATGCCAAAAAAGGGTTAACAATCTAAAAATAATCAAGGTTATGTTTCCATATACCAAGTCAAATGGTATGGCCAACCAATCTAAAAAATGCAATTTTATAAAAACATACTTCTTTTTCTTATTTCCTCTCAGCTAAGCCATACGACCTGTTTGAATTTTTTTTGGGTAGTTTCCAATTTCATTGTAACCTCTTTCAAGAAAAAATATGAGTCGTTTGACTGTCATACAACTAGGCATATGCCGAATATGTAAACAAAAGAATAGAAACTTTATTTTTAAATTTTTCATTTGCCTAAAGTTGAATGGTACGACGGGTGGAGTGGAGGAAATTAATTTAAAAATGATAGAAATTTTATCTTCATAAACGCAAATTTGAATTGTACGGATTTGGTGAAGAGAAATATAAAAATTAAAAGAAAAGATTTTGATCTTTTTGTGTGCAAATGGAAAATCACATGGCTATGTGGCACCCCGGAAGAAAGAAGATTGAAATTTTGAAGGATTACATGTTCTAGCAGAAGCTAAGAGTTGTGAAAATAAAAAAAAAAGAATATTTTTATGGGTTTTTGATTTGTGGAAATTAAAAATTAAGTTTTAAATTTTTTTTGCTTGAAAATTGAAAAAAACATATTTCTTTCAGCAAGATCAGAGGGTTTGAAATTTGGCAAAAATTAATTACTAATTGATTTTTACATATTTTGGCCAAATTGGGAATAGGGAATAATATTTTAAAATTGAAAATGAGATTTTAAAAATTTATTTTCAATTCATTTCTATTTATCAAAGAAATTTGTCAAATAGCAACACAAAGAGATTAAATAAGAATAGTTGTAATCATGGAAGTTTGTCAGACAAAAGTTGAACTTTATATAGGTAGTATTAAAAAAAACACTAGAGAAATTTTCAAATATAACTTGTGACTACAGACTCTCATTGTAATTAAATAATTTATTTTAGTTTTAAGTTATTTAATTTCATCATTTTTTGCAAATAATAAATTTTTCCACAAATATCTCTCAAATGTCAATTTTCTTTTAAAAGTTGACATATTTGTCGTCTAATCTAAAAGAAGTAATTTTGAATAAAGATAAAAAAAACCATGAAGTATCAATTTTAGGGAATGACACCTCTTTCATCAGTGCAATCGAATGTTATAAATATCAGAGACATTGATCTAGGTACAAAAAAATTAACATCTTTATCCTCTACTCCAAAAAAGGTTATTCTAAATAAAGACAAAATACCCATGAAGTATCAATTTTAGGGCATGACAACACTTTCGCCACTATAGTCCATTGTTGGAAATATCAAAGACACTGATCTAGGTCATATTGACTTAGATGATTTTTGGGAAAGGATGGATGTAGTGCATAAGACAGAGTTTGGTCAAATTACTTTTGATAATTGATTGGCAAAGGTGGAAGCATTCCTAATTTTAGTATAGTCTATTGTGCTTGTTTTGGTCTTGCAAATAACTATAACTTAGAGACAAGGGAAGTCAAAGATTCACAAGGAAAATTGGTAGCGAGTTTTGTTCTGAAGCACATTGACATCATATTTCACCTTTTAGATCATAAATCTTTTATACATTTGACTCCTAAGTCCTCTCAAATATTTTGGGATGACAATATCATAGCATGTGATAAATAAGTCAACAATGTATAGTTAACTAAGACAAAATATTCTTCCACATGAATTCCAAAAAAACTCTCCAAGTCTAATTTAAAGAATGAGATAAATGACATGATAACACCATTCCATAGGATAGAGGGAAGATAAACAAAAAATAAATTTCATACATGGATGTACAGATTCATTTAGATCATCATCATCATCATCATATATATATATATATATATATATATATATATATATATATATATATATATATATATATATATATATATATATATATATATATATATATCTCAACTGGGCACAATTGATCAATGATGCAATTCACAAATAGCTAATGGAGGTGAAAGTCATGTCATATATATATATATATATATATATATATATATATATATATATATATATATGACATGACTTTCACCTCCATTAGCTATTTGTGAATTGCATCATTGATCAATTGCGCCCAGTTGAGATATATATATATATATATATATATATATATATATATATATATATATATATATATATATATATATATATATATATCAACTGGGCGCAGTTGATCAATGATGCAATTCACAAATAGCTAATGGAGGTGAAAGTCATGTCATAGTTCTACATGAATTCATATCTTGTTTATGCTATGGCAAGCCAAATATATTTTTATTGGTTGCATATAGTAGGTGATTTAGGGAAGTCAATGGTGTATGACATTTATCCCCAACTTGCAGTGAAAGGAAACACATGTCACTTCAAAAGGGTGAATTAATAATTTGTTAATTTCATCATTTAATTGTTTGAAAATGAGCGATTCAACATGATAATATCATTAGTGGCTGCCAAAGAGATAGCAAGATGGGAAACATGGCTCATACAATTTCTAATTTTTAGTTATATGAGATTTAGTAGTTGTGAGATTGCTCATTATATGATTCCATGATATGTCAGTGATAAGGGGACAGTGATGTAATTGGTGAGACAACTTGTTGAAACACATAAGTTCCTAACAAGTCGATATAAACTAAGAGTCAAATTTCTAATCTAAATTTCCAGGTATACTTGTCCATTACTGACAAAATCCAAAATAGTTGAATAATACATGTCTCATAATAATCTGAGAAATTTTGAGAGAATATTTACATTTGACATAAGAGGATTGATTGAGAATAATCTTATACCTTCATACCAACATCTCTCATATTTTGAAGACTGTTGGATGGATTGTGATGATGAGAAAGTATTAAATATCAAAGACTATTCAAGGTTTACTCTGAAACAAAAAATCAAATTTGGCATAATGAAAGTGCCAAAGTAATTGGTGGATGATGAGGTCATATTAGAACCCATAATTGAAAAATAAAACATCATGACAAAGCCATTACTTATAGTCGATTAGGATAAGATGGAATCTACATCTCTTAAAAGTAGAATAAGAGTGATACTTGATAGAACTCTTAGGTGGTTGAAGAGCAAAGAAGTGGATGTTTGGAATGTTTATTTTCATACATATCTTGGGGAATATGAATTTGCTAATTTCTACAAGAAAGATGATGAATCAAAAAAGGTAGATGAATGAGTTTTGAGTGGAGAACCCCCGATGATATAATAGGCACCTAAACCAAAATCTATTCAATAGGGCATTCAACCATGGAAGATTCTCAAGCTCAAAATAAATTAGGTAAAAACATTTATTCTTCTCTTAGTCTTTCGATTGCTCAAGTGATTCATATTGACAATTTCTTGGATTTTTTAGAACTTGTAGAGAATAAGACTCAATAATTTCTGGCTTCAAATTATATGATGTTCCATATGTTATCTACTTTCCCATTATAAAATATCACTCATATCTATTCATCTTCTCCCTTGAATCCTAAATTTCCTTTCATCTCCTCTCTAAGAACTCCTATCAATATAATCAGTAAACAAGAACAAGTAGGAACATCTTTCCAAGGTGCCATAACTAAGAAAACACCTTCATCTCTAGCTATGCTTGTTCCACCAATCTCAATTTCTATCCCACCTCCTTCAAGTATGACAACTTCAGATTTGTTATCTACGATGGTGAAGAAAACAAGAAAAATTGTTGAAATGGAGGAGATAGAGTTTAGAATTTTGATAATTCCATTATTGAAGAGGCCAATGAAAGTGAGAATAGTTTCATGAATGGTAACAGATGAAAAGGGAGTGAAGTATGTAGAAGTGGTAATTCTTATAGTTGAAAAATATAATTCAGAAATCAAAATTGAAAACTACCATATATCTAGGGTCATTTTGGGAAAATATACCAAAGAAGGCATGAAGGGATACACACAATTGGAAATTTGTACCATTTTGAAAAAAAATCTATAAAAACAAAACAATGAAAGATGAACTAATAGAAATGGTGGAATAGTTGAATTCAGTGATACAGAGATTGATTGGACCAATTGAACAAACTATTGCTTCATCGAGTCTTCATACAGAGACATTAGATAAAGTAAGAGAGGTAGGTAAAATAGGCAATGCATGTAAATATTGGATTAAAAAGTTTAATGATCAAGGAACCTTAACAATTATCATCATGACAATAATGGTCTCTAAAATATAATCACAATGTAAATAGCTAATGACAAAGGAAAGTGGATATGAAAAAGAGAAACAAAAATGCGAAGAATTCATTCCAAGGTTGGTTAAATTCTCAAAATTTTATTTTGTTGACCTTATTGAAAAATGAGTTATCATTAAATAAAAAATCATATATCATATTGAATCCCTTTGGGATACTAAATTGAGGATCTAATCTCTTCAAGAGTGTCTTAAAAAAATAAAAATAAAAGGTCACTTGGAAGTGATGTGATGATGGAAATCAACACTGAGGTCAATAAATTGAATTATTCTTTTCTCAATCACAAAGACCAAGATGGTAAATTTTTTCAATTGAAATCATGACTGCAAAATTCAAATAGAGATTTCAGGACATTATCAATCCAACATCTACGTTTGATCATGAAGAACTTCATCAGTTAGGCAAATGCCAAGTGATTACCGATAATTTAACCATGAAGATAAAGAGTCTCCAAAACAAGATTCAAGAAATGAAAGAGTTAAACTAATAAATGCACATTACCTATGGTTACATAGAGAGACTAGATGAAGATTTGGTAAGATCAGTTATCCAAATATTTGATGATTTTATGAAAAGAAAATAATTTTCAACACAACAGTAAGAAAAATGAATAATTATTTTTAGTGTTTCTATATTTTCTTCTCATGTTTCTTTTGAACCTAATTTATATTATTGAATTATATTTACCCATATAAATGTACATTTTCATTCTACAAATTATCTTTGTAAATTTTTCAAAGTTTATTTTTCAAGTTGTGTAAATTTGTAATGTGTTTTTTCAAGTAGTGCAAAAACTCCAAATATTTTTCTCAAGTGGTGCCAAATGCTCAAAATGTTTTTGCACAATTTCAAATTTTAATTTCTTGAGGGTGTTTTTGCAACCATGTAAAAAGTCAAAATAGGTGGTTTTGCACCATAACCACCCATTTTATCCTATAAATACAAGTTAGGACTTCATATTCAAGGTTATTAATAGAATTTATTTTGGCAAAGCTTTGTAAAGGGAGATCAGACATTCTACTCTTCAAAAATAAATACAAAGAGGTGTTCCTAAACATTTTGTTGGTAATCTCTTTTTAATTGTGTTTTTTATTAATTCAACATATTTGATTTTCCTTACTATTTCTACCAAATTCAAACTATTGAGAATAGGAAATTAGATTATAAAATTTCTATCTGGAATTGTGATTTATATTTCTAACATATGTGAAGTCTCGTTAGGAATAAAGACAATATATGTGTTGTTAATGTTAGAAAATATAGAGGGCTATTCATTTCTGTTATCAGAGTAGAAAGGGCTATTCATTTTTGTTATCATAGTTAAGTAGTTTTTTGGTGCATGTTTCATATCCTTAAGGATATGATTATGTATTTTCAACCCATTGAATGAGATAAATTTCTCCATTTTAATGTCAAATTTTCTCTTAAAATTTTCATGTATTCTTAGTTTCTAACATGGCAAATTTATTGCCTAAAACTTCTCAATTTTCCCTCTCTTTCTCTACACATTCCTTTCCATAAAATCATTTTCATACTTTTAGGATCAAATTACTACCCTATGGTTTACATTTATTTATTTGTAAATATTTCTCATTTTCCCATTTTGGCTTTGAATAAAGGTATCTTTTCTTGATAATAGGAGAGGAACTTTGTTCCCACATTGTTGATGTGAAGTCATTGATTTATGCCCATGATACATTTTAAAACTTATAATTTTTTATATATTTTTTAAAGATGTTTGAGAGTGGTTTCACATCTCCTAGAGTTATAATCCAAATTCTATGTTTTCGATGGACCTATTACATTTTAGACTTTTCCATATTTCAAGGTTTCAAGACTTCAGGGAGACATCATAATGGGTAAATAGATATAGACCCTAAGGAAATTAGACTAATAGTAGGAATTATATAATCATGATATAGATAGTAACATCTGTCACAAAGCACCAAAGGCATGTTTGACCCTTTCCTGGTGCACACTTTAAGGCATGCACATAAATAGATTGAAGCTCGATAGGTTAATACAAGAGAAAACATTAGTATGTGATAAAAGTGAAAAATATGATGTGGATACAATATGCCTCTATTCCCAATCATTTTATAAGAGTCATTTATGAATTGGGCTATAGACTTTGTCAAACCTATTTGTCCTATCACATGGACTAGTGTGTGGCACATTATGATAAAATATTGTACTTTTGAAACAAGGTAGACGTAAAACCTATAAAATACTACACCATAAATACAATTGTGTGTTTTTTACATGTAAACATCATTATCAAGAATGGATGCCTACTTAGCCTAAAAAATGATCAAGGTAGTCAGTTTTTTCCAAAATAGTGCATCTTTCTAAATGAGTTAATGGTGACACACACAAAAATTAATCCCTAGCATCCATGACAAAATTCAAAGGTGAAATATCTCAATAAAATATTGGGCACAATTTATGATATATGGTATAAATATTTGGATGATCGAGTCTAAGAAATATTATGGGCATATAGGACAAATTTCAAAAGGCTCAATAAGTTAACTACTTTTCAATTGGTGTTTGGTATAAAGGCACTTTTTGTAATGGAATTTATGGTGAATTATATTTTCATTTCATGTATTGGGATTACATGACAAGAATCACTAGATGCACATGTTGACCATTTTTTGCCCAATAGGCCAAAAATCAGTCCCCTTCTGTCCTTGCTATTCTAGGCCATTTCATTTTTCAATTTTGCATGAATCTATCCATTTTTATGGACTCTGCAGGATTTATACAAACTCTACAGGTCTAAATCTATCGACTCTGCAGGTCTAAATCTATGAACTCTACAGGTTTTTGATTTCTACGGACTCTGTAGGTTAGTCCTTTGGTGCATGAAGGATTAATTCAGAGAGTTCCAGGTTTCACAAGGCTTCTTCGGGCTCTGGTTTGAAGAAAATCAGAAGAAAAGTCAGCGTCTTTGAACCATTGAACTAATTTAATGCCTTAGTTCAATGCTTGGTTCAATCGGTTCAAGTTCAACACAAGGTTCATAGGCAAAGTTCATCATTTGGTTCATCGACAAGTTCAAAGGCTTGGTTCATATGGCATCAACATGCAATGGTTGAACCGTTGAACCGATTGAACCGTTGAACCAATTTTGGTTCAATGGGTTGGTTCAACGGCTTGGTTCAAGGGTGTGCCCTACATTCGTAGGGTTGCCAAAAGTCTAAAAGCCCTTGCGGAGGGCAGTTCAAAGTCTAAAAGCCCTTGCAGAGGGCAATCCCAGTTTAAAGAGGCTGCCAGTTCAAAGCAAAGGAGCCTGAAGAAAAGGATAAAGAGCGGCCAATTCCTACAGACTTTTTGTCCACGGGAAAAGGCCCAAAATAGAAAACCTGTAGGGAAAAATCTTGAAACAAAAGTCACGATGAATTTTTCCAAGGATGGTGTTTACCCAAAAGCCATCAAGTTTAAGTAGACGAACTAGCCGTTGGGTGACGATCGTGTGAACATCAATTTTAACATAGTGAAGTAGCCATTTGTTTTGAACTGCCTAAGCACCAAATCATGAAAAGAGCCCAAGGAACATAGCGACCCATCAGAAGATCACTCCCGAGGGCTGAAAGAGCAGGAAGAAGACAAAGAGCAGAAATGACAAAGCATTCAAGTGGCAAAGGGAAGGTGAGTCATTGTCAGACGAGTGGCGCAGCCTATTTTCTGCAATTGGCATTGATGAGGGGACAAACATCAATCTATTTACAGAAAAGAGGCGCGACCATGCTCTTACATTAATGTTTGAATGCCAAAGTCAATTTGGGTGATTGTGCATTATGGTTCTAGCAGGCCTCTTATGAAGAATGACATCAGTAACAGTGGCTTTCCTCTTCCCAATGTGTTCAGCGCACATGGGCCACTTGCAAAAATGAGTGCCAAAATCTTTCCCAGAAAGTGCCAAGTTTCTCTTGCTCTTCCTATATATTGTAAACTTCTCTTTGGAGAATGGATCCACTCTCATCTTTAAGGCAAAACTCTACCCAAAAATCTCTCATGCTTGTAAGGCAGAGCTCTGCCAAAAATTTACCTTGAATTGAAACACAACATTTTTACCTCCATTCTGAGTTTTTGCATCTTTAGTATGTGTCTATGCCTTGATTCTATGTTAAGTCATTTTCTTAATGCTTTTTGTTGTCCCTGAAAAATGCCACTCATTTTTGGGACAACCTATAATCAAAATTGTCTCTTCCCTTTTCATAATTTGTCCTGGGCATTTAAATTCCTCATTTTTTAAACTTCTCAAAAATCTACGGACTCTTTCAAGATTAGAGAAAGCTATGGACTCTGCAGATATGTTCTTGCAGACTCAACACGCTTGAAGTTAGCATTCAGGGTCAAAGGCTTCTACAGGTGGTTTCAGTCAAAAGAATCAGTTTTTCAACACTTAGTCATTTTACGGGACTGTTTTAGTGCCTTGTTTTGAATAGGAATTTCCATCGGCAAGCATCAATAGCAAGTTCGACGTTTGGTTCATCCTTTGGTTCAATGTCAATAGTTCAATGGCTCAATTCAACCAAGCGATTCAACGCTTTATTTCACTTGGGTGGTTCATCCCCTTTTGTTTCGACATTTTGATTCAAAGACATGGTTCAAAGTTCAAAGGGGCGGTTGAATGCAAAAGAAAGATAACCCGATAGCTCAAAACGCAGCAGGAAGGGAGCTGGAAAAAAACTATTTTCATCTATCATGCAGGAGCGGCAATTTTTGTCACCCTTGCATCCTTCATGCAGGAGCGGCAATTTTTGCCGCCCTTGCATCCTTCTATGCAAGAGCAGCAATTTTTGCCGCCCTTGCATCCTTCTCTCTTCTTCTCATGCACTTCTATTTTGTGCAAAGTGCATGCAATTTTGTAAGATGTAATTACATGTAAATATTTCAAAAAAATATCTCAAAGTCAAAGATGAGTCATCTTTGACTGAGATATTTTTGTATTTTATTATTTTCTAGTTTTTGAGGATTTTCTCCCTATATATAGTGGAGACCTCATCTGTAAAGTATCTTGGAAAAATTGAGAGCAAACACTCTGCCAAAATTGAAGCAATTTTTGAGACTTTGTGCTCATACTTGTAAATCATATTTTGTTGAATGAATGAGAATCAGGTTTATTTCAGACTTTGTGTTGAAGTTATCTGTGTTGTCTAGGAAACAGTTTTTTATGTTCTCTTTCCTGATAATCTCTTGTTTATCTAATTTAATAAGCAAAGTGGATGTGTTGATATTATCTGAGGGCGTTTCTAAAAGATAGAAGAAAGACTTTGATCTACTTTTATCTTTGTGATCCTGTTATCTTTTATAGTTTCAGGTGAAGACTTTGTGCTTCATTCCATTCTACGGTTACGTTTGTTCTGAATCGGTGAAAGAAGCTACGAAAGACTTTGTGCTTACATGAGTGTTCTTGTGGACTTTGTTACTTCAGGTGATTGCTTGCTCTCTGTTTAATACCATTCCTGAAAGAAGAGGAGTGTTGTTAGCGATAGACCAGGATTTCCCTCTTTTGTTCTTTGTACATTACCTTTGAAAAAAGAGAGGTAGATGT
The DNA here is from genome assembly GCA_037957365.1 of Torreya grandis. Taxonomy (NCBI): domain Eukaryota; kingdom Viridiplantae; phylum Streptophyta; class Pinopsida; order Cupressales; family Taxaceae; genus Torreya; species Torreya grandis. Next base: position 308,033 of record JARHVA010001372.1, read on the forward strand.
TGTTATACCACCTCATGTGTTATTTTCTGCTTAATTATACATACATATAGCGCATAAATATCTATAGGGCACCTCCCCTTGATGAGAGGAGAGATTTACTTCGTCCAGATCTGGTAAACCCATACTTTTCGTGGCGTAAATCTCCCTATGTTGTGGCTGATATACCCATTTTGTCATCAGTTAGTTGATGACAAAATATTCACCCAACACTTTTGTAGAATGATTTCAGCATGTCTGGTGCATTTTTGAGTTTTCTTTTTACGGGTTTGTCAGAAGTGTCCCTAGAGGAGTATAGGTGAAGTGGATAGGTTGCTGAAGCGTGTCTCAGAATGCCTCTAGTAGTTATTTCCTTCCTGTATCTCCATAGACCCTTGACCCACTTATGCAAAAGGTTTTCTCATGACAAATGAAGTGTATGGGAGCTGGTTCTCAGTGAAAAGTGTATGTTCGGGCCTGAGTGGGTCACATTTTTCTAGTGTATCACCTTTTATTTTTTAGGCTTAGGCTTTGTTTTCAGCATCTCTCTCTCCCTTTTCATCTCCCCCCTTTTTACATTTTATTTGTTAGCAGTAGGAGAAACCAAGGCCTAAATGATACATTAGAGAGAGCTAGCCCTCATCTAGAGACTCTCCCCTCCAGCTTCACCAGTCCCATAGGTGAAAGGGGAGTTTCCATTATTGTGTGAAGAAGGCAGGAGCTCAGCCTCCTACCAAGGGTGCAATCTTCTACGTCAACAGTTTCTGGCATGCTTGGTGGGACCAACTGGGACAAGTTGTGTCCAAAGAGTTAAAAAAATTTTGGTGTGTTCTTCAACTGACCAGCCTTTGGAGGCTTTTGCATCAACACCAATGGCAACTCTGAGTTGAATCTGATGGTTAAGCAGCCTAATGCCATTAAGAAATAACTTTTATATGTATAATTCTTTTGTACAAAATCATGGACCTTTTATTCCTTCATATGACTATGATCAAGCTCCAGATATTTATGCAATCACCTCAAGCAGCCCTCCTAGTTTCCCTTCAATGATAAGGGAAGTGGCCCTGGAGTTTGAGAAGAACATGATGGAGATTGATAGACTGGAAGAGTAGTATGGATATCAACAAGAGTTGATGTATAAAGAGGAGTGTTTGTTTAGGCAAGCTCAGGCCTTGTAATCCATGGAGGAGGAGGTAGCAAAATGGAGAAATCCATCTATTCAAGGTAGTCAGCCTTGTGTGCCCCCTCTTATTCTGAAGAAAGCCCCCTCTTTTGCACCAAATCCTTTCTATCAAATAGCACTTTCTCACTCCAGCTCATCTAATGCATCTGCTCTCAATCCCATGCACTTGGCTTTCCAGCATCAAAGGGAACTAGAGCAAACCCCCATGGAGATCAATCTTCTCAATTCCTTATATTATGAATCTTCCATTGGGGGAATACCATGAGCCAGCACATCCCTCTTCCTGTGCATCAACAGTGTCTTCCTAGCATTCCTCAGCCTCCCCAAGTTTTCTAGCATGATGTGCAAATTCCAAGTTGGAGGAAGGAATGCCAGGAACTAGCCCAGAGCCTTAAAGAGGATGATGCTAGTGACCTCTAAGAAAGACTCTTTCAGGACAACCTATCCAAACAAATTGAAGATTTAGAGGCTATGATGAAGCTGCTTCTTGAAAGAGAGTTTGAATCTTCAGACCTTGTGGAGGAGCCCCAGGACCTTGGAGAAAACAAAGTTGCTTCCTGATCATAGGAGCAAAATTTCCAATTCTGAGATCCTGAATTGGGGGAAAATACTAGAATCATGGGGCAAGGAGGAGAAGCAGGGTTTTTCTCAAAACCTTGAAGAAGATGAGACTACTCCTACACATGATGACGCTGGTGACCTCCAAGAAAGGTTCTTCCAAGAGGATCTAGCTAGGAGAATTGCAGAGTTGGAATCTAAAGAGAGATTCCTCAGCCAATGTGCGATGGATGGTTCAAACCCAATGGCACATTCTATGTCTGAACACACCCAACCTACACATTTTCAAGAGAGATATTAGGCCATACCTGATATTTATGAAGTGTTGACCAAATTGAAAGAGGAGAATCATTCAATTCTAGCTCAAGGAGTACCTCCTCTTCCACATGTTTTCTCCACTTCACCCCTTCTTAAGGAGGAACCTGTTCTGTAGGAGGCAAGTGAGGAGCAAAAGATCCAAGCTACAATTTTTCAAGGGGTTATCATGAGTGACAGTGAAGAAGAAATCATCATTGAGGCTTTTTGTGAAGGCATCATCAGCAATGGAGAAGACTCAGGTCACGCATACATGCAAATGTTTCAGCAATACGAGGAAGAAGAAAAGCATGGTGAGCTCTCTTCCCCCTTGTTCGATGAACTTCCTTGTTGCTTCAATGAGGAGGATGACTACGTTGAAGAGCTTGAGTTGGAGGAGGATCAGGAGGATACCTTTGAACATCTAGAGGTCCTGATCTTTGAGGAGGAAAAGGAGAGGTCTATCTTCCTGGAGGAATGCCTTGAAGAAGAAAATTTTGAACAGAGAGGTGATGTTCTATGGGATGAGAAATCAGTTTGTGATTCCATTTCAGACATCACAACTATCACCCTTCTTCAAGAAGACCAAGAGGAAGTAGAGGATGAGTCTGACAGAGTCTTCAACGAGGTAGAGGGAAATAAGTCAGACCATGATGCACTGCAGAGGGACTGTACAGATCAAAGGGCTTATGGTGATGAGCCAGCAGCCATTGATTTCTTGGTGAAGAGCACTAGTATTAGGGACCAGCATTCAACAAGCTTCCAAGGACAAGTAGAGTACATATATGTCGGAAGCATGTTCGAATATGATCCACTCAGATGTGAGCCAATCCAGGTGACAAGCAAGAGGAGCAGGTCACCAATTCTCTTTTTCATTTAGCTACTTGCCTGGCACCATAAGTCTTCTTACTAGGAAGGGGACTTAAGAATTTTTCCTTTTGATCGAGGAGGAAAGCAAAATTTCTTGGTTAGATGTATATCATAGTTTGTTTTCAGTTTCTTTTTCTACTTTCCCTAAGTGCAATTTGCACAGGTAGTGTTTTTAGCCTTGTGTGTTTCCCTTTGTGTCTAGGGAAAAAAGCTTCATGTTTGATTCTTAGATCTTTTTGGGCTGTTGTTAACTTTCTTCAAAGCTGCATCTAACTCTGTGCCCAATGGATTGGACTACAAGGCAACTAGTCTTTAAGCATAACAGGCATGCTTCCCCTAGGAGTCACCAATTTGTTGACCATTTTTTGCCCAACAGGCCAAAAATTAGTCCCCTTCTATCCCTACTATTCTAGGCCATTTCATTTTTCAATTTTGCATGAATCTGTCCATTTTTATGGACTCTGCAGGATTTCTATGAACTCTGCAGGTCTAAATCTATGGACTCTATAGGTCTAAATCTATGGACTCTATAGGTTAGTCCTTTGGCGCATGAAGGATCAGTTCAGAGAGTTATGGGTTTCACAAGGCTTCTTCGGGCTCTGGTTTGAATAAAATCACAAGAAAAGTTGGCATCTTTGAACCATTGAACCGGTTCAATGCCTTAGTTCAACACTCGGTTCAATCGATTCAAGTTTAACACAAGGTTCATCGGCAAAGTTTATCGTTTGGTTCATCGACAAGTTCAAAGGCTTGGTTCACTTGGCATTGACATGTAATGGTTGAACCGTTAAACCGATTGAACTGTTGACCCAATTTTGGTTCAACGGCTTGGTTCAAGGGTGTGGCCTATAGCTGGAGGGCAGCTGAAAGTCCAAAAGCCCTTGCAGAGGGTAGTTCAAAGTCTAAAAACCCTTGCGGAGGGCAAGCCCAGTTCAAAGAGGCCACCAGTTCAAAGCGAAGGAGCTTGAAGAAAAGGACAAAGAGCGGCCAATTCTTCCAAATTTTTTGTCCTCAAGAAAAGGCTCAAAACAAAAAACCCATGGGGAAAAAGCTCGAAACAAAAGACCCGATGACTTTTGCCAAGGACGGTGACGACCCGAAAGCCATCAAGTTTAATCAGATGAACTAGCCGTTGGCTGATAGCTGTGTGAATGTCAATTTTAACACAGTGAAGTAGATGTTTGTTTTGAATTGCCTAAACACCAAATCATGAAAAGAGCCCAAGGAATGCAGCGACCCGCCAGAAGATCACCCCAAGGGTTGAAAGAGTAGGAAGAAGACAAAGAGCATAAATGACAAAGCATTCAAGTGGCGAAGGGAAGGTGAGTCATTGTCAAACAAGTGGTGCAACCTATTTTTTGTAGTTGGCATTGATGAGGGGACAAACAGTAGTCTGTTTACAGAAAAGAGGTGCGGCCATGCTCTTACATTAATGTTTGAATGCCAAAGTCAATTTGGGTGATTGTGCAGTATGGTTCTAGGAGGCCTCTTCTAAAGAATGACATCAGTAACAGTGGCTTTCCTCTTCCCGATGTGTTCAGCGCACATGGGCCACTTGCAAAAATGAGTGCCAAAATCTTTCCCAGAAAGCACCAAGTTTCTCTTCTACTTCCTATATATTGCAAACTTCTCTTTGGAGAATAGATCCGCTCTCATCTTTAAGGCAAAACTTTGCCCAAAAATCTCTCAAGCTTGTAAGGCAGAACTCTGTCAGAAATTTACCTTGAATCGAAACACATCATTTTTACCTCCATTATGAGTTTTTGCATCTTTAGTATGTGTCTATGCCTTGATTTTGTGTTAAGTCATTTTTTTAATGCTTTTGTAGAATGATTTCAGCATGTCTGGTGCATTTTTGAGTTTTCATTTTATGGGTCTGTTAGAAGTGTCCCTATAGGAGTATAGGTGAAGTGGATAGGCTGCTGCAACATGTCTCAGAATGCCTCTAGTAGTTATTTCCTCCCTATATCTCCACGGACCCCTGACCCACTTATGCAGAAGGTTTTCTCATGCCAGATGAAGTGTATGGGAGCTGGTTCTCAGTGAAAACTGTATGTTCGGGCCTGAGTGGATCACATTTTTCTGGTGTATCACCTTTTCTTTTTTCAGGCTTAGGCTTTGTTTTCATCATCTCTCTCTCTCTCCCTTTTTATCCACCCCCCTTTTAACATTTTATTTGTTAGCAGTAGGAGAAACCAATGCCTAAATGATACATCAGAGGGAGCTAGCCCTCATATAGAGACTCTCCCCTCCAGCTTCGCTAGTCCCACAAGTGAGAGGGGAGTTTCCATTTTTGCGTGAAGAAGGAGGAGCTCGGCCTCCTGCCAAGGGTGCAATCTTTTGCGTCAATAGCACATGTAGAGGAACTGATTAAATTAGATGAAAAATATATTCTTTGAAAATGGAGTCAAAGGATAGAGATATCAAGGTAAAAGGTGTGGCATGATAAGCACATCAATGTTAATTTTTTTGTTCAAAGATACACATGTCCTTCTCTATGACTCAAGGTATGTGAAGCACGCTATAAGATTGCACATCTAATTGATGGCCCCTATATCATTCATGATATAATAGAAGAGGGTGAGTGTAAGTTGTACATTCAAATGTATAAATGTTACTAAAGAATTCAATGGGAGTAGACTCTAGCTTTTGCTTTTTTAATCACTAAAGGGTTATTACAAATAAGGCATATGCCAGATAAAATGTAACATAAAATATTTCCTTTCAAGACATTTATTTCTACAACTTTATTTGTATTTTTTCAATTGTTGTTTTATGGTGTTAAACTTTTTGTGTGTGTGTGCAGGTAATGTAGATCAATCTTGTATGGTTCTCAACATATAACAATTTTGAGTTGTTATAATAGATTTGAAACTAGATAAATTACATGCATTCACACAACATATTGGAAAAATAGGTTCACCTAAGGCACATTGATGCATTTATTTATAGTTAAAAAAAGAGTTCGTGCATAGATAAATTAGAGAATAGTTTATGGAAAGGTTAAGGCAATGGAGTACCATATGCATACTTAGTGTGGGTAAAGATGGTAAAGAGGCTTGCATCATCTAAGGGAATCTAGTATATGTGCATGTATAAATAACCAAGTATGTGGATATGATATGTTTTCAGGGAATGAGGGTGCAAATAAATTGAGCCACATGTAGAGCCTCAAAATATAGGAAGGAAGAGGAAGGATTAGGTCACACCAAGAGGAAGCAATACCAAGATTATGTCACAATGTAAGAAATGATGTGTGTACAAATCAAAAATTGATGGAGGATACGTAGAGAGGATGTTAATAGGGAAACTAATACTAGTGGGCTTGTACAAATTTTCCCTTGGAACCTTCTAAACATCATTCTAAGCATTTAGCATTTGAAGAGCCATATATTAGATCATTAAAAATCTCATTCAAGTAATCAAGGCACATGCATTTTTGAGCTAACATTATTGATATTAAGTTATTTTTAGACAAAAAATTGGTAGAGAACACAAAGCAACACTATCAACAAGCACTTTTAGGTCATGGGAAGGAGACATATCCTACTTGGGAATAAAAATGCATGTAAATCATGTGTCTATCTTTAATGATTAATTGAATCATTAACCTAAGGCATGTAGCAATTCAGATGTAAAAATTAGCATCAAAATAGAAGATGGTAGTCAAAGATGTGGATAAGGGAAATAGGTTCAAGGACGTGACATGGTGATCATTTAGGAAGTGGCTGAGGAACCAATGGATACAAAATCCTTAACCCATTTAGACATGACATCAGTAGAAATACCACCAAATAAATTCCTAGAGGCTTATATGTAGGATAAAGATTTACACTCAAAAGTAGGGTTTTGTATAATCAAGGACTTCAATCACCACCAACCTAATTCCAATCAAGATTAGAGGACAAATTATCTCAATGGAGGGAAAGGCATAATCCTAAATAGATTAATTTATCTAGATGCATCAATCAACTTCAAATGAGATTCCAATAATGTGTTACAACATTATGAATTACCGTATTTTTTGAAAAAAAGAAAAATTGGTTATGTTTCTCTTATTGGAGTGCTTGGAAATTAATGGAGCTTCATAGGAAGGAGAATGAAAATATCCCTTGTGAAAATCAATAATGTTATGGGACTACAAAATAGAGGAGGATATATAAGGATCACAATGGAAAACATGTATAAATTTAAAGAAGAAACCAAGTTTTTGAATTACAAGGATAAATACAAAATGTTGATAAAGGATATGCAAGACTATAAAAAGCATGTAGTAGACCATTTGATTAGTCAAAAGAAATAATCAATAGTGAAATGGTAATACATCAAAATAGATTATCTATATATCATGGAATATATTTACATGAATAAATTTAATTACAACATTTATTATTTCATTTGTGATGACTTGTTAGAAACTGTGTAGAAACCCCATTGCAAAGGAGGATTATTCTAGTGGCATGCAATAATGATTTTGATGGTGCTCAAACAAATTGGTATTCCAAATTTGTATTGATCTAATTTGTATTACCCTATCTATAATGTTTTCCTGGTGCATAATTAAAAATCACACACATGCCCCAGGGTCATTAATAAAAATTACAAAGGCAAAACAGACTGGTGGTTTCACAACTTGTTTGTAGCATTCTAAGAAGAATAAAAAATCTTTTAAGGGGATGTCTAAAATGTATAGAGATTATACTAGATTTTATGTGATGAAGGGTCACACACTTTGAAATTTAAATTATCAAGTTCAAGGAAATATATATGGAATAAATTACCATTTGGGATTTCAGTAGAATATGTGGAATGTTGTATAAATAGAGTAACCAATGCAAAGTACACAAAGATTGGTGCTACCAAAATGGATGAGGATATCTTGGTGGTAAAGATTACACTCAAGTATCCAAGCAAAGACATAAAATATGATGATGAGGACTCTAAAAATGAATCCATTGCAATCAAACCCCTACTTTTGGAAATAGTCGATGAGAAGGATTGCTATATAACATATGTGTTGAAACCTTTCAAGAGGGAAAAGAAAGTAGAGTTAAAAGAGGAACCACCAAAACCAAAGGGGTTGGTAGACAAGTGAAAATGGAAAATATCATGAATTATGATGATAACATGGAGCCAAAGCACATACAAGAAGCTTTCAAAACCAATCAAAATAATAAATCATGCTCCAAACCATATGTGGAGCAAGACTAGCACAATTTGGCTAGTTATAATAAGATATCCAATGGAAGATAAGGAAACTGTCAAATCATAACATTGAGAGAGGCAAAAGCCAATCCCAAGGATACTGAACATATGCCTAGCCTTCAAATTATGTCGAATCATCGAACATGATAGGTGAAGAATAGGTGATTGGAAAAGTCTAGGGATCATGTCAAAATCGGCCACCATCATCTATACTTAAAACTCCACCAAGAAAACTAACACCACCATGAATAAAATCACATTCAAAATCAAGTTTCTAACCTAAATTTATCTCCATGTCACCTCCTCTAGGATGGGTTCCAACAATGGTGACCAAGGATGTCAAGAAAGAACAAAGGAATGTAAATTAGAACACAGGATCAGTTAGACCAACTAGAGAAGGTGTGTAAAAGACCTCACCTTTGTGCTTAACCCCATATACATATAACATAGCTTCAATAATCCTTATCATTTCTAGGATCAAAAGGTCTGAAGGATTAATTATTAGCGATAATGTATGAGAGGTCCCAAGCTAAAATTAGTAAGGATACAAATGTGCAAGTTGGGAATTGAGAATAGGAGGAAACAATACATAATTGGAGGCCATTAATGTGGAAGATATATAAATGGAAGCACATGAGGTATAAATGTAATCTCTTGAAAAAGAAGTGCAAAATTATAAAAGAGAGGGTGAGGCACACACTAAAATAGAATCTTAAGATACTATCGACATCCATTCAGGGTCAGATTCACAAGCCTATAAACACTCATTATAAAAATAAGAGGATGAGGAAGGTGAAGATGATGTTGAAAGAAGGAGAGAAAGAACACAAGGAAGCATGTTTGTAGAGGATTTTTTTTATGTGGGATGTATTCTATGATGAAATTGCCTCGATCAATACCCTAAACAAATCTCATTCCTTTTAGAATAACATCTGGATGAGATAACTTTTGAGTTTCCATCCATTTACCTTAAAAAATAGATAACAAATTGCCATGAAATTAAACCCGCTTCCTCTACCTGGAGAACGATAAGGATTGGTTTTAATGAAGTTCACAATAAAAGTGTCAAGTAAAAATGTTGTTAAGAGTGGTGTTATGCATAAACATAATAAGTAGATGGAGGAGAAAAACAAAAGCGTGCAATTGTAGAAATTAATTTGGAGGTTATTGAGTCCAAAGTTGCCAATATTTATAAGAAAACGAATAGAGAGGATGAGTGCTTGATGGTGGGAATTTTCACACAAGGATGGAACCCATCAATTGCCTAATACGATAATGGTGGAAATATTACTTATGAAGGATCAATATATTACCATTCAGAAAATTAAAGAGGATTAGCACATCGAGGAACAAACAAAATTTGATGTTAAGTTATAAACTATTGATAAGCCAATGAGAAATCTATAAGGGAAGGTTACTCTAACTGAGTTTCTCTTCCATAAATGTCTATTCGGCACTAAGGTTGTCAATGAACTAACGTAATAAGAAGAAAGAAAAAATAAAGAGATCTAAGGGAAGGCTTTCCAAATGAAAGATAAGGCTGAGATGGATAAAATTATCAAGGACATCAACTACTTGAAGGATCAAATTGAAGAAAACCACACGGATCTCAAAAACAACTGTTGGAAAAGAAAATATGACATATGTTAGATTATTTATTCGATGATTTAATTCATTATTGAAATATTGTTGTATTTATTTTTTATTGTTACACCCATTTGTTTATTTTGGATTCTTTGTTAATGCACCGTCCTATTTTCTAGGATGTAGTTGTGCTATTATTTTGGCTATATAATAGCCTATGTAATGCATTTTAAATTAGTTGAATAATAATATAGATTTTTACTCAACATTTGGTTTGGAGTAGGAGGAAATATTTTTGGATTCAAGTAGAGCCAATAAGAGGAGTAGTCCCAAGGCACGCTCTCTCTCTCTTGATTCAAGATGCATTTTTATCTGAACCTAAGAGGAGCCTCTGCACTGTCAAATTATTTCTCACTAGCATCATTTTGCTTACGCACGGGCGTCACTATTTCAGGCTTCCAAATGTGCATTTTGTGTAGTTCAATAGAGGTGTGTAATATTGGCGGAAGAAAATAATATTTGGTGTATTTGTGGCATCAAATATTTCAGTCTGCATATATTCACCGTGTACAAACTTCATTCATCTCAACATTGAAGACAAAGATAACAATCTGATCTTGCAACATTCTGTGGAGTCTCTTTTCATGTAGTGGAGCATGGAGCAGCGAGGAGTATCTAAAACAAAGAAAAATAAGCATTTAAAAAAATACAAAGAGCATTGGAAGTTGGAGTTTACAGGTTGGTGTTAATATTTTTTTTGATCTTCTAAATTCTTTCTTTTAAAAATCTCCAACAGCGCCAATCTACCTTATGATTTGTGTAAATTTCTAAACTTAAATATTGTCTAAAAATCCAAAACCACCCTTTAAATCCTCAAAACCACTTTAAAAAACCTCTAAACCACCTTTCTATTTATAAAAACCGCTTACATATTATTTTCTTTGCTGCAATTTTTTCAAAAACCACCTCTCAAGCAAACCCGTGGTTTTGGCTAGGCTAGTGGTTTTGCTTTCAAAACAACAATTTATACCCTTTAAATACTATTTCTTGTCTCTTTTTGATGCATAGGGGAGTTGGTGAGGTTAAATTTTAGTAATGTGGAGGTGGGAGCTTCAAATCCCCTTAAAAATCTTTTAGCAATCCTTCTAAATTTAGCAATTCCACAAATTGTAGTTATAGCTAGCTAAATTTAGCTAGGAATGTACTAAAATAATTTATTTTATTTTTTTTAAAAGAGAGGAAAGGTAAAGTACAAAAATATTTTTTTTTTTTGCCAAAAAGAGGCTAAAGAGGTCAAAGAGCCCAATTTGTTTTTTTTTAAAAATACAAAAGGAGGATATTATTTTGAATAATGGAATTAGTGTTTTTGTATATTGTATTTATTTGCCAAGTAGTGTAATATTTTATTTTTTCCAGGCAAATAAATCACAAATCATGAGTTTTCAAACTCAATCACAGTGTTGGGTAGAAGCAGTGCCTTTGACTCATGTTTACGGGTAAAGCCTTCGCACCTAAGTTACTGCATCCATAGCCTAACATAGGTTCAAGAATGATGTTTAGACATCATTCCTTTAAATCATTAGGCAGAAATAAGGCACATGCACTCATAGCCATCCCTTCATCTACCTATTTGTTTCAATCAAAAGACGTAAATCCTGACTAGTAGTATTTCCAAGTATATAAAGAAGTTTCACGTGTGTATGCAAAAATCCATATAAGTAGGTGTTAGTGATTGAATGAACCCTTTTCCATGCTATCTATGTACCACCTATCAATATCTTTCATGTACATTTATACTTCTTTCACATACTGTTGGGTATTTAAAAAGGGTGAGCTTCTTCCATGTAACAACAAGTATACCAAAAGGGTGCATATAAAGAAAATATTGGTATCCCAGATTGATGATATAACAAAAGGGATACCTTGATACCTAGAGTGATAAAGAACTAATCCATCACCTTTGGTCAGATTCTACACAATGGTTAGAAATGGGCTAAAATTCTTTTTGCCAGACTCACACATTTTTCGTAGTGACAACTATGCCGCTTGGAAAACTAAAATTAGGACACATTTTTTATTTAAATACAATTGGCCTATTGTAAATGGCACTCTTCCCTGACATGCTATTGAAACTGACTATCAAAGTCAGTTCGACAAATCCAATTAAAAGCCAAAGTTGATAATCATGTTCACAGTATTAGATAAGGTACAACCTCATATACGTAAGGCCACAATAGCAAAAGATGCTTGTGATAAGCTATAGACAGTCTATGAGGCAAAAAATGAAGGAACCATTCTTCATTTATAGAGTCAACTTCATTCCCTCTAATTGAAGCCCAGTGAAAAAGTGGAAGTTTTTCTACACCATGTTGCAACTCTAAGGGCTTTGTGTCAAGCATTGGGTGAAATAGTGTCAGATGCATCTCTTGTACCTATTTTCTTAAGAGCACTACCACCCTCCTACAAGGTATTCATGACTACTTTGATAGTCACATCACAAAAAACATATTTTGACAAGTTGGTAAACATGTTGCAATAGAAAGTGTTTATGCATACAAAAGAAGAAGAATCAGAAGAACATGGTGTTGCATGTAATCAACAGAAAGGAAAGAAGTAGATCAAGTATTATAAACCAAGGCAAGGTCAATAGCATCATTCACAAGGGGATAAACAACAGAAATTTTATCTTATATGTGAAAAAATAGGCTATGAGCTAAAGAATTATTGGTATAACTCATTTACACAAGGCTCTTCAAGCAACAAGAATCCCAATCACCAACAATCATCTCATCCACATAAAAGATAAAGATAAAAAAAAGGGCATTGGAAGAAGAAATCTAATCAACAAGGAAACATTGTTGAATAGGAAGACACCCACACAAATGAGGACTTCCTATATGCTTCATAGTCTCATGATGAATCAACATCAAAAAGTTCTATATGATACATCAACTTAGGCACAACTTGACATATGACTGTAAGACAAGATTGGTTCTACAACATGAATAAGACTTCCCCAAAAAATATTTTTCTTTGGGTAATGACTTGTCCTACTTATTTTAAGGCATTGGTAATATTTCCTTACCACTTATATGACATGATTACAAAATCTCAGATGTTTTATATGTCCTAGGACTCACAAAGAATCTTCTATCAGTTAGTCATTAACTTGACCACAACCTAAAGGTTGAATTTGATTGCAAAAGTGGTAAAAAGATGTGTTTGATTGAATATAAGTAAAAAATGCTCGAGAACTATTGCACAAGCATCAAGAGTTGGAAAAATGTTTCAACTTGACTTTATTCACTCAAACAATCAAGTATTTGTAGCTCAAGATTCAGACTCAGCCAAACTCTGTCATCACAGCTATGGTCATGTCAGTTTTGAATACCTCAAAGCACTCAATAATTAAAACCATGTTTATGGACTTCCTCAATTGAATAAAAATACATATCTCTACACTTGTTGTCTAGTAGGGAAACAACATCAGACATCTTTTAGTCAAAGTTCCTCAAGAGCATTTGGTGAGATTGATCTAGTGAATACCGATCTATGTATCCCCATGAGATCTAGTCACTATGTGTTTTAGTATTTCATGCTCTTTATTAATGACTACTCACACAAGATGTGGGTCTACTGTCTCAAGACCCAAGACCAAGCCTACAATACTTTCAAAGAATTTAAAGTAGCATTTGAAACTGAAATTAGTCATAAAATCAAGGCTCTCCACTTAGATCGAGGGGGAGAATTCACCAATAAAGATTTTTTTAATTATTTAAAAGAACATGGCATTCATCAATAAATGAATCCACCATACACTCCATAATAAAATAGTGTTGCAGAATGGAAAGATCACACTATCATGGAAATGGTACATAACATGATTGAAGATTTAGGTTTGGCATGCACATTTTGGGTAGAAGCAATGAAAACATCAATTTATTTGTTGAACAAGTCACCCCACTACCACTCTTCATAATATGACTCCACATGAAGCCTGTGTTGACCAATTTTTGCTCACAGGCCAAAATCGTTCACCTTCTCCCCTCGCCATTCAAAGAAACCAGTTAGTTTTAGGTTGCTCAGTTCATGCTCAGTTCAGCCTGGTTCATCTCAATTCAACATGGTTAAACCAAACCGTTGAACCAAATTTTGGTTCAACGGGCTTGGTTCAAGTCAAAAGGTTCACCGCTCGGTTCAAGAGCCTCAGTTCAATATGTGTTGAACTTTCGTACCAATTTTTTGGTTCAACGGGCTGGGTTCAACGTACTTAGTTTAACGGGTTCGATTCATGGAGGTTCAACGTCCTTGGTTCATTGGCGCACATGGCTTAACACAAAGGCAGGCATTTCAAGTAAAGGCTCGACTTGTATTAAAGGTAAAAGGAATTCAGGATCGGCTTAAAACAATGCAAAGGCCGGGCGCGTTAAAAAAACATAAGGCAAAAGCTCACAGAATATAAAAAAAAAGCAAGCCGCGAATAAATTAAGGGGCCCAAAATCCAGTAGGCAGCTGACAAAACAAAGGCACGAGGACGTCCAGGGAGGACGTCCAAGTTTGACTAAAGCGGGGTGGCCATTGGTTTTAAAATGTGGAAAGTGCTGATCAGAAATGAGCCAAATTGAAGCGACCCGCCCCAACAGTTCAAATCCAAAGGATCCGCCAAGTATACAAGGAAAAGTGCCTGACTGGACGCTAAGGTGCAGCAGCCGTAGAAAAGCCAGCAGGCCCGATGATGTCCTTGAGGACATCAAGTTTGACCAAAGGAAATAACCGTTTGTGTTCAAAACAAAGAAGCGCTAACCAAAAGGAGCCAAGCGGCCAAAAAGGCAAATTCCAAGTCATAAGCAAAGTGACAAGGACAGAGCGAGCTGGCAGTTGATCCAAGTGGCACCATTTGGGAAGTGACTTCAGTAGGTGGAGCAGTCCCTACGAATTTATCATGAAAGGCACAAATAGTTGAGATAAGATCGGTTTTCCTCCATTTTTTATTAAATGGATTGATAAATTGTGTAAGTCATCAAAAAGAGGACGGTTTTTGAGTAGACAAAAAGGCACAGTCCATTTAATTCCTTGAGCAACTTGTTCTTCCCATGAAGGGATGCGTATGCCACTTGTAAAAGGAGTGCCAAATGGCCTCCTTGCTTCTCCTATATATTGTGAACTTGTTCATTTGTAATCATCTTCCACATTTTGTAAAGGGCGTAGCTCTGCAAAAATTTCACCTAGATCAATACAAATGCAGTTTTTTACCTCCATTTGGATAGACATTTCTGTGTATGCGTTGAATGTTTGCTTGTGTCCAGTCATTGTCTTTTGATGCTCTCACAGGTTCAACACCAGCAGACCTGCTGTCTATAAGGCGCCATTGTTGCCGCTGACAGGAGAAGAGCAGTATTTGGGAGTGAAAGAGCAGAAGAAATTACTTAATAAGTGTGTGTTTCATAGCACCTTGGGTGATCTCTGTTCTGGAGTTTCCATTGAAGCCTCCCTGCTAGTTTCTTGCAACCTGATCCTTCTGCCAAGTGCGTAGTGTATGTATGCGTTTGTCTGATTCTGAGAGTGGATGTGTGAAGGTAAACCTTTCATTTTGGTGCATCGCCTCTTTTAGAGTAGGTTGTTTGTTTTCTACATTTCTTCTCCCTTTTCATCCCCCCTTTATTATATCTATATATACCTATATTTTTCACTTGCTGGAAAAAACACGATGCATCAAAGGGAGCTAGCCCTTATCTAGAGACTCTCTCCTCCAGCTTCGCCAGTCTCACAGGCGAGAGGAGAGTTTCCATGTTGCGAGGAGAAGGCAGGAGCTAGGCCTCCTTGCCCCGGGTGCAATCTCCAGCGTCAATAGCCTGGATGAGGCATAAACTTTTCATTATTCATCTTCAAGTTTTTGGATGTAAGGCTTACATGTATGTTCCTAAAAAGTAGAGAAAGAAATTGGATACCAGATCCATGTCTTATATCTTCTTAGGGTACAATGAAGAGTCATTACCCTACAAACTGATGGACCCTAAAACAAACAAGGTCTCCATCAATAGGGATGTAGAGTTTGATGATAAAATTAAAATGAATTTGCCTTCCACAAACTCTCATGATTCAGTAATCAGACCTATAGATAATTTTGAAGGTCATAACCATACTGAATATGATAATTATAATGAGGATGATTCGTCAGTTAATATAGATAAACCCATAAGAATAGTGCAACATATACATAAATGGTATATAAGTAAATTAAGAAATGTTAAACTAGATAGAGTTCTAGACAAATTGACTATTGGACCAAAGACTCACAACATGACTCAAGATGAGGTCAATTTAGACCTAATGAGCATAGTTATAGAATTAGTAGAGACCTCGATGGTTTAGGAAGCCCTAGATTCTAAACCTTGGATGGATGCCATGGATGTAGAATATCAATCACTGATGAAACACAAAACATGAAAGATTGAAGATCTTCTACCAGGGAAGAAGTCAATCAGTTGTAAATGGGTCTATAAAAGGAAATACAAAGCAAATGGTAGTTTTGACAATCACAAGGCATGACTTGTAGCAAAGGGTTATGCACAAAATCAAGGCATCGATTATGAGGAGACATTTGCTCTTATGGCCAAGATCAAAACAATTAGAATGATATTTGCTCTATCTACACAATTTGGATGGAAGATCTACTAAATGGATGTAAAAAGCGCATTTCTCAATGGAGATCTGCAAGAAGAAGTTTACATGACACAACCATAAGGTTTTGTCTCACTTGGTAATGAAGAAAAAGTATGTAAACTCATAAAATATCTGTATGGTCTCAAATAGGCTCCCTGAGCCTGGTAAAGATTGATGAATATCTCATCCAGCATGGATTCCAGAGGTGTCCCTACGATCCAAATATCTACCTAAACTAGTAAGGGAGAGAGATTTTAAGTGTTGTAGTATATGTCGATGATCTAGTCATCACTGGCAGTTCAGTGGAGATGATAGATGCAACCAAGAAAGATCTTAACTGATCATTCAACATGACAAATCTTAGACTTCTACACTATTGTGTTGTATTAGAAGTATAGCAAAAATAATGCCACATATTTGTGTCCCAAATCAAATGTGCTAAGACAATGCTTGAGAAATTTAGGATGTTGAATAGTAATCTAATTACTACACCTATGGAGACAAGGATTTAGTTGCTTTGTACAGATTCATCACCACAAGTAAATACAACTCTCTATTGGTAGTTGCTTGGGAGTCTTATTTAATTAACATACACTAGGCCAAACATTAGCTATGCAGTTAGCTATCTTTCAAGGTTCATGCAGGAGCCAAAGATGTCTCATTGGAAAGTAGTAAAGAAAATACTAAGATATATCAAGGGTACAATAGACTTAACCCTAGAATATAAGAAGACTGAGAATTTCTTATTGATGAGATATTCTTACTCAGATCATGTAGGAAATATTGATGACAGAAAATCCACTTCTGGATATGTATTTTTTTTAGGATATGGTCCTATATCTTGGGGGAGCAAGAAATATAACTTTGTTTCTTGATCTTCCACTGAAGTAGAATATCATACTATAGGAAGAGTTGTTTGTGAAGCTATATGGTTACATTATATACTGGAAGGATTGGGAGTACCGTAAAAGACACCTACCATCTTGTACTGTGACAATGAGGGTGTTTTTAAACTTGTTCACAATCTAGTGTTTCATGAATGTACAAAACACATTGAGTTGCATGTTCATTTCATTTAAGAACATGTACAAAAACTCAAAATCTATCTCCAATATTGCTTGATAGAAGAATAACGTGGAGATGTCCTCACCAAGTCACTTGAACGTGACAAATTTGAGGCATTTAGAGAATTACTCTCCTATTCACTTCAAGCTATATTGAATTAAGGGGGAGAATGTTAGATTATTTATTCAGTGAGTTAATTTACTATAGAATTATTGTTGTATTTTTTATTATTGCACCTATTTGTTTATTTTGTGTTCTTTGTTAATGCACCATCCTATTTTCTAGGATGCAGTTTTGTTATTATTTTGTGTATATAATAGCCTTTGTAATGCTTCCAAGTTAATTGAATAATAATATATTTTTTTACTCAATAGTGTAGGAAGCCTATGAATGTCATTCTTCAAGCATTTAGTGCACCAAGAAAAAGGAATTCAGTAATAAGGATAATATTTTTTATTTTAAAAATTTGATGAAGTAAATCCCAAGCTGGGTACTTGTTATCTAAATTGCACTCATAGGATGGAACATGTTGACATAGGAAGTTCGTAAAAACATACCATAATTTTTGGAGGTAGAGTGCAAGGTCAGCTTGTCCATGGATGGACAAGGAAATTAGTGTGGGAAGATGTCGATCACTATTTTTTACTCAATATAGTAGGTTCCAAGTGTTTTCCCATAAAGCATATAGTAGCGCATTAAACACCAATTTAGTCTAATTCTAGTGTTATGCATCCCAAATAAGGGTGCATAAGGGAATAAACTCCAAAATTACTAATAGCGTAACATTTAAAGAACTAACTTACATAGTTTTTAGTGAACCCATAATGGTTATAGTCAACACAAAGCACAAATTAGGAAAATAGAGAGGATAGTTGAGTGAAATAAAGGAAAAATATCTAGAATAATTTGGAATGGATCTATGAGTCCATTTACAAGAGGTATTAATCCATTTAGTTACACTCAACTATCTTTAGGTATCGATTATGCAGTTTAAGGATGTTTGAACTAAAATGTAACATTGAGGTGGTGTTCATGCATATAAAAGCATATCTAACACCTAAAGTTAGGTTTGAAAATATGATACTAAATATTTATGCATTGATACATTACTACTATAATTTTTATGGACTGTTATATGCATGCATGAAATCGTATTGCAAGATTAATGAAGATAATGATTATTTATGTGATATGTGTTCATTAATGGAGTCTTAGTTCAATTCATAGGAAAACGTTTGTAAATTTTGCATATCATTGTGACCCTTTTAAATGGACATTATTATTCTATGTATTCTATTGTTGTGTTAAGTTTTATTGAATTCTTTAATGAAGTCTCTACTTTGGTATCCTTCATAACTAACCTAACACACCATGTCTTATATCATTTCACCTCAGGGGAGCCTACAAGTTTTCTTCTGTCATATGTTGGTGTAGTGACTGCATAATATTTAGAGTGGGTGAAAATGGCATAGATATATAAATGTGTGCACGAGGAGATAAGATAATGAATCATGATGCTTGACTCCCTTTCTAATGGGAATCCCTTTTGTTCGGTTGGATTCTTACGTTGTTAAACAATATGAATGTTCTCAATAGTTAATTAAGAATAATGACTATTTCCAGCATAATATCATGCTACAATGCTCCACACTTGGCATGTGTGTGGTGGATATGTACAATGATTAATTGGACTTGCTTTAAACCTAATGATTAATTATACTATATTTAAACCTACAATTTATTAAATATCCAAGGATTTATAAACACTCAAATGTTTTCATATTCAACCATGAAACATGGTCCATGAACCACTTTTGATTGAGGCATTTTGTTAAATAATTAATGTGTCTACTATAAACTAGTCCCAAAGTTCTAAGATTATCAAAGGATGATGAATGTGGAAATATAGTTTCCTATGTATTTTCTTAAAAATATCTTTGGCTTAGTGAGAAAGCTAAAGTAGAGTATATTTATCAATGATAACATACCATGAGACCATAATTCATTTAAATTTCTCGTTGAAAAGAAGATGTTAAATGAAAATAATTGATCAAACTTAATAGGATAATACTAAAAAAATTCACATGTAGTCATAATTCTGAAACACACAACAAACTCACAAAAATTGGATCAAAAGACTCAATAGGTATCTTGCACACAACTTGGACATGTTTGTACCAACTAATTGAAGGGTATGGTAAATAAGACTTGTGATTAGGTTCTTGAAACACAACAATCCCAACACTATAACAATCCCTAAAAAGCATTGTTTTCCACTTTTATTTCTCTGTCATGTGAAAACACACTTGGTCATTTTTCAATTGCTATGAAGTGATTACCATTGGATTTGAAGGATTTTTTGACAGCTAGAGTTCAATTTGAGGGGTAAAAGACTAATTTGTTTTTCCTTTTATGTGTTTTAAGTTTATTATTTGTTTTTTTTTTCCTTTTCCCTTTTTTCTTTATTTTTTAGCATTTTAAATTTTATTTGATAGAGGAGATAACATCCTCAATTAGTCATAGTATAAATTCTAATGACCTCATTTGGAAGCATTATCATATAGGTTTTAAAGTCAAGAACTATGATCTGTAACTATTTTTTTTAGAGGATATAAGACATCAATCACAATAAAAACCACCTTGCAATACTCCCTTATATATATTTTGATATTGCCTTATAGTGGACCCTAAAATGACACGAGAGATAAATGCTCTCCTTACTAGTTTTGAGAACAAGAAAATATAAAATAAGATGACAGTGGTAGGAATTACATCTATGTTGAATTCCCCTTTATCCAAATGAATTAATAGGATTTTACCTTGGCCCATGGATTTCGGGCTCATCCATTTGAGACAATGCAAGTACTCATTATAATGCTAGGTTTCTTTGTTCCTTGCAATACTCCTAGTGCACAACCTTCGCTCAGGAGTACAACTTTGAACTTAGATAAGAACCATGAAGTGAGGATGGTTGATTAAAGAAAAGGTATTATAGGAACATAGAATTCAATGTATACATGAGAAGCTAAATTTGGGAGTTATTAATATCTACATTGACCTTTGTTGGGAAAGGATTCAATAAACCTAGTCTACCCATGAAGTGAGGATAGTTACTACATTTTTTCGTATTATAAAAACATACCATTCAATGTCCATGTGAAAATGTCATATTGGGAATCATCAGTAACTGCATTGACCTTTGTTGGTAAAGAATTCAATAAACTTAGTCGTTTGAGTTGGCCATAGTTAGAAGAAGTCGTAGTAAATACATAAGTTACAACAATTGACCAAAAATAATTTGCCTCACAAAAAGTGTTGTATTTATTTTTTTAATGGGTGGATGGATGGTAAAATTTATGATGGCTTTAGGTGGCATTTGGTGTTTTTCAAGTCCATTTCTTCCACCTATGAAATGATGAATGTAGATTGTATGTAATATGTTGGAGATGGCAGTTAAGGAAGTGAGTATTGAGAATGACATCCAAGCTATGACTAACAATGTAATAACATACATAAAAAGAAAAATTAGAAGAGAAAATCTACCAATTTTTTGACCCTTGAGCCATCCATTGCAATGCTCTTTTATTTGATGACATGGGAAAATTTGATAGGTAAAAAGTATGGTTGAAAAATATAGAAATATTACCAAATACATTAAAAATTACCCTTGGCCATTTAACATGATGAAAGATCACACCAAATGAAATGATATTATGTGATTAGGATTCATGATTCACAAAAAACTTGATTATACTACAAAGAATTATAATGTCTCTAACATATCAAAAAATATTTTTTCACACTTGGTGGTTGAAGTATCCAAATTCCAATAAATCTAAAGGTGAAATAGTCATGAAGATCTACTCTAATTATGTGTTTATGAAAATCATAAATGAGATCTTTAAGGTAGATTTACATGTAACGATTCCAAACTTACAAAGTAATAATATCTATTACTTTTTAAGTTTGTTATAAATATTTTACTTTTAGAAGTTGGATTTGTTATTGAATTTTTCTATTTTTTAAGCTCAAATTTCAATTTTAAAAATTCATACTATTTATTTTTAGGTGAAAAAATCTTTGGTCAAATTTATATCCCTGGTGGATGGCATAAAAACCCAACAAGTTATTTGTTTCAATGCATGGATAAAACCAAATGGGCCGTATAAACATTATTATGAGAAAAATAAAATAAAATATGAACTCATATGGTGTATAATTAATTAAAGATTAAACAAACTACTCGACCAACACATAGTGATAGGACCTTCTGCTTCGACTCTAAATTTTTATTCTTTGATTCATTCAAGGTTTATGAGGAGGCTAAAAATGGCCTTAACACATGCATTAAGATGAGGACCCTTGATGAAACACTTAGAGACATAATTATTGATTATTTTCACATTTACAATGATTTATAGGGGAGGTTCTTATCTAAAAATCTATGCATTGAAGGAAAATGACGCACCTACCAGGTAAAAAAACATGAATATTTTCATCATAATCTTGTAGATATCGAACTTTTTAATGAAATGGATTTCAATGTTACATAACAATTTATAAATTTGTTATTCATAAATTTATGATGAGAATATTGTGTTATAAAAACATCAAATTTTAAGAGGTTATCCATCTATATTAAATGTTAACCTTGAAGCTATTCTTGGTGTGAAATAAATTAGATCATGTTTTAGACCATTCATACGAAGAAGCATAAGAAGTTGACCCAAAATCACCTGAAGGACCATTTTTTTTCAATATGAACTTCATATTCACATAAAAATGGTGGAGGGGAAGGGGACTTGTGATGTGATTGACTTAGATGACATCAATCGATATTCTAATTGGGTTGTTGAGGAAGCCAGTGTTTATGTTAGATATTTGTTGTATATATTGCATGTGTTACAACCCTTAGGGATTGTATAGTAGAGAATGATAATTGGTGTCTAAGTCATCACCTTAACTAAAGGGTTTGTGGGGCTACAAGTCCTCCATTCAAAGGTTTGAGGGTAGGAGACCCTGAGAAAAAAAAATTAAAACAAATTCATGTTTTGGTCAGTGTGTAGATATTTTAACCTATATTAATAATGTAAGTGGTTTTATGACCCATAGTTATATGGGGAACCATTATAAGGTAGTATTCAAGATTACTTATGTGATTACCTATTGATGTGCCTATATATACTCACACATGTAGTAGGGGTAAAGTAGAACTAAGAAGTACATTATTTTATTGCAAGATAGTTAAAGTAATACAATAGTAAAGGAGGTTATTTTGTTATGTTTTTTCCCAAAGGGTTTCCCAGGGGAAATATTGTGTACTATGTAATATTTTATATGTGAAATTTTAGAATAAATCATTTTTTTGTATTGCTTATCTTGTATTGGCTTATCGATCATATTTATCTTCAATTAACCCAAGAGGACATAATCCTTGAAATTGGTGATAAATTAAAACTAATAAAATATAATCAATTAAAATTTTAGTTTAACAAGCATATACTATAGATTCATGTCTCCATAGTTTATCTTACTCGTAAATGTGTTCATGAATTATTTGTTAACACTATAGTGGTCTAATCCAAAACTCAAGCTCGATATAGTGTAATGACTAGAAAAATATGCTCAATATGTTCAAATATTCATCATAATTTCAATCAATTATATGCAATTTTCATTTCCCATAGTGATGATAAATAAATTACTTGATCAAGTCATCATGACTTTTAGCTTCCAGTTTCTATCTTATTCAGGTTTTGATGTTTTTTTTTCTCATGACTATAGGAAATGGATATATAATATGGTATGGATTGATCCCTTTATTCATAATGAAGTTTACTCAACATCACAATAAAATTGGGTAATTGTTATAAATCATTAGTATCAATTTCCAAGTTTCCAAAGACATTTTTGGTGTGATACGTTTTTGCATAGGAAAAAAATATTCTCTCAAGAAAACAAACTAGGAAAGGCAAGAAGAGGTGCTTTGTACACATCTCTTTCATAGGAAAACCACATTATTACATACATATTTTAGATCAACGGTATTAATTATTAGAAAGATCCATACATAGGGTGACAATGTTTGTCTCTATGATAATGACTGGGAAGATATCATGTAATCCGAATCTTCTTTATAGTTTCAATTAATTATATCTAATGTTCATTTTTGATGTAGATGAGAGACATGATATTGATTAAGTCATCATTGAGGTTTTACTATAATTTTTTGAGGATCATGGGTGAAGCATATATATTGAGGCATGGGGTCATGTCTTTCTTTGTAATCAAATTTCCTTCAAGATCATAAGAAAGTTGGGTAATTGAAAGTAAAAAATAGAATTGACAGTCACATTTTCAAATAATTATTTTGTGTATGATTTTGTTGTCTGGGAGAAAATTATTTTCATGAGAAACAAAATTAGGATAAAATTCATTTTTCACTCAAGTGGCTCATTATAGATCATTAGTCTTTTGTATCTGATAAACCTAGGCATAATGGTGGGAAGAGGTCTAAAAGCATCAATTTCATCCCTTTCCTCATTTTCAATGTTGACTTACAAGTGTTATTATCCTTTATTTGAACCTCAAGCTATTTTCAGGTTATCTCATCACCTAGACCTCAAGGTATAAGCCATAGATTGGTAATTTCTTGTATTTAATAAAAACATACATAAGGGTGGTGATAGGACTAATAACATCTTTTGGATCCCTTTTCAGATTGGAAGTAATTATAAGTGATCTCATCCTTCAATTATACTTCAACATAATGTCATCAATGATGAAATATGAGGTATACTGTATTATACTCCAAATTATGAATCCTATGTCATAGGCAACACATTTGGTTAATCCTATTCAATCCTTGATAGTCAAGCTATGCACATAATATGCTACATTTTTTGACATTTGAATAGTTCATGAATAAGGGAATAAAATTTATTGGGCCTTCTATTTCACCTTGAGACAGATGCATTTAAATATCAACTTGGGTACAGATAATTTTATTATAAGTTGAATCTAATTAAACATTGTTAATTTAGTGGAAATCTAGGAGGTTCCATAGATGCCATAACTGAGTTGATAGAATATGTAAAGATGCCCTGATATATGACTCATAAATTATGGTAAACTTCATAACAAAGAGTATAAGTACACAGTTGCTTTGGGTCGAGACCATAAAATAACACTCTATGGTTCTTTTGTAAAAATTTGACAAGCCTTCTTGGTATAAACTATTAATATACCATTGGTAAAACATCCAACCAAAAGGACCTAGAATATATACATGTTCATACACCATTACATTGTGTATGTTGGATACACAACAAATAACTATCCTTCACTTAAAGAAAGGGGAAAGGATAAGATAAAAACAAAAGTAAGAGAATGAGTGAGCTTGTACAACAATCCATACTTCAAAGTGTAGTCAAGGAAATATGTCTAATCAATTACTATAGGCTAATATAAAGCATCAAAATTTGGATGAAAAGGATCAGCATTTTTATTAGATTATATTGATTCATGTTTAGGAAAAGGATCACTAAATATCTACAACTTTTGATTTCCATTATTTTGTGATCAATATTTATCTATGGGAGTGACAAAATGGATAATGGTGTCTTCTATGAGATCATGTATCTTTTGTCTTAGATTGAAACATATGTTTGTTGAATGCCCTAAAATATAATTATGCTCATAATATGCATTATCATCATAGTTCCTTGGTCTAGGCCTACTCGGATCAAGCTATTGTGGTGGGAGGATGATTACAAGGTTACACTCAAGCAATATTTGTAGTAGCACATGAGGAGGTGATGGTAATCATGAAAACTACCTCTTTTAAGGAGTTGGCAATTGTAATTGGGTTGTAGGTTATGAAAATGAATTGAATATAATATTTGCCTCCTCCTTTTTTATCATTTGGTTTAAACTTATAATTATGTTTTCTTTTAAACTTTATTGTTAAGATAATCATAGGATTTGATGTTTATTTATGTTTTTTCAAAGAATTTAGCTTTACTTCTTTGTCCCTCACTATATGGAATATATCATAAAACTATTTGAATCCCTTGAATATAATTTAATGATGAAGTGATGCTAGTAGAATTTGATTGAATATATCTTATAATTAATTATTAGTCATAACACTATTAAGATATTCACATGAGTTGATGTTTACTTAATTTTTCTCAAAGCATTTAACTTTACTTCTTTGTCCCTCACTATATGGCATAGCTCATAAAATGATTTGAATCTCTTGAATATAATTGAATTATGAAATGGTGATAGTATAATTTATTTTAATATATCTTATAATTCATTATCATTCATAACATTGGTCATCTTGGCCAACATGGTCTTGTATCTAATCACATAGTTAATGATTAGTTCATTGGACTCTTGTTTTAGCTTAGAAATTTTATTATAGAATAATTTCTCATCGACGTTGATGTAAAATTGCATGAGAAATAGGTCACCCAAGGGGTTGGATTATATTATAGATTGAAGTGGGATATCATAGAACCATATCAATACATAGTCCCTAAGTTTTCTTCGAAATAACTTGGTCAATATTTATTCATTGTGTGCATAGTCCAATAATGTTGCATGGAATGATCTAAGGTGTTTCTCATAATCACCTTTACCTTCATATAATGGGAGATTTGGAGATATGAATCTTTTTGGTAAAGGTAAAGTTTTTATCTTAGGGATTAATGGGTTATGGAGAAAAGTATGAAAATACAAGGCATGAATAGCTCTCGATGCATCTTGCTCCAATTGAAACACCTTCGCATGTAGAGATATAATGGATTGCTCAAGTGAATGTGCATTAGGTAACGTTATAAATGGAAATTGTGTAGCCATAATGGGAGGGTTTAAGTTTGACTATGTAGTAATGCGTATCAAAATCTATTGAAGGCCTTGTGTTTCCCCAAAATCTTGTGTGGATGTCACATGGGTCACTAAAGGTGTAGGCATAGGAATAGTACCCCTAGTATTGGTCTAAATAACTAATGTAGAATCTTAGGAAAACTTTTTATACTCATCTCATGTTATGTATAACACTAAATATATCTAATGTGCATTCATGTTAATATATTCAAGGAAATTTCCATCCTCTAAGTCATTTTGTTGATATTTAGTACTTGTAAATTCAATATCAATGTTCATGATAAGTTCATAAATAGGGGAAATAAGATATGTTGTACAATCCATAATAGGAATAATAAATGGAGTCATGCAATCCCTTTGGAATCTAGTAGTAAAAATAGGCATCTCAGATTGGGTGTTGTAGTAATAGGATTAGAGGAAAGCTTGGGATTGTTCATTAGTAACTTTAGCCCTAGTATGAATTCAGATTTGATACATTATACCCATTTACTTACAAAATTGATCTAAACAAGATATATTATCCATGAAACATAGTTTGAAAAGAGTAATTTTTATTTGTGTTATCCAATAATGATTAGAAAACATGGTCATGATTAATACATAGTGTTAGGGAATAATTAGAAATCATACCTAAAAATTAAAAAAACTAAGGCTGAAAGATGAAACCATATCAGAAAACCTAGGGTTTCATAGTTTCAATATGTGTATGGGTTTACCGTTATGTTTTACACTAATTTATATTAATTATAAGATTAATATAATTAATATATAACTTTGAAATGTAAATCAAATCAATAGATATGGAGTTCACACATACATCTGAAAGTAAAAGACTAAGATTGATTTTTCTAATTTGAAAAGGTCATAAGCTAAACATACAAAGTAATAAAGAGATTATGATACTTTATAGCTTTTATATTTAACTACCAATATATGACTATGTTCTCTGAGTGAAAACCATGGATAAGTAGGCATATGGTTTACTTGGTTTTGTAAAAGTTAGTATCATTGAATTACATTGACCTACTAGTAAGTACTGATCTACATAAAAATAGGGAAATTTATTATATAGTTAGCTAAAGCTCTCTTTGCTTAATTCATGTTTGTGATCTAAAACCCTGATGATTCACGTAGATCCAAAAATTAGTCTCATTTTACCTTGTAACCTAGGTGTGACCTTGAGAGATAGAAACCTATAAAATAAGAGGAAGTGTAATGTGTTGAGATGACCCCAATCACCTTAATCTAATGATAGAATATTGCCTATGTATCTAAAATTCAAAGGAGGTAAATCAATCCACAATTAGTTCTCTCATCTAGTGTTATTTTGAAATCGTGCTCCTTTGTTATATTTATTAAACTAATGATGTGACCTTACTACTTAGTAATTCTTGATTTGACTTGGATTTTGAGTGATTCAATCTTGACTTATGACTGCTACTAGTGATAGCTTTGCAAATTGGGAAAATATATAAGATTTTCCTAGTGTGCAATAATGTGTAGATAGATATCAAATAAGTTCCAAGTCTCTTTTTGAATGAGACCTTGATTTGTTTATAGATGGATCCAATTAAATAATTCCTCATGCTACCAACACACTAGGATAATGTTCTATTCCTAAGGATGCTTTTAATTTTAGAAAATAGTCATTTCTAAAATCAAGTCAGTGTCAACCAGATAAGATTAATAATGATTAGTTATACTAACATATTTGATGGAACCAACCTATGTATAAGGGGACTAAACTAAGATTCAAGAGATGTTTGTTGACCAATTTTGGCACCCAAGGCCAAAATGTCACCCCTATAGGCAAAATATTTATTGGCATGCATTGTGTTATCCCCCAAAAAATGTCACTCATTTTTAGGACAACATATAAGTTATTTTGGTCTTGCAAAGACCAAAATATATCTTCTCATTTTGAAAAATTGTTCTAAGCTTTCAAAATTGGGAATTATTCAAGCTTTTTTAGTGAAAGGACTAATGGTTCAACAGGTTCAAAGGCTTCTACAGGGAGGTTCGATCAAAAGAATCAGTTTCCAACACTTAGTCATTTTTGAGATTGGTTTAGCACCTTAGTTCGAATGTTCAACGTCATCAAGGTTCAATGCTTCATTAAGGTTCAACGGGCTCAAGGTTCAGCGGGTTCAAGGTTCAATAGGTTCAACACGTTTGGTTTAATGAAGATCAAAAGGACTCAGCCAAAACAAGACATTGAACCGTTGAACCAAAGTTGGTTCAATTGGTAGGTTCAACCAAAATGGTTCAAAGGAGCACCCCAAAAATAATGAGTCAAGCAAAAGCCGCCACATGTCATCTATCGAGCCCCATTGCACTTTGTTTCTAATCACAATAGAAAATGTCACCTGTCCCTACTGAAGTTTGTCAGAAGCCTCCAAGTGTGTCCATCTGAAGCTTCGAAGTTTCAACCATTCTAAAGTTCAACGTGTAGGTATTTCTTTTTATGTGGGTTTTTGTCTAAATCTCAAGGTCTCATGGAAGCCACCAAGTGTCGTTTGCCAGGACACTGTATACTCTATCCTTGAAGCAACAGAACCTGCCACATGTCTCTCATCAGATGCAGTGGAAGTTGCCACGTGTCATCTCCCGTGAGAAACTAATATAAGTCTCAAAGACTTTTCAAAGGCAGTTAAAAGCTCAGCAAAAGCTGCCACGTGTCATCCTCCGTAAGATTCTCAAGAGGCAAGTGGAAGCTGCCACCTTTTCTGTTGTAACTTTATAGAGAGCGACATGTGTCTGCATCCATGATTCTGAATTTCTAATAGGTTTCAAAGCCTCTATCGATAAATGTTTCTAAAAGAAGTCATAGAACGTGCCATGTGTCCCTTGCAAAAGTTTGGCAAAAACTAACAAGTGTCAATCTCCATAATTTCTTCCTCCTGCTTCTTGTTTTCATAAAGACTGTGGTGGACCCCCAGTGAGCTACTGAAGAAAGTGGAACGTGCCATGTGTCATCATTTGCCTGACTCTCCAAAGACAAGCAAAAGCTGCCACCTGTTCATTTATAACTTTGCAGAGAGTGACACGTGTCTACGTCTGAGTTTTAAACAAGTTTATAAGCTTCTCCTAAGCATTTTTCAAAGCGCAACAGAGACTGCCATGTGTCATCTTCCACCGAACACATAAAAAATGTTTCTAAAGCCTCTAATAGTAGCAAAAACTACCGTGTCTCCTCGCTTATTTCTAAGCGGATGCTTCCACGTGTCAATCTCTCAGCGGAAAGTGACCAAAGCATAGGGGGTAATTTAAGGACCTGATTCAACAACCAAAAAAGGAGGAATGATGACGAAAAGAACTAGAAATATCCATGCATGAGATATGTTTCAAACGATGGCAGACTTGAGGACGCAAAATTGGTGGCAATGAAGTGTCTGTTGATTTTTACAGACTTAAGTGTGAGAGCCCTAATCACTACGAAGCAGAGGAAACAATACGAAAGATCTAGAGTGTCAACACAATGTTTAGATTTGGTAGACCTCTCGAACCTAAAAATGTGGATGCAAATTTCTCGAGCCTTTAAAAGACACGACTTGTTTGGGAATAAAGGCAAAGTGAACAACAGTGTAATCAAGAGAGGGAACTAAGAGGACCATCCAATTCCAAGGGATGAAAGTCGAGTTAAAATACAGAACTAAAAGTGCATTCAAAGCATTGCATGCACATCATGAGCTGTTCCATGGGATAAATGCGCCAAACCTCTCTTGACCTCTATATATTGTAATCTCTCTGATTGTTATAAAGATCATCTTTTTTTTCCATAGAAGCAAAAACTCTACCCAAATTGAAAGGCATTTACTAAGACTTGGAGCTCAGATTGTTAATCATTTTCTTCATTTGAATAAGAAAGAAAGGGACCTTTTTAGACTTTGTGCTGGAAATAGCCTGTGTTATTTAGGGAATTGTTCGTATGTCTGTTTCCTAGAAGCATTCTTGTTCATTTGATCTGACAAGCAGAACTAGTGGAAGTGGTTAGGAAGGTGTCTTGAAGACCAACCGTGGGACGACTTTGTGCCCCCACAAGTACCTTTAGTGTGTTTGTATTTTCTTTTTCCTGTGTAAAGGACCTTGGGACGACTTTATGCCCCCATTGTTCTTCATATCTCTCTCTTGGGCAATTAAGGTGGAGACTTTGTGCTACACCTTATATTTCTGGTTACTTTGTACTTTGGTTATCAGTTACTTATTCCTTGAAAGGACTCCTGTTATTTCCTGCAAGAATATTTCTGAAAGAAGAGAAGTGTCTTCAGTGTTTCCAAAGATTTCTCCTCTATTTTTTAGCATCATCTCTGAAGAAAGAGAGATGGATGGTTTGTCCTACCCTTGAGTATTATTTTCTATTTAGATATATTATATAGCTCCGTATACTTGATAGGGAACCTCCCCTTGATGAGGGGAGAGATTTATCCTCTTTTGATGTAATAAACCTGCACATTTGGCTAATCAATATCCCTATTGCTGTGGTGATAGGACCTACTTTGCTCACCAGTTAACTGGTCAACAAAATATTCACCCAATAGTTTTTGGTGACTCTGTTGGGGATCGAACGTGCAGTCTGAAGCCTCAAGTTTCAGACTGAAGCAGTTCCTTCCCTGATCCATTATAGATTCTGGCGACTCCCATCTAGGTCTTACCCATTATCCATTTATAGCCTTACCATTTTCATCCATCTCCATTATATTATTTGGTCTGCAAAACTAGAGCTGCTGGGAAAGAGTGCACAGTTTGAAGCCTCAAGCCTCAAGCTGAAGCTGAGCCAGTCCTTTTCCAATTCTGTTTTGTAATCTAGCTACACCACCCAGATTTGTTATCCCTACTTTCACTAATTAACTCATGGCAGTTCGAGGCCCCTAAGGTAACTCTTTTGGCCCACTCAACTTGGCTCCACCTCTACATGAACTCCCACGTATTTCAAGAAAGAATTTTCCCAAATTATTTGGTGATGGGATACTTCACCCTGATGAACACATTGCAACCTTCAGCATAGCCTGTGGTGTTATTGGAGTATAATTTGAAGACGTGGTAGTCAGGATTTTTGTGGAAACACTATAAGGCGCTATCTCAGACTGGTTCTACCATCTACAAGCTAGATCAGTGACTGACTGGGATACACTTAAAGCCAAGTTTGAAGCAAGGTTCAAGCCCACAAAAGATGCACATGCCTTACTGGCCCAGCTCACTCAGATGAAGAAAGAGCCTCATGAGCCTATGAGGGATTTCATAGCCAAATTTGACAAACTGAGGAATAGAATCCCTACAATTGCTCAGTTGACCCCTAAAAACCTCAAGTGATTCTTCATCAACTCACAACTACCTGAAGTGAGTTTTCTACTGAGACGTGCTGGCTAGATAGACCTTGTTGAAGCTCAGGACTTGACTACTGAGGTAGAAGATGACCTTATCTTGGCTGGGAAGATAAGGAGGGATCCAAATAGAGGTAAATATTATTCATCTACAGCCACTACTGATCCCATGGAACAAAAGCTAGCAAATGAATTACTAGCCTTGAAAAGGCAAATGGCACAAAGTATGTCTTTTGCTCCTCTATATAAAGATATACCAAGGAGGACATTCCCTAATCAACCATATCAAGGCAACACTACTAGAAGTCAAGGGCAACAAAATCATCTTCCTCTCCCATAGAGGAATCCTGCCCTTGAAGCACCTCCAACAAACTCAGTAGTTGGATATCTGGAAATAGAGCATGTTTCCTATTTCCAACTTGAGTTACAACAAGAAAATGGTGCTGATCTCTTCAGGGAGGATCTAAAAGAATCAGCTGGTGACTCCCACATTGGTTTCTTGAATTACCAAGATGAACCCAGAAGTGAAGGTGAAGCAGTCAAAGGATCATACACCATATTCACCAGATTTGAGAATCAGTCAATACAACAAGCTGACAAAGAGAAGACAAAGGAGTGACCCCAACCAGTAATTTCAATTGCTGAGCAGAGAACCCCTCTTCCTTTTTAATCAAAGGACCCAGTGATTACCAAAGAAGTAAGTACATCAAACATCTCTACACCTTCTACTTCAACTTCACAAACCAGTCCTCCCCCTCTCAGAAATCAAAAGGATGAACTCCCATCCTCTCTTCCAAATCCATTCCAGTCATTTGACATGATTGATCATGTCAAAAAATCCAAAATTCAAATGACTGAGTTTGAATCCCTGC
Source organism: Torreya grandis (assembly GCA_037957365.1). Taxonomy (NCBI): domain Eukaryota; kingdom Viridiplantae; phylum Streptophyta; class Pinopsida; order Cupressales; family Taxaceae; genus Torreya; species Torreya grandis. The sequence goes on from JARHVA010001372.1 coordinate 340,519, forward strand.
AAGTCAATCCTGAGAAATTGGACATTGACGGAGAATTAAGTGTGGACCTATCTGAGGCAAAAATTGTGCTCACCCAAATGTCGGCCCCTGCAGCTCAAATTCTATTTGAACCTTCAGGTAGGGGTAATTACTTCTTGACCATGGATGATGCTCCTGTCTCAACTGATGAAAGTCCTATAACTGGAAATCCAAGATTTGATCCAAACAAGGCGTCAGAAGAATTAGTAGGGTGCAGTACAAATCAAGATGGATCTTCCATCTCCAATGAAGAGAAATCTGATGAAAGATTAGCTTCTAATGATGCTTGGATCCTAGAATCCAATGGCAGTAATTCTTTCACAATTGGATGCAAATCTCTATTGCTCTAATTGAAGATTACTCAAGATGAAGAGGTCAAACTCCTTCACACAAAAGGAGAAGGTGAGCTGACGGTGTGTCAGGGGTGTGATGCTGACAATCAAAATAAGTGCTGGACTAAACCAATAGAACAACAAGCTATGGTGGTGGACCATACTGTTGTATTCCAAATTTAGCAAAAGGAACTCTTCACGGGGAGAACAAGGAGCTACAATTTTCATAAGGAAGACCACGTCCCACCATGGGGCAAGAAGAAGAAAAATCCAAGAGGAAGACGCAAAAAATTGGTTTCTTGGTGGAGAGATCCATTCACCCGCCACCATTTTTGGGGGCAAAATGGTTTCCTACTAGTTTATCAGGATGGCATCCCCTTTTCTTTGTCCCGTGATGAGCAGCGTCTGAAGTACTTCAATTCTTGAAGTATCAGATAAGTTCACCTGTACATATGTACATTTGTATAGTTTTCTATTTCTACTTTGCTTTGTTCATTTGTTTCTTTTGGAGCCTTTCTTTTTGAGTAGCATGACTCCATAGCCCAATGGCACACTTCAAGGCACTAGAGATTCTGGTTTTTACTCCCCTCAGTTGTTCCAAGTTTCCAACTGAAGGAAGTTCCCCAACTGGAGCTAGCTATTGTCCCCCAAAAAATGTCACTCATTTTTAGGACAACATATAAGTTATTTTGGTCTTGCAAAGACCAAAATATCTCTTCTCATTTCAAAAAATTGTTCTAAGCTTTTAAAATTGGGAATTATTCAAGATTTTTCAGTCAAAGGACTAATGGTTCAACAGGTTCAAAGGCTTCTATAGGGAGGTTCAATCAAAAGAATTAGTTTCCAACACTTATTCATTTTTTGGTTTGGTTTAGCACCTTAGTTCAAAGGTTCAACGTCATCAAGGTTCAACGCTTCATCAAGGTTCATCAAGATCAAGGTTCAACAGGTTCAAGGTTCAATAGGTTCAACAAGTTTCATTCAATGAAGATCAAAAGGACTCAACCAAAACAAGACATTGAACCGTTGAACCATTGAACCAAAGTTGGTTCAATCAGTCGATTCAACCAAAATGGTTCAAAGGAGTGCCCCGAAAAGAATGAGTCAAGAGGAAGCTGCCACATGTCGTCTGTCGAGCCCCATTACACTTTGTTTCTAATCAAAATGAAAGATGCCACCTGTCCTTGCTGAAGTTTGTTAGAAGCCTCCAAGTGTTTCCATCTGAAGCTTTGAAGTTTCAACAATTCTGAATTTCAACACGTGGGTATTTATTTTTACGTGGGTTTTTGTCTAAATCTCAAGGTCTCATGGAAGCTACCAAGTGTCATCTATCGGGACACTATATCTCTATCCTTGAAGAAGCAGAACCTGCCACATGTCTCTCATCAGATGCATTGGAAGTTTCCATGTGTCATCTCCTACGAAAAACTAATATAAGTCCCGAAGACTTTTCAAAGGTAGATAAAAGCTCAACAAAAACCACCATGTGTCATCCTCCATAGGATTCTCAAGAGGCAAGAGAAAGCTTCCACCTTTTCCATTGTAACTCTGTAGAGAGTGACACGTGTCTGCATCTATGATTCTAAATTTTTAATAGGTTTCAAAGCCTCTATCGATAAATTTTTCTCAAAGAAGTCACGGAACATGCCACGTGTCCCTTGCAAAAGTTTGGCAAAAATTGACAAGTTTCAATCTCTACAATTTCTCCCTCCTATTTCTTGTTTTCATAAAAACTACGGTGGACCCCTAGTGAGCTACTGAAGAAAGCAAAATGAGCCATGCATCATCATCCACCTGACTCTCCAAAGACAAGCAGAAGCCGCCACCTGTTCATTTATAACTCCACAGAGAGTGACACGTGTTTGCGTTTGAGTTTCAAACAAGTTTATAAGCTTCTCCTAAGAATTTTTTAGAGCACAGTGAAAACTGCCACATGTCATCTTCTGCCAGACACATAAAAAATGTTTCTAAAGCCTCTAATAGTGGTAGAAACTATTGCGTGTCCTCACCTGTTTCTAAGAGGATGCTGACACGTGTCAATCTCTTAGTGAAAAATGACCAAAGAATAGAGAGGCAATTTAAGGACCTGATTCAACAACCAAAAAAGGAGGAATGATGAAGAAAAGAACTAGAAATATCCATGCATGAGATATGTTTCATACGACGGCAGACCCAAGGATGCAAAATTGGTGGCAATGAAGTGTCTGTTGATTTTTGCAGACTTAAGTGCGAGAGCCCTAATCACTGCGAAGTGGAGGAAACAATACGAAATATCTGGAGTGTCAACATAGTGTTTAGATTTGGTAGACCTCTCGAACCTAGAAAAGTGGATGTGGATTTCTTGAGCCTTTAAAAGACACGACTTGTTCGGGAATAAAGGCAAAGTGAACAACAGTGCAATGAAGAGAGGGAACTAAGAGGATCATCCAGTTGCAAGGGATGATAGTTGAGTTAAAATGCAAAATTGAAAGTGCATTCAAAGCATTGCATGCACAACATGAGTTGTTCCATGGGATAAATGTGCCAAACCTCTCGTGACCTCTATGTATTGTAATCTCTTTGATTGTTATAAGGATCATCTTTTTTTTGCCATAGAAGCAAAAACTCTGCCCAAATTGAAAGGCATTTACTGAGACTTGGAGCTCAGATTGTTAATCATTTTCTTCATTTGAATAAGAAAGTAAGTGACCTTTTCAGACTTTGTGCTAGAAATAGCTTGTGTTATTTAGGGAATTGTTCGTATGTCTGTTTCCTAAATGTGTTCTTGTTCATTTGATCTAACAAGCAGAACTAGCAGAAGTGGTTAGGAAGGTGTCCTAAAGACCAACCGTGGGATGACTTTGTGCCCCCACAAGTACCTTTAGTATGTTTGTATTTTCTTTTTCCTGTGTAAAGGACCTTGGGATGACTTTGTGCCCCCATTGTTCTTCGTATCTCTCTCTTGGGTAGTTAAGGTGGAGACTTTGTGATGCATCTTATATTGCTAGTTACTTTGTACTTTGGTTACTGGTTAATTGTTCCTTGAAAGGACTCCTGTTGTTTCCTGCAAGAATACTTCTAAAAGAAGAGAAGTGTCTTCAGTGTTTCCCAGGATATCTCCTCTGTTTGTTAGCATCATCTCTAAAGAAAGAGAGATGGATGGTTTGTCCTACCCTTGAGTATTATTTTATATTTATATATATTATATAGCTCTATATACTTAATAGGGAACCTCCCCTTGATGAGAGGAGAGATTTATCCCCTTTTGATGTAGTAAACCTGCACATCTGGCCGATCAATCTCCCTATTGCTATGGTGATAGGACCTATTTTGCTCACCAGTTAGCTGGTCAACAAAATATTCACCCAACACATTGATAACCTATTTCAAAGTTTTATCATGCCTTAATAGCCTTTAAAAATTCTTCATAAAACCTCACTAGCATTGTTTAAGGTATGTTTGGAGAAATTAAGGTAATTCCTAACTTTGTTCATATAGTGGTCTAACCATGTCATGAGGTCATTAAAATTGGTCAAGTGGTGTAATAGGTCTTTAGGTATCCTTTAAGATCATTTCATGCCTTAATAATCTTATATAATCATTTCATGTTAATTGGAAAGTTTTAGGTTGATTTGTAGACTTTAACGTATGAGAAAATGAGAAAAATGTAAATTTTGCTAACTTTCATATATGTAAAAGCCCAAAAAAGAAAAATATACATTAAATATTACTTTCCAAGGTCCCTAGAGCATTTACATAACTGACACATATGTCAACATGTCATAAAATGACTAGAATCTTGATTTTAACTCTTTATATGGCAAATTTCACTCACTTGTATGGACTTGTGAACTCATTTTCAAAAAATAATGTTGTAGAGGTGTCCATTAGGTTTGTACAAGTCATATTCTAGCCTTGGACCAATTCTTAGTTCCAACAGATGCACTAATCTCTCTTTCTTCTCCATCACTCCCTTCACAAGATCATGAACGCTATTTTTAGATTCATAGTATAGATCATACATGTGGAGTTGGTGGATAAGATTTTATCCATAGATTGGGACACCTATTGGATTATAATTTTTTCCATTGGTTATTAGATTGAGATCCTTAGCTTTATGAACAATTACTAAGAAGCTAAGGTTATATTTTGAGGCTTAAATCCCCACAGGTTGAGTTTTGTATAACTCTAGTGCAAGTGTGAACTCGTTGGTTCAAATAAAAAAATATAAAAAATCCTAAAAGGTCTAAAGAACCATATTACATGTTCATCCACCAGGTTGGCACATGTGGGAGGTCTCTTGGAAAGAATAGCTACTCTCTTGCACAATTTATATAAGTGACTATCATTTTTATGTTTGTTTCAAGGTGATCCATGAATGAAGTGATGAGTGAAGGTTTAATTTCATGTTATAATCCCTCTCATTCTATAAAATACCTTAATGTCACCTTTTCCCACTTCAGTAACACCTTCTGCAAGTAATTCACTAATTTTCCTTATTTTGATGACTATGTGTATGGAAGCTTATTGTAACAACAAAGGAATGTATTGAAGGTGTTTTAATAATGTTGAATTGTAAATAGAATTATAGACACTAATTTTATATTGATTGACCCATCACTACCACTTTTAAAGGACCAAAGTATGATGAAGAGACCCAAAATCTATGAATAGACTTCCAAAGACATGAGTTAACTGCATACAATTTGTATAGGTGAATCTATAAGTTGAATTTATATAATTATTGTTTATAATTACATAAAATTATTTAGAGTGTGTAATAATCATAGATCATGAATATTACAATCTCTAATTCTAAATATCTCAATAAGGTGCTCTAGCAGTCACCTAAACAAAAGGAATACCCACAAGCCCAACCCTGTAAGTCTTCATATTGAACTTAATCCAAAGATCAAATGAAAAAGTTTGATGAAGATGTTTGACCTAGTATATATTTTGAGATGAGACAAGTCACAAAAAATATGAAATCATCAAAGATAATGTATAGTCAAATGAGGGTTAAGGAGACTGGGTATACAAGTCTAATACCCATATATTAGCCTGTGTATGAGGGTAAAAGGCAAGAATGTTTGAAGATGTCATAAATTCTAATGGAATTGGAGATAGTGAGAATGAAAATTCCATAATATTTGTATATATTCAAAGACATGATAGATTAGAAGATTAACAGTCAAAACTACATGCTCAAACTTCTTGAATAGTCAACTATAACCACTTATTGAAAAGATTCCCTAGAATAGTGGTGTTGGTAAAATATAGGAGTTTCAAGACATTGATAAAGGTCCTAAATATAAAAAAAGAATGATATAGAGTCATTTAGCTATTAAATATAGTACTGGAGTCTTAAATCCCTTGAATGTACTCAGGATACCTGAAATAGACACATATAGGTTGTTAGGAAGAAGCCGGTTGGTTCCAAAGCATAAAGAGAAGGCAAAAGGTGCTAAAGAGTAAAGGGTTTTATGTGAGGTGGATGGAAAAAGTGTTAAATATAGTTTAATTTAGTTAGACTTTAAAATTTATAGGGAAAGAGAACTAGACAGAGTCTAATCAAACCATGTAGACACAATGAACACGTACAGGTCTACTAGAGATGTCTATTTAGCTTGAAGTTGAAGAAAGTAGGTAGAGTATACAATAAATAAAATGGAGGTAAATGAAAATGGATAGGCCATGAATGATATCTCAATAAAATTATAATATTTATCAATCTTCATATTCATTAATAAAGTGTAACAAAGCTACATGTTGTTTATGCTTTTAAAACTTAGGTTCAAGAGCACAAGCCCTTATAACAGTCATGTAAATGTTTATTTTCTAGGAGTAAGGTTGGATTCTATGGAATTTTAATGGTGTATAATTTTATCACATGCCTCCAAGAGTATTCATAGGCAGTGAAAGGTAAAGGAGTGCCTTTTAAACTTTCAAGACCTTCTCAAACCCCTGCCTACACATTCAAGAGGATTTCTACAGAATCCTACCTAAGTATTTGATAAGTAGTTTGATTTTTTTCAAGGTTTAAAGGTCTATGTGAATAACTTGAGATAATTTATGGTGATGACATGATCCCATCAGAACAATCAAACTCAATAAACGAATGAAACAAATGTTAACAGATCCTGTTGAAGCCTAACAGGCCTAATTACATACATAACTCTATATGCAATCATAATGAAGAGAATTGGATTGAAAAAGCATGAAATGTAGACTAAAATTACCCTAAGGAGATGGTGAAGAGTATGTAAAATATTTTCATGGCATTCTAATCCTTGAAAATGACATATAGAAAATGTTGGGTTTAGTTTGGTGTGCTTGGCTATAAACCTTAGGCTTGATTAAATGATAGTGTAGAAGACCTAATGGAGATAGAAATGGTTGGATAACCATGAATAAAATTCAATGAGGTTGTCACTAACCTTCCTTAGCTAATGAGATTCATAACAAACATTGAAATGTCACACACATCCTCATTTCTCTCTTAGCCCTCACAAATGTAGCCTACCAACCTAAGAAGCTATCATTCATTTCTTAGTATAGTTTAGAGATGTTGCATGGGACCTTGAGCTCATTGGGAGAGTTAAATACCCTAGTGTAATTTAAATTTGTGTAGTTTTTTGGTTAATTTATACCCCAAGATTTATGAATCATCTTTAAGAGTGTAAGGAACTCACATGATGCTAAAGAGACCAATTCTAACTTGATGAGAGAGAAGATGGTTTTAATGCCTCTAGATGGATTGGATGAAATTCCAAGTGACATGGATCATATAAAAAACTCCTCTGAGAACCTCCCCATGCTATTGTTCTATACTTGCAAGTATGAAACAATACGAAAGAAGCCAAAATGTGTTTTTAAACTACTTAGGAGGTTAGTACAAGGTGTTAGAGGCTCAAATTTTACATGGATGATATTAATGGATCCTTCAAAATAAATAAAAAATTTATTTTTGGTTTGGAACATGTGATAATCTTATGGAGTCAAAATTCAGTCTTTAAGTAGGGAAACCTAATTGAGACCTAGTTAGGAGAAATAAATGACAGAAAAGGACACTTTCACTCACTCTTAGGACTTGAAATTTAACATAAATCTGAAAGTCCATATTGGGTCCTATAATATTCCTTCATATTATCAGTACCATACATACACTTATTTATGTAAGGAGGTTTGCATGAATTTAGGGTTACAAAGAATGAAGCCAAAATGGATCTTTTGGTGTAGAATGATTTCTTGGGGTTGGTTTGAGAATTCCAAATGGATTGACTCAATTTTAATATGATTTGAATATAAAATCCATGGAGAGAGAGTGAAATTTAAAATATGAATACAATTTTTAAAACTTCTATGTAAGATTGACTTAGTGAGATGAAGGGGTTTCAAGACACCTAAGCACATGAATGATGATTACTATTGAGATGTCAGTTCAGAGAGTCTCTAAAAATTATAAGAGGTGTCAAATAATATGGAAAAATTTAATTCAATAATATTTTATGATGGAAGGGTGCCATTTGTCCATTCATAAGCCAAGACAAAGGGAAACTTTGGAATGCCAGGTAATGTGTCAAGCAAGCATTTTAACTCCTACACCACTTGGAGTAAGGGAGAAATTTTAGAAGAGTTGTACATGGAATTTAGGAAATTTTAAGATCATTTCATAATCCCTTTCTTTATTTTAACTCATGAGACACTTCTCTCTCTCTCTCTCTCTCTCTCTCTCTCTCTCTCTCTCTCTCTCTCTCTCTCTCTCTCTCTCTCTCTCTCTCTCTCTCTCTCTCTCCCCCTACGCCCTTATCTTCTTCTCTCTCATTTTATCTATGTATTTAGTATTAATTGACTAGGTTGATATCCTAAACCTAGGTATGGCAAAGCCCTAGAAATATTTATGCCTTTGATTAATAAGATTTAACTGGTTTTACCTCCTTCTATAACTATACTTAGTATATGTGAATGAATAGTTGATCTTGTCAAGTGAATTTACTTGTCTTCCTTAGGATGTTGTCCTTTATAAAACCTAGATGTAGCTTGAAAGATTCTTTTGAAGGTCACATGAAGTGTATAAATGTGGTACAAAGGCTGAGAGATCTTTTTTATCCTTTAGTGTCATTCAAGACCTCTTGGTTAGTCCTCCTAGCCTAAGTAACTATCAAAACCTTCCCATTGAAACACTCATGTGAGAGATTCAGATTAGGGGTAGTGTATATAAGGTTACTTTTCATGATTTATAAGTGCATATGTAGCTAGTTTGTAGAGATAAACTATTTGGTGTATCACCCCATTTTTTTATGTCATCCTTCTCCCTTTTCTTTGCAAATTAATAGTGTAGTAGTTCCTAATTGATACATCAAGTAGAACTAGCCCTATAATCTAGAGGGTTGATCCATCTAAAGGTCACCCATAGTCACAGATCAATCATATTGCATAGCTAAAGTTGAGAGGGCTTGAATCACCCTCTCAAGGGTGAAAATTTGAGCTATAACAATTTTAACACACCCGATGGGACTAGATTGACATCAATTTAAGGAATATTTGTTGTTATCTTTCAACATATCAACCTTTGGATGAAAAAAATCAAGAACCAATGGTGAATCCAAAATAATCTCAACTGGTATAGGCAATCCAAGTGCCTCAAAATTAGAAAATTTGGTATGTATAATCATTTATATGATCAACATGTTTCTTGTGTACCTTCATATTAGTTTTTTCAAGTTGATGGTATTCATGGTTTCTCCTCAAGTAGCCCTCAAATAATTGCTTGTCAGGTTCGCCAACAACCCACCTATCTCTATAATCAACTTTATCAAACCTATGATGTTCCTTCTTCACTCTCATTGACCTTTAAGCAAGTTGTACTAGATATTTTCAAGTGGATTATAAATAATGATGAAGAAGTATAACTTGGTGTAATTTCAAATAATGATGAAGAAGTATAACTTGGTGTAATTTCTCCTACTTATCCTATTCAAGGGGTGAAATACCTCTTACAAGGTTTTTGGATAGTATGGGCAGGTGTTGAGATTGAAAATTATCTAATCAATGAGAAATAAGAGGTTAAAAATTTAATGCACTTAGTGGAATAAAAAATAATGAGACGGGAGTATGTGAAAGACCAACCAAATCAGTCCTATATACATCCTCCTAACCCAGGTCAATCTACTTTTTTTACAAATCTCCTCCAAGTTGTAATACAAGATCGAAATAGCTCAATGAGTCTCCTAATGAGTCTACTATCTTTACAATCCCAAGTTGGAAGGCTTGTATTCCTCAAGAGAGACCTATGTCCATTATAATGCCACCCACCCTTCCTCAAGATCCCAATACTAACCCACCTTGGAGACCTATTTGGACCATGAATCTTGATTTTATCATGCCTATCGTAGAGAGTGAATCTTCTCCAATACAAATTCAAAATTAAGAGAGAGAAGAAGTGGTAAAATCTACACCAAAAGGTATTTTATGTTTCAAGTAAATTCTTCATATGCAAGCTCAATATCAAGAGGGGGAAAGAGTGTTGGAGATCAATTCAAGAGAGCCTACAAAACTATAATTTCCTTAATTTACTAATCATGTTGCAGTTGTTCAATAAGTATCCAATCAACCTAATCCTCCCAAAGTACCAATTTGGAAAGACACTTTAGCAGGCTTCAAACAAGCTAATCAGGTTTCTTTCCCTTCCATCCTCTCCTTTCGTGAAGGTGAATCAAGTAATTGAGGGAATAAGATCAACATCTAATTAAGAAAGAGAACCTGTCTAGAAAACATGATGATGTGTATGTCTTGGAGAAGTAAGATGATGTAGATGTAGGTAAAATTCAAGAATGTGTTGCATAGAGTGATCCTAGTGATCATGGAGAAGAGATAATCATTGGCACTCACATTGGTGGAGAATATCACAAATTGGCTTTCAAGGATGAGCATGAACCTCTACATTTCAACCAATAGTTGGAAAACCCTCTAGAGGTCACAAATGACCAAGTGAATTAGCTTGATTGGTATGGTTTTGAGGTGGATGAAGAGGAAGACAAGTCAGGTTTGATAGAGCAAGAAAATTATGAGTTGTTAGACCTCCCATGGGCAGATAAACTTCCATTCTTCATGGAAGAGGAGGAAGATTAGTTTAGCCTTGAAGAAGAAAGCTTGCAACCTTGTCATCAGCCTAATCTAGCATGTGAAACATTTGATCAACCTACTATTCTTATAAAGAAAGGTAAGGTTAGCATTGAGTTTGATATCTTTTCAATTGATAAAGAAGAATATGTCTTTTGGGAAGAGTTGGAAAGATTCTACTCTAGCTTGGATATAGCCCTTGTGAAAAATATTGATGATGTGACCATGACCAATGAACATGATTTAAAGATGCACAAGAAGACTCTTGAAGAGAATATCATGGTTGAAGACCTTGTTATACCTCATGAAAAAGTACAAAAACGTTTTGAAGACATGTGAAAACCATACTTAGACATGTTCAATGAGTATGAAGAGTCTAAAGCTCTCACCAAGCCCACAAGTTTGATCAATCATCACAAATAAGTTCAAATGGATGATAGGGCAATCTATTATGAATATAAGGTTCTTCAAGATGAGCAAGAGTAAGGTATGATTCAAGAGGATGTTATTCCATCTGGTCAACAAGAAAGTGATATTGAAAAAATTGTTAGAAAATTAGCTTTAATTTGGATCCTTTCTAAGTTTATAAGAATATTCTAGGTCTTAGTTATGTGTGTATTTATTATATTTGTAAATGCATTTTATTCTTACCTTTACGAGGTGTCACTGACCTCTCTAATCCACTTATTGGTTTTAGAGTTACTTTTATGTAACTATCCCTTCGTCACATGGCACACACTTCTCTCTCTTTGTAATGGACTAGGCCACAAGTGCACACAAATAAGGAGCTTGTAAGGTGATAATGGGATTCTATGTAACTCTCATTTTCCTCCTTTAGCTCTATAAAAGAGCCTTTCCTCTCCTCTTTTCCTCACTAGAATCTTCGAGCTCTCTTTCTTCTTCCCTTATGCTCTTAATTTAATTTTGTACTTGTGAATATTTTGGTAGCAAGCCTTCTAATAATATCACGTGAGTTTTTCTTCGATACGTTCCATTTCCCACTTTAAAATCTTTATCTCATTTTTTGTTTTCTCTATGATAGGTAATATTGTTTCTTGCTTTCATTAAATTCTGCACTCTTTATTGTCATTGTAAAACATTTTTCGCATAACTCCTAACATAGTATTAGAGCTATGGTCATTTTAATAATTTTTTTTAAAAAAAAGTGTGCAGATTTTTTAGACTACTCGGATTTTTTTAAAGGATATAACCCTTGCTATTTATTAAAATCTATTTCTCTCTCCTTGCCTAATTAAATGGTTTCTAACCTTTTTTGTTAGAGGTTTTTAACCACATCAAAAATTTAAAAAAAAAAAAAAAAAAAACCTTTTTTTAAAAGTAATTCACTATTAATTTTTTAATGAGTATTAAACATTTTAATATCTTTGGTTTGTTTTCGGAGATGGATTTTTTTTCTCATCAAATTAAACTAACCTTTTCTGCTATTTTCTTTTCCTGTCATTTATTAGTTTCTTTGTTTTAGTCGTAATGAAAAAAAACAATCAAATCATATTTTCCAGTCTTTCAATACTAATATTTAGTTATTTTTTAATGAGCATTAATCCTTTAATATTTCTGTTTACTTACAATCATATTATTTTTTTGGGTTCATTAAATCAATCAATCTCTATTTTTAAGACTAATCTATTCTTATAGAGTTTTTGGTCAGATTTTCTCATTTTTTATCTGCAGGCAATCTCTTTTTTTCCCTGCTGCTTATATTTATGGGCATGTTTTTTTAGTTCCAGCTCCTTTCTTTGCCTTACTGCTCTTAGGGGTCGCCCCATTTAGCTTCTCTCTATTTCTTTGTTAGAAGCCATACGGCGCCTCCTTTTTCCAACTGTTTACCTACCAAGTTAGTTGCCTCTCTGCCCTGCATCGACCCAGCGTGACTCATGCTCGTCTTTGGACTGCTACTGATTTGCAACCCCTTTTTCTAAAACTTGGTGTCACGTCACTCTTAATAGGACATCTACTTACCTAGAAGCGCTGCCTTCAACTCGCCCTTCCACTTTGACGTCGCTGGTGCACATGGATCTTGCCCTTTACTTCTGCATTTTCCTTTTCTAAAGTTCCTCATTAACTATGTGAAAAGCATTATTGATTTGAAAAGTCTTTTTCTATTCCAATGATTTGATTTTCATTTTTTTTAAAGACTTTATTTTAGCTTTATGTGGTGCTTTGTCCTTTGTTTTCCAGCATAAAACAAAGTGTGATTTTAATTCATAATTCATACTCCTTTTTTATGTAGCTGTGTTAAAGTTTTTTTAAAAATCAAATCAATAAAATCTTTATTTAAAATGCTAATTTTTTCTTCACATGTAAATCCAATTCATACAAAAATTGGAGTCTTTATTAAGCCTACTCGAGAAGCGAGTCACTTTGGTTTAAAATTTTATACATGACCGCTTAAGTTTTCTAACCTTTTTACTTAGATTCTTTAATCATAAAAAATATGGATAAAATTAATGAATGTCATGATAAATCTTTGTTAAAGGTTTTGATTCTTAAAACAAAAGGGCCAAAAAGTATTTTGTTTCTTTTCAAATTAAAACAAAAGTCAAATTTTTGTTCCCACGTAGGAGTGGGTTGAAAGATTTTTTTGGGTCTTTTATGATAATTTGTTTTTATTTTATATTTTTTTAATAATTAAATAAAAATGAATTAAATATTTTGTTTTTAATTTTTCTTCATAACAAATTAGGTTGTTTTTTATAATATTATAGTTTATTTCAAACACATTTTTTGTATTTTGGTGTGAACTTAATTTTACAAGTTAATTGGTAATTTTGAGTAAGTTTTTTTTTTTTTTTTTTGGCTATTTTTTAGATCTTATAAAAAAGTTATAACATATTATTGTCTTAAACGATTTTAAAAATGACTTTCAAATTTATAATTTTATTAGTATTTAAAAATGCTTCACATCAATTCAATTCAAAAATTAATGAAATTGTTGCTCTTAAGACATAAATTGCATGTCAAAATGTGAATTTAAATGTTTTAAAATGCTCTTTTAATGAGAAATTGATGTCTATACAAAACTCCATTGATGCTCTAAATGATAAAGTTGCGCATTGTAACTGATGATAATAACTCTCATGATGATGAATTTCATTGAGATATTAGACAAATTCAAACTCCTATGCACATTCTTTTTACCAACTCCATCTTAAAAAAAATCATGCAATCTATGGACTAATCGAATGATGTGCTTGGTAAGTGTAAAGATGGTATTTTTGAACCTATTTTGATTACATGTAATGCAAATTTTAAATATTTTGGTTTTAATGATTCTCATGCTTCTAATAAAAATTTGACATCTTATTGTCCTCCACATTGAAGGACTTATAATACAACTTTCGATTATATTGCTTCCAATACTTATGCTTTGGTTAAAGAAGAGAAATCTTTTGCACATTGTGGAAAACACGAGCATTAAATGTCTAAATATTGGGAATTACATCTTTGAAAATCTTGTGGTAAATCTACGTATGCTATTTTACTTTATTAAAAAATGATAAAATCGCCTACCTCTAAGGGTAGAATTGTTTGGACTTGTAAAAAAAAGAATTTCCTAGAGACTTTGGTATGTCTTCTTGCGACAATTCTTCCATTGCTTCACACAGAATATTTTTTATAAGTGACACATCTTCTTTGTCTCTCTTTTGATTAAAATCAAATTTTTGTGTATTTTTTTATTGCAAAAGATATGTGCTTTATTTAGAGTTTTTATGACTAACTTATTTTTGTGTAGATTAACACACTTTATGATAGAAGTTATCTTTGATCAAATTTACCTTTTACATATAATTTTATTACATTATGTATGTAGATTGTATTTTTGGCATATTGGTTATGTAATTTGAAAGATTAGTGTTAGATGGCTTGTTTTACAAGGTCTTATAGATCATTACTCTTTTTGGTTTGTCTTTGTTCCATGGTGGATTGACCACCTTGTCCAAAAAGGATTCTTAGAGATTCTTGGTGATCACACATTTTTTCTTACAAATTTTGACGGCACATTCTTTTATTTTTTCTCTCACTCTTTTGTAATCTCTCTTGAAAGAAGTTTTTATTAAGAGGGACTATTATGTAATCTCAACTCCCTTATTTGTTTGTAAAGGTTTTATCCACTTTTGTAATCTCAAATTAAATATAAGGGGGAGTGTTAGATAATTAACCTTAATTTGGGTTATTTTTAAGTTTATAGGCTTATCATAAGTCTTAGTTATGTGTAAATTTTTTATATTCATAAATATATTTTATTCTTACTTTTATGAGGTGTTACCCACCTCTGTAATTCATTGTTGTATTTAGAGTTACTTGTATGTAACTCACCCTTCCCCACATGACACATACTTCCCTCTCCTTGTAAGAGATTAGGCCACAAGTGGCATACACATAAGAGGATTGTAACATTATAATAGGATTTTATGTAACTTTTATTTTCCTCCTCTAGTTTTATAAAATAGTACTTCCTCTCTTCTTTTACTCACTAGAATCTCCTAACTCTCTTTTTTCTTCTCTTTGGCTCTTGATTGGATCTTGTACTTATGAAGATTTTGGTAGCAAGACTTCTAATAATATCACATGGGTTTTTCTCTGATAAGTTCAATTTCTCACTTTAAAATCTGTCTCATTTTTTATTTACTCCACGAAATGTAAAATTGGTTCTTATTTTTTATTAAATTTTTCAGTTTTTATTGTCATTGTTAAATGTTATGGGCATAAATCTTAACATAATTCATTGATAATATGGCTAACATTATCCTCCAAGATGACAACTCTCCAAGAGAAGGTTTTCAAGAGATCAAGAAAGATCAACCTAGTGATGAAATAAGAATGGTATTGTTTAAGCTGAGCATCCTAGATTGGGATGAATTTGACTTTGTCTTTGAACCACATAGTCAACTCATGACTTGAGAATGAAGCCAATAGGTCTGATTGTTGATCATGGAGATCTTGAGAACATGTTTATCATGTTGGCAACTAGGAGGCATGATTCATCAAATGTTACAGTCAAAGGGCATCTTATTCCATAAAAAGACTCATCTCATGAAGCAACTAATATAAGAATGTTTCCATTTGATTGCAAAAGAAGAAGGTATGCAAGTTAGTTTTACATAGTATTATTTGTTTTATTTTCCCTAAGTGTCTTGGCACAAGTGTGTGTTGCTTAGTTTTTTTTTTGTTTTCTATGTGTTGTTATCATTTTTTGTGTGTTTAAATGTTTAATCAATTTGTCTTGTCATCGTCAAAGTCTGATCAAGTCTAAAATTGAGTGAAAATTACTCTATTACCTAATGGAAGGACAAGGCTACCGATTCATTTAGCATTACATGCATGCTACCCTCATGAATCATCAATTTATTGACCAATTTTGACCCTCAAGGTTAAAATGTCAACCCCATATAGGCAAAATATTTCTTGTCAGGTATTTTTTACTTATTTAAATGCTTTGTCATGCCTTAATATCCTAAAAAATTCTTCGCAAAACCTTATTAACATTGTTTAAGATAAGATAAATTAAGGTAATATCTTGTTTAGATCATATAAAGGTCTAATCATGTTATGAAGTCATGAAACTTGATCAAGTGGTGTCATAGATCCTTAGGTGTCTTTCAAGGTCATTTCATGCCTTAATCAACTTATACAAATGTTTCATGTTGATTTGAAAATTTGAAGGTTTATTTGTAGACTTTAAGTTATGAGAAAATGAGAAAAAGATGATTTTTGCTAAATTTCATGTACGTCAAAGCACACCAAAGCAAAGGATCCATACAATAACACTTTTTGATTAATAAATTGACACTAAATATGTGTCAAAAGATTTACCAATGAATCTTTCTATCAAACATTCACTTTCCCAAAAAATCAAAGGAAATTACTACAAGTTTGACCTTTAAAAATGTTTTTGTCTAGGTTGACCCAAAGTGGATTTCTAAAATGAAATAAATTAAAGTTACAAATTTATTCATTAATCTAATCAACCTTATCTAAATCTGAAGTATTAAATATTTATTAAGTTTTCTTAATTAATTAACTTTGCATTCAAAATGATTAATAACAAAATAAAATGCAGAAAAGAATGCACAAAAGTCAACTCACAATAACAAGGTGAATAATAGAGTTCACCCACTACTCAGAATACATCTCCGAGCTCGCTTAAAAAATGAACCAATCCGTTTACATGAATTACAATTACATAGCCAAAAGATTACAATTATCTAATGGATCCTCCATGATTGCATACAACTCAACAACAATCCTTTGAAAAGTCTTGAAACCCATAGATGGACCTTCCACCTTCTTGTCATGAAAGCAATCTCGCATTCCTGAAGTTCTCCATCAAAAGTCTCACTTCAAGAATTTAAAAAATAGCTCAAACGAACTCAAATACAAACACTTAGCATATGAATGGAATCAATTCTTCCTTTGGTTCTCAGCTCTAGCTCTCGGCTCTAGCTTTTAGCTTTGGCTATGGCTCTTCAGCATTTCGACTCTTAACTCTACAATGAGAGCTTTGAAACCGTGGAATGAATTCTAATTCCAATTTTAATTTTCAATGATTTCTAAATAACCCTTCACCCTTTTATATACTTTTTGGATGTGAAAAAATAGTAATAATATTAATTATCTGTACCTTTTTTGATGGGATTGGATAATATCTCATTTCACCATTTTTTTTATAGTATTTATATTATCCATTTACAACTTAATATGGAATTTTAATAATATCATGTGCATTTAAAAATATGGGGTGATAATTATTTTCAAATATATAATGGTTTATATTTTAACTATATTAAAATGGATTTTCATTTGCCACGTAAGTTTATCACCATGTCACTTTGTGGCCACATCATAACTTTGACCAAAACATTTACTAGTCATAACTTGTACATACAGACTCCATTTTTCAAACTGTAAAATATGTCAAAAATCTCTCATTGAGCTCTACACTATTGAACTAGTTTGTAAACATTTTAAGATCATATATTTTTTATTTTGACCAGTGTTGACCATTTATTGACCTTCTTTGACTAGAACTTTAACCAACTACATAAGGAGAAAATGAGCTCTATTTTAAGAGTTTTGCATACTGTTGGAAAGCTCTTGACGAGTCTTATGTGATGGTATAGGTCTTATATTGATTTGAATTTTTTTATAAAATAATCTACAGATCATACCTCCCCACTGAGAAGGATTTTGATCCACCAAAAGATGGTATCCACTGAAATGCCAATCAGTTGTGAAGATACTCTGATAGGTCTTATCGATCTACTCAAGTTCTATAACTACACCTAAAATGATTGAAATAACTGATTGATCACATCTTTCACAATTTTTATACTATTACATGACTGTCGATAGCCTCTACACAGAACTAGGGTTCAGAATGTGATAACTTCATCTACTATGTGGCTTCATAAGAGCCTCTATACAAATAAACCGAGTGATCTTTTTTGATGCATAGCTTCAATGAGCCTCTACATAGAAGTCTAGTGATCTACTCTACTATATAGATATAATGAACCTCTACATAGAAGTCTAATGTTCTCTTCTGTTACATGGTTGTAATGAGTTTCTACACAGCTATGAGATCCTAAATCTTCTTTGTTGCATGGCCTCAATGAGCCTCTACACAGATCTAAGATTTTTCACATACATCCATGTTCTCCTGTACTGCATGACCATGCCTCTACACAAAACTAAGATCTTGGATATCCTTTATTGCACAACTGAAATGAGACTCTACACAGATCTGAGATTATGTGTGTGCATCCACATCTTTTTTTGCTTCATAGCTTCAACAACCTCTACACAAAATTATGCATGGATAATAGCACATCCATCAATGCCCTCTTCTATTGCACAACCTCAACATCCTCTATATAGAATTATGCATGTGGATCTAGTGCTTCCTGGGTTTGCTAAAATGTTCTCTATAGAACAACACTTGATAAAAACAAGGATATAACATACCTAAATCTACATATATCATTGTTAATGGAAAACATCTACCAAAATGTGAGAAGAAAACTTGAGTATGATAAACTTGTCACTCAATTGTTCTCTACAGGTGAATCCACAACAAATCAAACTATAATTTTACAATGCACACACACACAAACACACACACACACACACACACACACACACACACACACACACACACACACACACACACACACACACACACACACACACACACATAGTGCCTCTTGGGTCTTTAAAAAACTATGCATGATGTATGTCACAATACTGCCTGTATGGGTCTTATTCATACATCTTAACTAGCACATTATTTATGATGATTCAATGAGCATATACAAATAGATAAACCAAACTGCTAGAAAGCCTTTAACTACCATGTAAGATTTATTACTAGCCATTGAGTCCTATAGTGGGCCTGGCTCCTTCAGTAGTCACCTTATGGATCATCATGTCACTCTCCTTAAGGTTATGGATGGTCAACTGGTACATACGAGTCTGGCATCTAGCTAGAATCATCGTGACTAGGTCTAGAGATCTACCCTATCTCAAAATGCATGATCCAATTTTAATCCAAGTTATGCTCTATGCCATTTTCTATAAAAGATGCTTGTTGAATGAAGAGACACAAATTTCCAAAAACAATCTCATTCATCTCCAATGGGATAATATCAAGAGTCACCATATCCGAGAATTGTCTCCCAACTGTAAATCATAAGGTGCAATAACATGTTTCCATACCTTGGACAACACCATTATACATGTTAACTATTTTGGCATGTGGAAGTTGCAATGTTGTCAAGTCCAATTGACATATTACATCAATGATCAAATAACCCATTCTAATGTCCCTATCAAACATAAGTCTAATGACACATCCCTCTGAAATAACTAGAACACTCTACATGGAGCCTCTCATGGATTGTAAGATAATGTTTGGATGTCCAAATAGTGTCTTTTATCAAACTATGGATTTTGAATGCTGAATTATACTTGAGATAGTAGGATCTTTTCCTCTATCTGTGTTTCTCTATTGGAACCACTGTGGTGCATGATCACAATGTCTCAACCAGTAATGTTCTGCCACATGTCCACATATTGAGCAATGAATACAAATTGGATGAGCTAAAGTACTAGGATCATCTATATGGCATTTCTTCCATCTTGACTCTTCTATAGACTAAGCAAAAAGAAATTCTACTTTTTTCTAGATTTTGATAATTCACTGGTCCTATCTATGCTGATGTGTACTCACATTAACCATAATCATGTTTAATTCAACCATCCATTATGCCTTCTCCCATCAGCGTGACATAAACATATGTATCATTTTGCCTAAGATTAATAATATCATGGGCAAATACATAAATTGATATAAATCCATGGCTTTAAATTGGTTGTAAATATCCTATGCTTCTGTGTCAATACATACATATAAGTTCACTAACACAATGTAGAAAAACTATTAGCAACTAGTAAGAACTACTCTGATACCAAGCGTAATCTATAAACTAGCACTAAATACATGCCAAAATGTTTACCAATAGATCTTTTTTTCAAATATTCAATTTCCCAAAATAATTGAATGAAATTGCTACATGTTTGACCTTTAAAAATGTTTTTGTCTAGGTTGACCCAAAGTGGATTTCTAAAACAAAATGAATTAAGGTTTCAAGTTTATTCATTAATCCCATCAACCTTATCTAAACATGAATTATTAAATATTCATTAATTTATCATAATTATTAATTTTACATTCAAAATAATTAATAATGAAATCAAATACAAATAAAAATGAACAAAAGTCAACTCAAGACAACAAGGTTGATAACAGAGTTCACCTGTTGCTTAGGCTACGTCTCTAGACTTGCTTAAAACATGAACCGATCCATTTCCATGAATTAAAAGTAAATTTCTAAAAGCTTACAATTGTTTAATGTATCCTCAATGATTTCATACAACTTAGCAATAGCCTTTTGAAAAGTCTCAAAATCCACAAATGGGCCTTCCACCTTCCTGTCATGAAAGAAATCTTGCGTTCTTGAAGTTTTTCATTAAAATTATCACTTCAAGACTTAAAAAAATGTCTCAAATAAACTCAAATATAGACACTCAACATATAGATATAATTTATTCTTGCTCTAGCTCTCGAATCTAGCTCTCGGTTCCTAGCTCTAGCTCTCAACTTTGGCTTTGGCTCTTTGACTCTCGACTCTTCAGTGCTCATCTCTGCCATGAGAAATTTCAAACTTTATAATGAATTTTAATTTCAATTAAAATTACAAATGATTTAAAAATAACCTCTCACCTCTCTATATATACTTGTTGGAGGTGCATAAATAGTGGGATTATTCATTATCCCCACCTTTTTTGATGGGATTGGATAATATCTCATTTCACTATTTTTTATGGGATTTATATTATCCCTTTTAAACTTAATATGGAATTTTAATAATATCCCATGTATTTAAAAATATGGGGTGATAATTATTTCCCAGTATATGATATGTTATATTTTAACTATATTAAAATGGTTTTTCATTTGTCATGTATGTTTATTGTCATGTCATTACTTTGATTGGTCATAACTTATACATACATACTTCATTTTTTGAACCATAAAATATGATGAAAAGATTTCAATGGGATATACACTATGGAACTAGTTTATAAACATTATAAGATCATCAATTTTTTTAGTTTGACTAGTGTTGACAACCTTTTGACTTTTTTTGACTGAAACTTTAACCAACTGCATAAGGACCAAATAAGTTCTATTTTCAAAGTCCCACACACCATTGGAAAGCTCTTGACGAGTCCTATATCATGATATAGGTCGCTGTATAATTTGGTAAATTTTATTAAATAATATATAGATCACTTTCTAAGTTCTATAGAGTAGTTACATAACTGCCACATATGTCATAATGTTATAAAATGATGAAAATCTTGATTTCAATGCTTTAGAGTGAAATTTTCACTCACTAGAATGAAATTGTGAAATAATTTTAATAAAAATACATTTCATAGGTGTCCCCTAGGATTATATAGTTCATATTCCTTCCTTGGATCAATTTTTAGGTCCAACAGATGTACCAAACTCTCTGTCTCCTCCATTGTTCCCTTCACAATCTCATGAAGGTTGTTTTAAGATACATGGTATAGGTCCTCCAGGTAGAGTTGGGGGATAATATTTTATCTAGAATGTTTTAACCCTATGGGATTGTAATTTTTGGTATTATTCATTGGATTGAACTAGTTATAATTATGAATAATTGTTAAGGAGCTAAGGTGCTTTTTTAGGATTGAATCCCCATAAGTTGAGTTTTGTGCAACTACAGTACAAGTGTGAAATCATTGGTTGTAAAAAAAAATTTGGGAAAGCTATTTATAGGTATGAATAACCATTTTACATGTTTATCCACCAGGTTGACATGTGTGAGAGGTCTCTTGGCAAGAAAAGCTACTCTCTTGCATAGTTTGTAGAAATGATTATCATTTTTCTATTTCTTTTAGGCTACTCCATGTTTGAAGTGATGAGTGAATGTTTAGTTTCATGTTATAATCCCTATAATTATCTATAATATATTCAGGTCTCCTTTATCAACTTCAACAACACCTTCTCCAAGCAATTCACAATGTTTCCCCATTTCGATGACCATGTGTATGCAAGATACTTGAAACAATGGATGAATATATTGAAGCTATTTTAATAATGTTTAAATGTAAATATAATTATAGACACTAATTTTAAATTTAATGACCCCTCACTAAGACCTTTAAGGGACCAAATCATGATGAAGAGACCCAAACTTTATGCACAAACTTCCAAAGACATGACCTAATTGCATACAGTCTGTTTAGGTGAATGGAAAAGTTGAAGTGATAAAATGTTTGGTTATAAGTCCATAAAATTATTGAGAGAGTGAAAAAAAAGGACCATGAATAATACAATCTCTAAGTCCAAAAATCTCAAGAAGATGTTCAAGCAGTCACCTAAATAAATGGTAGACTTATAGGCCCAAACCTGTAGGTCTTCATATTGAACTCAAACCAAAGAGAAGATGAAAAGGATTGATGCAAATAATTGACCCAGTATAGATGTTTAGATGATACAAGTCAAAAATAATATTGAAGCATCTAAGAGATTGGATAGTCAAATCAAGGTTAAGGAGATTGACTATGCAAGTCTAATAATCATATATTAGCCTGTGTATTAGGGTTAAAGGCAAGAAAGTTTGAAGATGCCATAAATACTAATGGACTTGGGTTGGGGATAGATAGAATGAAAATTACATAATATTTATATATCCTTAAGGCCATGATGGGGTAGAATATCAACACTCAAAATTACATGCTCAAACTTCTCAAATAGTCACCTATAGCCACTTATTGAGAAGATTGCTTAAATAATGGTGTTAGTGAAATATAGAAGTTTTAAGACATTGAGAAAGGTCCTAAGATATAAAAAAATTGAGATATATTAATTGAGATTTTAGAGATAGTAATGGAGTCCTAAATCCCTTGAATGTACTCAATATATTCCAAATAGACAGCTACAAGTTGCAACGAAGAGGCAGGTTGGTTCCAAAGCATAAAGAGATGGAAAAAGGCACTAAAGAATAAATAAATTTGTGTGAGATGGATGGAAAAAGTGTTCAAGATAGTTGAAGGAATTAAAAATTAAAAAGGTATATGGAAAGAGAACTAGACATAGCCCAATCAAACCTTATAGCCATAAAGAACACCTAGAGGTCTCCTAGAGACATTTGTTCAGCTTGTAGTTGAAGAGAGTAGGTAGAGCCTAAAATAAATAATACATAGGTAAGTGAAAATGGATAGGTAATTAATGATGTGTCAATACCATTACAACCTTAATTAATCTTCAGTTATTAAGAAAGTGTAACAAACATACAAGTTATTTAGGCTTGTAAAACTTAGTTTCAAGAACATAGGACCTTGTAAACAATCATGGAAATGGTGATTTTTTAGGACTAAAGTTAGAATATAAGGAATTTTGAAGGTGTATAATGTTATCACATACTTACAATTTTATTAATAGCAAGTGGAAGGCAAAAGAGTGCCTTTTAGATTTTCAAGACCACCTCAAACCCCTTCTTGCACAGTCAAGGAGATTTCTACACAAGCCTACCTAAGTATTTGAGAAGTACATTTATTTTTTTGAAGGTTTAAAGGTCTAGGTGGAAAACTTGAGATAATTCATGGTGATGATAGGATCCCATCAGACCTTTCAGACTCAAGCAACAAATGAAACAAATGTTAACATGCCTTGTTCAGGCCTAATTGCATACATATATCTATATGCAATCATAAGGAAGGGAGTTGGATTGACAAAGAATGACATGAAGAATATAATTACATTGAGGAGATGGTTAAGATTATGTACAAGATTTTCATTAGGTTTTAATCCCTGACAGTGAGGGAAATGACTCAAATAACATGTTGGGGTCAATTTAGTGTACTTGGCTACAAACCCTAGGCTTGAGTAAATAAGAGTGTAGGAGACATAATGGATATATAAAGGGTTGGATAAACATGGAGAAAAGTTAGTTAGGTTTAAATTAACCTTATTAAAGTGATCAGTGTCATAACAAACTCCAAAATTCCATAGAGACCTCATTTCTCTATCAACCCTCACAAATGCATCCTGCCAACTCGAGAAGCTCTCTTTCCTTACTCACTATAGTACATAGATGTTGTATGTGTCATTAGGATACCATGGAGAGTTATATAACCTATTTTAATTGCAATTTTTGTAATTACTTTGTTGATTGACATCCCAGGCTTGATGATTCATCCTTAAGAGTGCAAGTCACTCACATGCTACCAAAGAGACTAATTCTGACATGATGAGAAAGAAGATGGTTTTAATGCCTCTAGGTGGATTGGATGAAATTAATAACTACTTAAATCATGTCCATAAATCCCTTGATCACCCCTGATGACATTGGTCTATACTTTCAAGTATGTAACTGTATGAAATAGGCTAAAAAGGCTAGTTTAAGCTACTTAGGAGGTCTGTAAAAGGTGTCAGAGGCTCAAATTAGACATGTATGATCATTAGGGATCTCTAAAATTAAATAAATTGTTTGTTTTAGGTTTAAAATTTTATCTAGATATCAGTTTGGAAAAATTATAAAAACATAGAGCTCGTCAAGAGCTTTTCGGCACTTTTTGCGGTTTGCAAAACAGAGTCTGAATGCCCAATATATGGTTCACTAAAGTTTTGATGTGACAAATAAAAAATGTGGTGTGGCAAGATGATGTGGCACAATGTGGACATGCCAAGTGGTCCAATCAGGTGGTGACATATGGTAGTCAATGGTTGTCCAAAAATTTGGGTGATTTTTTATCTTTGACAACATGTATGGATTGGACAATGCATTGTATTTGAATTATATGTTTTAAATAGCTCTATAATAGCTTGGTAATATTATAAACTTACCAAGTGAACCCCATTAAGCCACATGGGAGAACACACATATTGCCATGCCTTCTAACCACTTGCTGAGTTAAGCTCGAGATACATGCCACACAATGGAAATCGTGAGAAATTCATGCCATGTCCGAATACCTCATAGAATGTGAGAAGATGGCATGGAGATTAACGCATATGCTAAAGTTGGTACTTGAACCAAAGTACCATGCCATGTAAAGTGCCTTGAGCCCACCAAAAGGGACGTTGGCATTGGTAAAGAGGTCGCTTACCTATTAAAAATCAATGAAGTCAATTCCCATTTGCTAATGTGGGACAAAGGATAAGCTAAGCACCTAAATAGAAGGTTGGAAACTTGAACTCATGACCTACCCAATAAAAGGGATAAGCCTTGTCTAACCAAGCTATGGGTTTGGAAGTGTTATATAAGGCACAAACCTGTATTTGAATTTAAGCTTCGCAGGACTGTGTATTTATTTTTAAGAGGTCGAGAGCTAGATAGAAGCTTGGAGATAGCTACCAAATGAGATTTTCTCCAATATCCAGCCTGATACATAGAGGGTAAGCCTTTTTAATTATGTTTTGTAATTAAAAAGAGAATGTTATTATTATTATTTGGATAGACCAATAGTTTGAGTGAAGGGACCAAAGCAATTTCAAAAGGGGATTGAAGACTAAGGAAGAATTTTCATGTGACCGAGCTTGAGTATATTAGCGAGGTGAAGTTCCTGGACAAAGATCAAATTTTAAGGAAGTTGTGTAGCATTTCAAAGAATTTGTAAGCCATTTGTTGTGCAAATTTAATAGATACGGTCCTCACTATTGGTCAGTCCCAAAAATGTAGGTAAGAGATGTCGAACTCCATTATCAATTTCATGTGGTAATTTGTCATTTATTTCATGTTTTAAATTCTATTTTCTGATTTTTAATTAATCAAGAACACATGCAATATTTGAAAATTGACAATTTACGACATTCAATTTTAAAACAAAAACTGGTTTTATTAGTGAATGGAAGTTAATAGTTAATTGATAGTTCCAATCCAATTCGATAACTGAGAACACTTTTGCCAAAAAAATTTCAAGTTCTTTTGTATATTTCAAGAATTTCTTAAGTTTGAGAAATTTAGTATTCATACTTAAAACTTCACTATGAGTTTATCAGTTTAGTTTACGGATCAAAAATTGATATCAGAGTAGTTGATCAATATGATTTAATAGTTGGTTGTTACTTTTGCTTCTATTTCAGCATTTGTTTTTATTTTTATGATTTGAAAGGTGCAATGGGCAAGTTGTCAAACAGAGCCAAGCTTGATGGGCTTGAAGCATATAACCAACAGATTCAGGTTGAGAATGCTTTCCTAAAAGCAAGATTATACTCCTTGGATGAGGAAATTACAAGTTTGAAATATGAGCTTGAATCTAAGGATGAGCTCTTGATCAAATTGTAGTGTGGTGAACTAAAGAAGGCCATACCTTCTACTTTAGATGCAAAAACTATGATTGAGTGCACTATAAGATACTCACCAAGTAATTCATCTTCTTCTTTCCATTCAGATTTGGATTCAAGTAATGATGCTTTTGGTAATTTTGAACAACACACTAAGGGTATAAGATCCAAATTGTTGATGAAAATGGGCTTTAATGGAAGAGGTCTTGGTCAAGATGGCCAAGGAATTACTAACCCAATACAAGTAGAGCATATATCTCTTCATGTAGGTTTGGGTTACATTAGTGAGCAGGTGGAAATTGGAGAAACTTCCTCCATGGCTAAAGGAAGACAAGATTATGATAGGAAAGGTCTGAAGCCACTAGTAGAGCATGTGCAATGCAAGAGGACATGTAGATGAGGTATTGAGATTCCACCTCCTAGTTCCTACACTAGAATTAGTACTAAATCTTCTGATCCACATTTTATGTTTAAGAAATTTGGATTTAACATTCAGAAGATAATGCAATCATTTCCATGCGCTTTTTGTGGGATGCATAACCACAGTGTTGCATTTTTTTGGAAGAGGCATGCTTTGTTTAAGTAGATTTCAGGTGTTAAAAACCATTCTCGACATGGCAAAGTGAGAAGAGGTAAAAGGGAGACCTCACTTAAGAAGGTTTTATACACTGATTGCCATATGAGTGGCCATTGGATTGATCAATGTTTTAAACTTCGATCATCTTCTTATTTTAAACATGGTAAAACTAAGATGATTTGTCAACCTATTAATAAGGTCAATGAAGTTAAATCAATCCATAATGATGTTAAGGAATCCAATGAGGAAATCAAGTTAACTAGGCAAAAAATTTGATTAAGTGGATTAATAATGCATTTATTTTTCAAAGCATTGTTAATAATTTTGTTAAGGGAAAGAACAAGATTTGATGATGCATTAGTAGAGCTTGTGAGAACACTTCAAGATAGGTTCATCATTCAAAGTATTTAAATTCTCACCTTATGTCGAATAGCTCTATGTTTTGGAATCTCCTATGTATGCTGAGTGAGTTGTCTATAGGACTTGAACTCATTTGATCAGTTGGAGATAATAGCAAAATGCACATTGTAGGTTGAGTTAATTTTTTACAACACTTGTCTCAAATTTGACTGCTATTTTAAGAATGTATCTATTATTGGCACATGGATGTATATATGCATTATAAGACCCTATGGGCATGTTTGAATGTTAGGTAATATACACTTTGTGTTTTTTGCATTTGATTAGCATATAAGTCCCATACCAAGACATTGTATTACAACATGTATAAAACATTTATTGTATGTTATTGACATTAAAAAACTTGTTTTGAAGTTACATTAGGAATTGTTTTAGTTATTGACAATTCACCACTTTACAGGATGTGACATGGGCAGACAATTTTGGTATGTTGTGATTAGTTTATTGGCAATTCTAGAAGTCCTTTACTCATGACATGTTGTAGGCATTTTCAGTTGATATTTGAATCTTTTATTTTTCTAATATTTATCTTTTGCTATGATTGGATTCTATTTGATATGATGCAGTAGACCAGTTATCACTTTTTAGGAGATAGTAGACTTTTGGAGACCAAAAGCATCTTTTGTAGGGAGGTGTGATCTAGAGATCAGTTCAAAAAAAGTTTCAAAGTTGTGATGAAACCTATTGCACAGTGTAGAGCTCGTTGAGAGCTTTCTGGCACTTTTCATGGTTTGCAAAATGGAGTCTGAATGCCCAAGATATGGTCCACTAAAGTTTTGATACGATAGGTAAAAAATGTGGTGTCACAAGATGACGTGGCACAATGTGGACATGCCAAATGGTCCAATCAGGTGGTGACACATGGAAGTCAATGGGTGTCTAAAAATTTGGGTTTTTTTAATCTTTAACAACGTGTACGGATTGGACAATGCATTGTATTTGAATTATATGTTTTAAATAGCTCTATAATAGCTTAGTAATATTAAAAATTTACCAAACAAACCCCATTAAGCCACATGGGAGAACACACACATTACCACGCCTTCCAACCACTTTCTGAGTCAAGCTTGAGATACATTCCATGCATTGGAAACCGTGAGAAATGCATGCCATGTCTGAATACCTCGTGGAATGTGAGAAGAGGGCAGGAGATTAGCGCATATGCTAAAGTTGGTACTTGAACCAACATACCATGCTATGTAAGGCACCTTGAGCCGACCAAAAAGGGCATCGGCATTGGTAAAGAGGCCACTTACCTATTAAAAAACAATGAAGTTGATTCCCATTTACTAATGTGGGACAAAAGATAAGCTAAGTGCTTAAATAGAAGGCTGGAGACTTAAAATCATCATTTGCCTAGTAAAATGGATAAGCCTTGACCGACCAAGCTATGGGTTTGGAAGTGTTATATAAGGCATGAACCTGTATTTGAATTTAAACTTTGCAAGATTGTGTATTTATTTTCAAGACGCTGATAGCTTGATGGAAGCTTCCAGATAGCTACCAAATGGAATTTTCTCCAATATCTGACCTGATACATAGAGGGTAAGCCTTTTTGATTATGTTTTGTAATTACAAAGAGAATGTTATTATTATTATTTGGATAGACCAATAGTTTAAGTGAAGGGACCAAAGCAATTTCAGAAGGGGATTGAAGACTGAGGAAGAATTTTCATGTGATCGAGCTTGAGTATATCAGCGAGGTGAAGTTCTTGGATAGTGATCAGACCTGAGGGAAGTTGTGCAGGGTTTCAAAGAATTTCTAAGCCATTTGTTGCACAAATTTAATAGAAACGATCGTCACTATTGGGTGGACCCAGAGACATAGGCAAGAGATGCCAAACTTCACTATCAATTTCATGTGGTAATTTGTCATTTATTACATGTTTTAAATTTTGTTTTCTAATTTTTAATTAATCAACAACACATGCAATATTAAAAAATTGACAATTTATGACATTCAATTTTAAAACAAAAACCAGTTTTATTGGTGAATGGAAGTTAAAAGTCAATTGATGGTTCCAATCCAATTCGATAATCGAGAACACTTTTGCCAAATATTTTCCAAGTTCTTTTATGTATTTCAACAATTTGTTAAGTTTGATAAATTTAGTATTCGTACTTAAAATTTCACTTTGAGTTTATTAGTGTAGTTTACGGATCAACATGTGTGATAATCTTGTGGAGTCAAAAGTTAGTCTTTAGGCAGGAAGGCCTAATTGAGACCTAGTTAGGAGAGAGAAACAACAAAAAATGACTCTTCTACTCACTCTCAAGACCCAAAGTTTGACATGATATTGTAAGGCCACACTATGTTCTAAAATATTCCTTCATTTTCACATTAACATCTGTACAGTTCTCTACACAAGGAGGTTTGCATGATTTCAAGGATATAAGGAATGAAGCCAAAATGGAGATTTTGGTGTATAATGAGTTCTTAGGGTTGGTTTGAGACTTCAAAATATATTGATCTAGGTCTAATATGATGTGAATAGACCATCCATGGAGATAAAACAAATTGGAGAAGATAAATTCAAGTTTTGACACTTGTATGCAAAATTGGCCTAGTGATATGAAGTGGTTTCAAGACACCTAAGCACATGAATGATGATTAATATTGATATGTTAGTTGAGAAAGTCTCTAAAATTGATACGAGGTGTCAAAGAACATGGACAACTATAACTCAATAATATTTGATGAATGAAGGGTGTCATTTGTCCATTCACAAGCTAAGAAAAATGATAACTTGTTTTCTTCCACCTAGGGATGTTGCAAGAAACACCAAATGAACCACATCAGCACATGCTAGACCTATCTGACTCTAAAATCATGAACTTAATGAATTTTATTGATTTTTTGTAACCTCTCAAAAGTTCAATGAATTTTGAACTTCATTAAAAAAATTTGACAAACCTTATGACCAAGCACATTGTATATTCAAACAAATACTTAATGGTTTTATATTACTTATATAAAGTATGTGATAGCAAGCAATGACTAGGTAGGATAATTTACTTACACAAAAGAATCTCTTAAATGGTCTCTCTAAAAGGATATCCATATTTGACATTGACTATGAAAGAATAAATATTACTTGAGTCTCTCTTAAAAACAACATAATTGATTAATAATTGATTGACATAATGGATCCCAAATGTCATAAACAATAGAAAATGAGTTGAAGACATAATTCCACTCAGGTTTGAGCAAGGGATGGCAAGAGTTGGTTGTTAATGGTTTGTGAAAAACTAGGTGACCACTTGTGGCTAGTGGAAGTTCATAGAAGGTTCTACACCTAAATGGATACATAAGACCATGAAATCTGATGTAGGTGTTAGACATGTCTTAGTATCAGTTCATGAAGTTTCATGGAGATCTGAAAATTTTTATTGGTTTTTGAGTCACCAACAGTGATTAACTACACCATTGGCAAAGCCATAAACAAAAAATCTTAGAGTAGATGAATCAACTTCTACATATGATGTCCAAATGATTTAAATATTGGTATTAATGACAATAACTCACCTTTCATCCTAAAGTTTCATGTGAAAATTGTCAAAATAACTCCAAAATTGATTCAGTAGTCATATTTTTCAAAAATGTTTGTTTATTGCTAAAGTCGTGAATCAGTTCTACTAAAATAACATTTGGGACTACTAAAAGTGGCAGCTTAGTGCCAGGCATTTGAAAACGGGAAGCTAAAAAGTCAAAAAAGGGACAATTTCAATGTTGGAATGCAAATAACCCATGAGAAACATTTAAGCAAGTGATTGAAAGCTTAATCATAATCCCAAACAAATTAAATGGAACCTTTACAAAGTAAGAGGCTTCCATCAATTAATCTAACCATTCCAATCAATCACCCATTAGGGATTGCAGGGTCTTCTAGGCATAAGAGAAGAATGAGTAGACCAGTAGGAGGATGTATTACCTTTCACAATTGATGGATTTGTAAATGCCTATGCTCAAAGAAAACATCTACTTTCTATCCATTTCTCAAGCCATAAAGGAATGAAGCATAAGCTTTTTGCTGCTAGAGTTATATCCTACATTGTGTTTCTCTATGGTAAATCCTTGCATTTTTTGATGTGATTACCTTTATTGTGTTGATCATTACATTATTATACACTGATCATTTGAATGATTATGAATTCTAATATTGCAAGATGATGAATAATTGTTGCACATAGTGCTATGGGACATTATTTCAATATAGCTACATATATTCCATCCATGTAAATAACTAATTTTAGTTGTAATAGAATGCTTTCCTCATATGGGAAAATGTAGTAGAATATAATTTTTATAATGGAACATGTACCAGAATGTATTTCTGATATAGATTCATGTGCAACTCCCAGAGAATGCATCTACATTTGATTTTGAGTAGTGTAGACCATAGTTCAAAAACTCAGACAAGGAAAAAACATGGCAAGACATATTTTACATACATACATGCATACATACATACAGACAGACATACATATACATATACATATACATATACATATACATATACATATACATATACATACACAAACACACAAACACACACACACACACACACACACACACACACACACACACACACACACACACACACACATCTGTGTGTGTGTGTGTGTGTGTGTGTGTGTGTGTGACACATACACACACACACACACACACACACACACACACACATCTGTGTGTGTGTGTGTGTGTGTGTGTGTGTGTGTGTGTGTGTGTGTACACACACACCAAGTCTTCAGATTAGCACTAATTCCATCTAGGAATTGAACTCGACCTCAATCCTTAAGGTTTCGGGTCTTTGTATTCAGAAATAATTAATCGTTGGGAGATCTTTGTGACCCAAGAAACTTCATCAATGGACGAGACATTCAACAATAATGTAAAATTTTGACCAAAATAATTGGTAAAATTGGGCATATATATATATATATATATATATATATATATATATATATATATATATATATATATATATATATATATATATATATATAAAGGTTTCGGGTCTTTGTACTCAGAAATAATTATTCGTTGGGAGATCTTTGTGACCCAAGAAACTTCATCAATGGACCAAACATTCAACAACAATGTAAAATTTTGACCAAAATAATTGGTAAAATTGGGCATATATATATATATATATATATATATATATATATATATATATATATATATATATATATATATATATATATATATATATAATTCAAAGGCATAAGAAATGAATATCGAGAATGCATACGCATATTTTATATTAATTTTAGACCAAAAAAGAGTACAATGTTCAACAATACACCATAATATCATACGATGATTGATCATCATCATAGAAAATTAAAAATCCATAAAATAGTTTACAAATTTCTCTTCCCCCTCCAAATTGTTGTAGTTATCTGTTACACCCTAGAAGTGAAGTTAAATATATCTCCTCAAAAACAAACTCATCCTCAAACATATCTTCCTCACGAACCCTTCCTATTGCTTCCGCTTGTACTTGTATCTCTATTGTCTCTACCCCATCTGATACTTCCCTCTCAGAAACTATGATCGATGTAATTAGTATGGGCTTAACATCCTAAGAAATCTAATCTGAGTGTGGATTGATGTACTTAGTAATGGGTTCCACATCCTAAGCAATCCAATCTGAGTATGGATGGATGTCATCCAAGTCAATCACATTATGACTCTCCATCCCATCCATCTATTTGATGTGAAGACAAAGATTATATCGCACAAAAACATGATTATTAAGGCATCATACTGTAAACCTATTACATTTCTTTATGTAAAAGGCCTAAAACATGCTCCAATTGTGTTTAAAATTAGAAAAGCTACAAGGTTGAGATAAAGTATAGATGGTTAACCTTTAAATATTTGGTGTTTTTGCATGATAATATTCCCACCACATATGTATAAATAGAACATTTATAAATTTGTAAGCAACTAGGTTTTTTTTATAAAGAAGTCTAGCATCTATGAATAATGAGACTACAATCAAAGGACTCAATTTGTTTTTAGTTAGCTATTAGGTCATTCTATGCATCGAGCCAAAGAAAAGTCTCACCCCTCTACACTCTTTTAAATTTGCTACTCATAAATAATTCTATCTGTAAAGTCTTTATCGAGCATCACCCTTTCTATGCATGTGTTGAGGCCATCCATAACAGTGTCATCAGCCTTAAAGGAATCAAAGAAAAAACATTTGGGGTTCCAGTAGTAGGCCATTGTATGTATGTGTTAATAGAGCTAAATGTTCCATCTACAATAAATTATGTACGAAATGGGTTCATGTTTTCTTTTACTTTTCCCATAATAATGCGCTATTGCCTCTTTAGCCTTGACCATGGTCCCATATAGATAACCCATTGGATTTATTTCCTGCATCCACCAAGTCTAAAACCTTGACCAAAGGCTCCATCACCTAAAAAAAAATAGTGTGAAATTTTAAAATAAAAAATAAAGGAAATTTGAACCCAAAAAATAATCAAAATAAATGATAAAACAAAAATTTAACTTCTATGTGTTAAAAATTTATAGCATTTACAATTGTAAATTAATAACTGTTAACGTTTAAAAATACCTTAAGTATCTTGTGTGGTCTTCACAAACACCCCTTCAAAAATGGTCTAAACTACCCTTTCCTCTTGGGTGTCCCTAAGATATGGAGATTCCAACCACTATGTACTCACAAACATATGCTTAGGAGACATTAGTAAGGTCGCAATACTCTACAATGTGATGAAATTTGTGGCAAATAATGTGACTCTTGATCTCATAAACTCATTTCCATTGGTGTGCTTGGTGATTGTAGATGTATTTGGTAATATTTTTGCCTTTTTCAACCCCACTTTTCACACATCCAATTTTTCATATGTATTCAAGTAAGATATGAATGCAACAAACTATGTAAGGGATCCAACAAAGGTTGTGGTGCCTCTCCTCAAGAAGTATAACTATTGCTACATTATTAGTCACAACTTGGACAACATTCTCTATACCCACTTCCATGATCACTTCCTCCAACATATCACACAAAGAATCTGCATTTTTTCATTTAGCAGGAGACATCAATGAGCTTAAAAAACACCAATAACCAACCTGAAGACAATATAAAGTATATCAAGGTGTGATTCCTTTCATATGTCTACCTATAAGACAAAATACTATAGCCCTTTACATGCCATATTCTTTTTTAATCGCTTACTATTTCCTATGTATATATTAAAACTTACTACAATAAGAGACTACTCAAATCATGAGGAATAGGTGCCTTGAACCCTTTTCCAGTAATAATCAATGCAGTTATTGATCTCTCAAAATATGAGCTTCTCGCCACATTGAATGGCATGCTATTATAATATTAAAATATTGCATCAACCATTCTCACTTCATTATGCTTCTCTTGGTTCTAGGTAGTACCTTTGAGCAAAAGCTGCGCACCATGAGTATTGCAAGTAACAAAGAAACCTTATGGAGGTGAAGACATTCGACTTGAACTATCTCTAATGGGTGAGCCACGTCCCCAAATCATTGGGCCAATACAAAATCGTACTAATTCATTTGAATCAAGGGAGAATTTATCATAGATGCAATTGTTGCAGTTGTTCTCTTTTTTTCTATTTTTTGTTCCACATAGTCAGAAATGAAGGTATTCATCTCTTATGTAACTTCAAGCTCTACTGAGGCACGCTCACACATCTCAGCCTTGTATTCGCGCAAGGAAGTATTTAAGATGATTGATGCCTCCTCTTATCATAAAAACACAATAGTCGCATATCACAATTCCAAACTCCAGACCCCTTATTTTATGCTTCCTAACAAGGTCATTGGAGTTCCTATTATGGCTCCTTGACATTGAGGATGCCATCCGTATATATCGCTGTAAGTGTAAACTACAAACCCTATAAAACAAAAGAAAATATAAAGTGAATATAAACCATAGCAGCCTAGCAAAGAAAGAACAAAATCGGAAAAAATAAGAACTAAAAAAAGGTTTGAAAATTTCAGATCTCAAATGGAAGAATAAACTTTAAAAACTTAAAATAAAAATAAAAAAATTGAGCTTTTACCTCCCAAATCGAACTCCACTCGTCAAAATTCTTTAAATCCGACTGAAATTACTTCACGGCACTAGAAAATGATCAAATGTGTTTTAGTGTGTATAGCAATGCGAAAAACAACATGAAAGCCGAGGTAATAGTGAGAAATGACTTTTAGTGGTTGTTATTATGCAATGGTTGGTGAGTTTATAGTAGGGACTTGTGAGTAATCGCAAGTTCATAGTTGAAACTCGCCATGCACGTTTGCAGAGAGTTACTCGCCCAGCTCAAAAACTCACAAGTTCAACAATTTCTCGCCATTTTTGCAACTGTGGTGTAGACATGTATATGAGGCATGAACACATTGAAATTAGCATTAATAATGTAGACGACAGCTCATAACTGTAGCACACAACATGTAGCTATTCTATTGGATCAACAACATAAGAAATTAGAGGTATGTTGTGAAGATTTGTATCACGTATTGCTTGAGCAAATTACAGATAAATAATGCCATGTGGTTGATTGCTCATGACCATATAGAGCAACCGCGCACCAACCTGATTAGAATCATTGCCAAACATAATGATTCATTATAATAATCATTGTATGTGATTCAATGATCACTTTAGATGTTGATGATTCACGAATAATGGTGATATTGTCTAGCTTGGTGAACGCTCAAACACGGTTATTCATCAACTTAATATTTGAAAATCATGTACATGTACATTTGCCATATCCAGCTGAACCTGGATGAGGTTTAGACCAGGCCGAATATTTTGGCCTGACCAAACCTGTCCGGTTCAGTTCAGACCTCCATTATTTTTATTCAAGAAAAGGTCGCTTGAAGAATAACCTAAACTAAAATCGAGGATCATGAGCAGTGACTGCTAATCGGAGATCACGACCGATGACCAGCAACCCCCAATGGACATGCTTTTAGTTAATAGTCAAATGAAAAGGTGCCACTTGGCAGGATTAATAAAAAATAAATAAAATAAAAGAGTTGAAAGGTAATGCAATTTCAAGTCTACAACATCAAAGGACATTAGAAAACAACTTTTGTATCTCACAAGCCCGTCAATAGTAGATAAAGTGAAAAACAAGATGTTAAACTTGTTAGAAATGGAAAAATGAATTGGCATTGGCGTTGGCTGATAAAAAGCAACATTAACACTATTCGGATCCACAACATGATGGGTAGACTGCAGTTTGTTTTTTTTTCGGGGAGGGGGATAACATAGGCAGCATAAGGGAAACTGGGGTGCATCTAGTATATAGTTAAGCATCCCCAGGTAGATTAAGTTTGATTATGCTGTTAAGTATATTAATTAAGTTAGTTATTATTTTGTAAGGGAATCATTGAAGGTTGCATTTTTGATGATAACCTTATATTTATGTTACTTGTTTGAGTTTGGGTTCAGATTTAGGTATGTTGGTATGACAATGTTTTTGGCCCAAGTATGATTTGGGTATAGTCATATAATAAAATATTACATATATAAATATTTTAATATAATAAACATAAATTAACCACAACAGCTTGGATTTTAAAAGGCTTTGGGTTCTTTTTCTTTTTGGCAACCACTCAAAGTCAAACAATCAAAAAAATAACAAATAATTTATATTTTGATTGTGGGTTTTGCCCGGGTGCTTCAACAAAAAGACCAGGGCCAAAACGAGGAGAAAATTGGATCCACACCTAGACCGGTAATCGAGCCCCATTTAGGAGCCAACATCATAATATAGCCTTACACCCATATTTAGATGAACTTATTCCATGTTATGTAATGATCAAGCTATATTATCTTCTTGCTATCTATTGTTGTTATTCACCTTCATAGTTATTTGATCATTGTTGTTATACATTACTTTTATATTCTTTTCATTTCTCTTTCCTGGTATCATGTCCCTTTTTCAGAATAATTAAATGGAAGTGGACCCAAAGCCTATTTTTATTTTTCATAGGCTAAGGGATAGAGTTAGGAAAATACATTAATAATAATACGTTTAAGTTATCCCAAGTCACTTTATTTCATAACATGGACACTTATGTATTATTATAATAAAGGTAGATAAATAGTAACATTCATTAAGGAGGGTCAAAAAATAATTTTTATTAAGTTGGCCTAAAAGTAACTTTATGTTATATTTTAAAAAGACAACTTATATTTCATTTCTAAAAAGATTAATTTTGATCAAGCAACTCAAAAATAGCGTTATAGGAAGGAAAGTTGCTTCTAGGAGTTTTCTAAAAGAAAGTTGCTTTGGAGGATTTTTGGAGGAAAAAAGATGAAAAGAAAATGATAAAATGGGAGTTGGGCTCATTTAGAAACCATTATATTCTCTTTTGCCATTCATCTTTTATGAAGTCTAAGCAGTTTGCTTCAGTTTTCAGTATTTGAGGACAAAATCCCCCATTGCTTTCAGGCTTGAGGAGGGAAACCCTTAGGTGTTTAGCTATAAAGGATGAAAAACCTCTTATCCATTGAGGTGATTCCATCGAGGAATCATAATTTGTACAAAGAAATCAAGTTATTTCTAGATTTTAGTTGGCTAGAAGTTATTATCAATTTTTGGTGTGTTTATGAGGGTTTGTCAGTCACACTGATCAAGGATTACTAATGTTCATAGACTATTGTACCCCATTAAGAGTGTTGTAACACAATGGGTACTATTTTGGTACATCTTGTACCTTCCTTTTCTACTATTTCTCCATCATTACTACTTGATGTACCTTCATTTGCTACTATTTTTCCATCATTACTGCCTACCATCACAACCCTTGGAATCATCATTAAGGCTATGTTTCATCTTCAGACTGTAGATCATGACCTTTGGAGATAACATTTTAGTTTATACAGTAGTTGTTACAAGTTCAGCTTGCCATACCTTCATCTACAACTACTACAACATTAAAATTAGTGTTCAAAACCCACCCATAAGCTATATTATCTAGCGCTAATAGTAATTACCTTGTTGTTGGGTATTTGTCATTAACTAACTATTTTGGGAATATTGCAGTATTATTCCTAATTTAGTTGAAAGTCTAGAATAGAAAATCAGTAAATAATATTGCAATAATTAAGCTACCAATTTGTATAATTTAATTGTAATTTGAACCATTCTAAAAATAGTAATAAATGTATTGAAAATAAGACTTAGCTGGAAAGAGATTGAGATGGCTAAGATAGGGTTTAAAATTTGTTGTACAGGGCTGGGACAATGTTACAAATTAGGATTTGGCTTTCATTTTATGAAAGGACAAGAGCACTAAAATAAGACACCCTAGGGTCCGATGCTATAATATTTTTCTATCACTATTGTCTAAGAAATTTGAGCTTTTTAAGTTTTGTTCGATGTCCTTATGTGAGCCTGCCTATGAAATTTGAGATATTGAATGTCTATGAAACTTCTTATCGAACTAATTTAGTCTTCAAACCCTAGACTCTATTATGATTTTGACAAACCTTTAGATAGAGGGGGGGTTAGTGTGTGTAAGATGTACTAAACATGTATCCACACCCCTTGTGTTGGCATGTTCCCTGCATACCAATACTCTTAAAGAGGGATCAAGCCATATGTAGTTCTCCCACTTGATGTGCTTTATACAATAGTGTGTATGGAGATGTAAAATTCTAAAATTAGGTGTGATTGAGGTGGCTAGCAACTAGTGTAAGGGTTTGAATAAGCTTGTGGATGTTTTGGATATATGCATGCAGAGAATAGAGAAATATGCTTGAATAGTCTTGCTTGCTTTGTGATATTTTATAACCCTTTATAAATAAACTTTGAATGGGCTTTTATAGAGATTTTTTGGTCATGGGTTGAATGTATTTGTGTTAGGTTGACAAGAAGAAGGATAAAAATTGAAATAAAGTGACTGTTGGAGGTAAAAATGCAATTGAAAAGGTGCATCATAAATGGACACCCTAGGGTCTGATGCTATAGTCCAAGTTGGATGTTATTATATTGAATGTATGGGACTTAGGAGGATGGAATTGTCATAGGAAAATTAGGCTTGAGGAGGTGGAATCACTATTTAGAAGGCTACGACTGATTGAGAATCAGTGAAAAGGTGCCTAGAGGGGTCATGAGAGTAATCAAGAGGGACATATGGGTTGGGTGTCACAAGCCACACTCAAGAAAACAATTTCACATTCTATATGATTATATTTACCCCCCTTTATTCTAGTGATGTAGGAAATTGAAATACTAGGATAAAGAAAAAATAGAAAGCATACCTGAACTTACCTATAAGGGTGAAGCTCATGAAGTTGTGTGATGTTGGGTGTGCATAGAGAGAACAAATTGTGAAGTGTAAATCTATAAGAAAAAAAATGAGTAGATCAGTTCTTACTAGATACACTATATCTAAAATAAGAACATATAAAAACTAGGTAAGAGAGAGAGAAAGAGAAAGGACTGAATACACCTCACCGGATAAAAAAACCAATATAAAACCTATTATGATATTGAGTTATGTAGGATGATGTTGAGTAATGATAGGTGTATGTTGTACCAAGAGTAATATCTCAAATGGATTTGAGTGTTCAATTCCTTGAGAGCGTCTCAAGAATGAAAGGTTGGCCCTTTGGCTCCATCATTGCCCATTAAGTGAAACTAAGTGATCATTCATGTGCTAATCAATGTTTGGACTATTTATCTAATTCCTTTAAGTAGGTTTCTTAAAAATACAAAGGCTAGCCAGACCTTTCGATCCATCATTGCCCCGTGAAGTGAAACTATGAAATGATATCAGTATAAAGTAAGTGTTGTATGAGATGGATCTTGAATCTCATGAATGCTCTATAATCTAATAATGTTGATGTGGATAGCTAAATGTGTGTTGAAAACTAGGCCACTCTTGGCCACTCAAAAAAGGTGGAGATTAGGCTTGTAGGAAAGTCACTCTGAAATTGGGCGATAGACTTATGTGGAAGCCACTCAAAAATGTGGAGGTTAGGATTATGTGAAAGCCACTCGTAAAATGATGACAACGACTTACAGATGGAGTAAGGCACACAACTATGGAGAATATTTGGATAATATACTGAACTTGAAAATAAAAGAAGTCAAATGTGCCATGTACATTGCCTCTGATAACTAGTGTCTGAAACATAGATTGTGATTTGGAAGTTTTACCAGCTACCTAATATGAAACTAAAAGTGAGACCCATCATTCCATACATGATGCCCCCTATATCTAGATTCTTTGGGATAAATTATATTAAAATTGATTATTCTAAACTGAACTGTAGCTAACAAAACTATAACTATACTTACTTTTCTTTTTGTTTCTGAAAATTCTAGTTTTTGTTATTTAGATAGGAACATTGAAAATAGACACCCTTTTATCTAATACTATAGTCCAATTTTGTTACTCTTATCCTAGGCTAATTATGATGACTATTTTATGATTATCACTATCTATCTAGTCTGTTCTGCTTGGTTTGAAGTTTGGTTGCTATTCTAGGTATTTTGAAAGCTAATTTTTCTACTAGTAGAAGCTCTGATCTCTGTGACAAAACCCCTATTTATTTCCCTTTCTTTTGACGGTAGGAATGAAGACCTTGTAATGACTGTCCTCCAAAGAAAGATCCCTACAAGTGTGTTATGTTGTGAAATACATGATATAGAAATGATAACCGGTAAGATATCTCAAGATATAACATAGTTTGTAATGGACATTGTTAGATCAACATGGGTATGCCTAGATAGATATAACAATGTAATATCATGTATAATATACTAAGTTGGAACTAGAAGTTTGGTTAGTTTTTATTTATTAGTTGTTAGTTATTAAGGAAGGATGAAACTTAATGTCCATCATGGCATCCAAAAATGTAAGATAATGTATGATGTGGATCATGGCATTGCAAATAATTGAAAAGCAATCAAACAAAAGGCACACGAGGCAAGAAGCAAGAAGCATACAAAAATGGCCAAGGGGCCAAGAAAACAAAGGACATGGGCACATGTCAATCAAGATGGAAAGAAAGCATACAAGGCATGTTTAAATGCCACATACACATACAATTAGAAATAAACAAGGCTGGCGTGAAGGCCACAATCACATAGAAGAGTACAAAAAAAGGACATTGGTAAATGTCCTAAGGGACATGCAAGACATAGAATATTAAATACGAAATGAAATCACATATAGCTACACAAAGCAATAAAAGAAAGCATGTAATATATTGGAAATATAATTGCATCTAACTAATCAAAGCAACAAGTAAAACTATATAAGAATGTAGTACAAGACTAGGTATATTCTAAGAAATGCACAAGTGTTATATACTAGTGAAATGTCAATAGAGTAATCTATGCAAGCTAGTGGGTAATGTACATCAACATGATAAATATAGAGTGTGTGGTATAGGAATGACATAACATGGATGGTGTAGTCATGTAGAAGATACCTTGAGGGGTAGATATATTGATGTATGTCTCGAATGTAGTAAGGTGCCCCCTCAATGGGTAGAGTGATGCAATCAGGGATCTAGATGTCACTACACACACTCAAAGAAGATCAAGTGAAGCATTGTAATGTAGATAAATAGACAAAAAATAACATATAACAATAAAATGTAAGTCTAGCATGGTAGTAGAAATGTAAAGCATGGATGATGCATATAATTGAAATATTTTTGGTATTTTTAAATGTTTTTGTATTTTTTACATATTTGAATGTTTTTGTATTTTGATATATTTGAATGATTTTATGTTTTGATATGAGCTATATACAATCAATTATGGGAAGACTATGTAGAAGAATTTGAAACCAATAAATGTACAAGTATGTTGGGAATAGATGATACTAACCAAGGAGTCTTATGGGAGACTCCCTATCATGGTGTCCTATATCAAGGAGAGAGATTGTGCATGATTGTGAAACACAATGGAAAGGCTAAGAGTGTGGCTTTGAAAGCTGTGTATATTGTAAATGCTTTGAAATATTTGTACTATAAACTAACTGTGGAGTCCCCTTATAACTCTGAGAAGTGGATGCAACTGTAGGGCACTTTGGGACCCATCTGGTAGTAGGAGAAGCTCTTTGAACATGTTCTCTCTATGTGTATAGGCATGAGAGCTCAATGATATTTCCCTAGGTGTGAACACTATAGTTGGAAGCTATCTAGAATTTTCAAACTATGGTTTCTCTAAAAGAGACATCTATATAATCATATGAACTCTCTATGCTGGCAATGGAGGCCTCAACTATTTTTGAATATGAACTAGAGGAAAAATTATAATTGGTGGAGAAATTGAAACTAATGGTGGAACTAAAACTGATGACTAAAAAATAGTAGATGACTCTGAATGAGGTAGTGATAACTCATACGAGACTCCACCAACTGTAACAAATTGATTAACATGAATGAATTCCACACATCTGTGAGCTATATAAGGTACTACTTGAAGTTTCTGAATCCATGGTTGATCAAGTAACATATCCAAAACTCCTACACTGAGAACAATAGTAAATGGTGTGTCCACATGTGTTGGACCAACTTCTAGAGGAAGTAAAATCTAACCCAATGAACTCTACATGTACCCACTAAATATGCTAATAAGTATGTCCATCAGGGTAGTATCCTGGTATGAATTTCTTAAATGTTGCAGTATTGTCATAGTGCACATCTTTATGCTGGATCCATTGTCTATGAGAACAATATGAATATGATGACTATGAATGTAGGCTATGTTAAAGAGTGCATGATAATACGAATCATCCTCAACTATCTCCTACTTTGAGAAAGAGATGGAAGTTCTAGCTGGAGCTTTGGAATTATATACAATAATCATGTTACTCAAAGGGTGTAACTCAACTAAATTTTCTTGATATGTAGCTGGTGGAGTATGTGCATGATGAACACCCGATGTATCTCTTGTCTCTTATTTAGAATGTTGTAAAAAAGGATCTGAAAATATTTTCAAAGCGTTATCCTATGTTTGTTTTACCTAAGGAGGCTCAATTGGAGTACCAATATCAATAATTTTTCTATCTATCAAGTCCTCTATCTTCTATTTCAAAGTGATGCATATGTTTGTTGTGTGGCCTAGTACCCTATGAAAGTTTTAATATGAATTCTAATCATATCGACATGGAAGAGGCTTTTTTGGATCAACTTCTTGAATAAGAGGGAGAGATATGATATTGCATTCCAAAAGCTGCTATAAAAATCTAGGTGGAGAAATTGATAGATTGGTAAAGGTTCATCAAAGATGTGAGAATAAAACCACTCATTGAGGGGGCTTTGAAGCCCTATTGACCATACGTTGATTTTGGCTCTTGTTATCATTGAACTTTACTTTTATGGGACTTTGTTGTTACTCTTGATTGTTTTTTCTAATATACTTATGTACTTGATTTTTTCCATT
Organism: Torreya grandis; assembly: GCA_037957365.1. Classification (NCBI taxonomy): domain Eukaryota; kingdom Viridiplantae; phylum Streptophyta; class Pinopsida; order Cupressales; family Taxaceae; genus Torreya; species Torreya grandis. Next base: position 384,311 of record JARHVA010001372.1, read on the forward strand.
GAAATCAATTTGACTTCACTTTCATTTAGTGTATGACATAACTTAGTGAAGGATGCAAACCTTTTGAATATTATTAATTCGTGAAAATCTAGTAGAAGACTATTTTTGAAGAGATCTTGTAACTCTTGATTAGTCATGAGCCTAATCATCTTAGCCAAAATAGTCTTATATCGAAGAACATAATCTGTGAGATGCTCATTTTACCTTTGTTTCTATTGTGTAACTTGGGTATAGGAAACCTTATCACCAATGTTAATGCTAAAATGAGCTAGGAACATGTCTATTAAAAGATTAAATGCATTTACCAATTGATTTAGTATACTATAGAACCATTGTAAAGCATAATCCTTTAGATTCCATGGAAATATCTTGGTTAGTAGCAAGTCTTTGGCACATAGTCCAAGCATGCTACATGAAAAGATCTCATATGTGTCTTTGGATCACCCTTGACATCATATAGAGTGAGCTTGGGTTGAACAAAACCTTATGGAAAGGGTGTCGAAGCAATATGATGTGCCAATGGTGTATGAAGTAAAGGAAAAGAATACAAGGCCTGTATATGTCTACAGGCACCTTGCTCAAGATGTAGTACCTTCAATTGAAGATATTTTATCTCTTACATAAAGACTGCCACATTAGGAGACAAAGATGTACTAGCCATAACTAATTTTTCCTTAAAGGAAGGTTGGGCTGCTATAGGAGGTTTTTGAGACATAGTTGCCCCTATAGTTTTATGTACAACTAGATGCTCTGAAGGAATAGAAGACTCAACTTGTTTAGCCTTTTTTATTGATATGATAGATTTTAAGATATGAGTATGATCTAAGGGTTGTTCCTTGAGTCTTTCTCAAAAACATTGGAGGATCAAATATTTGTTGAGGACAACTTCATTATCAATAATTTCTGGAAGAGGATCAAGAGTCTAATGTGGTGGGTCATGAATATCGATCTTTGTATCATCATTGTCATTCTCATACTTCTCATTGTTTTGAAATTATCCTCATGTAAATTGGTGTAATCTGGATGTGTAGGATCTATAATAGGAACCTAAACTAGTTTTTAATCCATGGTATATGGTCGGGTTGAAGGAATATAGTTGAGTTTAGGAGGTTTACCACTAAGTCTTGCACTTCGTCTCAAAGGAAGAGATGAAAGGAGCGTAAGTGGCATAAGTAAAACAACCTAAATAATGGAAGAAAATATTAAACAAATGTAATATAAATATCAAACTGAAATATGCATGAAAAGAATACGAAGCTCGCAAACATGTAAGATGATACCTCAAAAGCAATAGGACCTAGTATATCTAGCTAGGGTTTGGAAGAAAAATATATTTTTAAATTACTATAGAATTTTAAAAAGCAAATTGAATTTTTGATTTAAATATGTAAGTAAAAATTCAGAAAATTATTAGAAAATTTTTGATTTGAAAGGATCTAGTGTATGCAACTAGGATTTGGAAGAAAATAATTTTTAAAAAATTAATATGTAATTTTAAAATTTAAAGTGAATTGATGATTTAAATATGTATGTAAAAAATCATAAAATTATTTAAAAATTTAATAAATAATTTACCCTAAGGTTTTTAGGGTTCTTATGTGCAAACGAAGTATGTTGGGTTCACTAAATGATTTAATTGTTTTGGGAATATTGGAGTATTATTCATAATTTACTTAAAGGTCTATAATAGAAAATCAATAAATAATATTTCAATAATTAAGCTATTGATTTATATAATTTAATTGTAATTTTAACCTTTCTAAAAATAGTGATAAATGTGAAGAAAATAAGACTTAAATGGAAATAGATTGAGATAACTAAGATAGGGTCTAAAATTTGTTATACATAACTAGGATAGTGTTACAAATCAGGGTCTAGATTTCATTTTATGAAAGGATAGGAGTTCCAAAATAAGACACCCCAAGATCCGGTGCTATATTCCTCTTCTTCCACTTTTGTTTAGGAGATCTGAGTTTTCTAGGTTTTGTTTGTTGTCTCTGTGTGAGCCTACTTGTGAAAATTTGGATGCTGAATATCTATGAAACTCCTTATAGAGCTGATTTAGTCTTCAAACCCTAAAATCGATTGTTTTTTTGACAAAATTTTAGATAGAGGGGGGGGGGAGTCTATTTAATATGCACTGAACATGTATCCACACCCCTTGTATGGACATGATACATACATACCAATAGTACGAAGAGGGATCAAGCCATATGTAGTTCTCCCACTTGATGTGCTTTGTGAAATAATGTGTATGAAGATGTAAAATGATAAAATTAGGTGTGATTGAGGTGGTTAGTGATTGGTGTAAGGGTTTGAATAAGTTTTTAGTTATATTGAATGGATGTATGTAGATAATAGGGAAATATGCCTAAATAGTCTTGCTTATATTCTTGTTTATTTTATGATATTTGCCAACCTTTTTAAAATGAACTTTGAATGAGATTTTATAGATATATGTTTGTCATGGATTGAATGTATTAATGTTAGGCCAATAAAAATAAGGATAGGAATCAGAAGGAAGTGACTGTTGGAGGTAAAAATGCAATTGGAGAGGAGCACTAAAAATGGACACCCTAGGGTCTAACATTATAGTCCAAGTTGGGTGCTATTATCTTGAAGGTACATGACCTAAGGGGATGGAATTGTCATAGGAATAGTAGCTTGGAGGAGGTGGAATAACTATCTAGAGGGCTATAGATGATTAAAAATCAATGCAAAGGTGCCTATAGGGGTCATGAGATCAAGCAAAAGGGACCTATGAATTGCGTGTCACACGCCACACTCAAAATATAAATTTTCACATTTCATATGACTAACATAATTAAAATTGGTTTATTTAATATATGTATAAGGGTTTACTATTGTATATATTGTGGTTGATTAGTTTTGTCAACCCCAGTATTTGGTATGCACTTATTTCAATGTAATCAAGATTTTAATTGAGTATATTATTGTTTTTATATTTGTTTGAAATTACAAAACTGAATGGAACCATAGTAAATTCAAGAATTCATAAAATACATGGAAAGGGGCATTTTAATGGTATCATATCACTAATTTTGCTAGCCTAGGTTGGAAAAAATAAATCTTGATCGCACATGAAAGAGGAACAAAAAGAGTTGAAGTAATCACATGATGAGGAAGGATCAAATACCTTAGGATGAAAAAATAATTAAATGGGTGACAGAGAGGAGAGAGAAGACAATACATATGAGATGTGTTATCTATGTGAACTAATTAGTCAGGTAAAAGGAAATGGAAAGAACAATCCAAATGACCATCAAAGAATCTATCTTAGGTATAACACAAGTTGTACAACAAATCGACATGGGTAAAGGAAAGGAGAAAATAGAAGAATAAAGAACTTAAAATGATGATAGGGTTTTTATAGCCCCACCTCCAAATACCTTGCATGCCAAATTTATATAGAATGAAGAAAAACAACCTAAAGAAATAGATCATTTATAGTGGCATGTAGCTAATGAATATTTAGTATATCTTATATAATATAAGGGGCTCAGCTATGAAGTGAAACAATCTCTTTATTTCACATAATTTTATGAAATATAAGAGAATAATAATTTTATAAGAGGTAGAATAAACCAACTAGGTCATCCATACAGAGACATACAATAGAGGTTGGGAAAGATTACTCTTCTTGCAATTGATAGGTCAAGTAAATTTATAATGAGATCAGGGTTACAAAAGTTAGATACATTTTCTCATTGAATCCCATGTTTAAAGAAGAGTCAATTAAGTTTACTTCACTCCACATGGAAGGAGTGACCCATGAGTGGTGTTATCACGGCATGGTCACCTAAGGGCATGGTTTTATTACCTCTATCAATGAATTTAATCAAAAGCTAACCAAATTTTTTTGAGAGAAAGGATCCATAAGTTTACTTGAAAAAGTTTGCTCAACTCAAATAAGAGAGTAATGTGGACAACTATATTGCTGATTTTTAGAGATTGGTAGTGATGATACTAGATGTGATAGAGAGAAGGTTGGTAGTATTAATTGTTGTGGTGTTGGTTGAACCTCTTAGGGGTTTAGTAAAGCCTTTGACCCTTTATCCCTTTAAGAGGCAATCAATAGAGCTTTAAATTTAGAATCTTTAGCACCTAAGGGAAAACTTATGCCTATGCATAGTGTAGACTAACACCTTTTGGGTAGCCAAGGATAAATACTTATGAGCCTCAAAAAGCTCTACCTTTTGGGAAGAAAAAGAAGCAAAGACAACAGGGTAATTTTCAACCTAGAGTGATGCAAAAAGTCATTAAAGAGATAGAGGTTAGGAATGAGATGAGAAGAAATAAATTATGCTTCACACGTAAGGATCTATGGGAACTTGGGCATATATGCCTTCCCAAGGGGTAGGCACATTATATAGAGTAAATTTCAAATGATGACCTAGAGGAAGAAGAGGATGACACATGGGTAGATGAAGTAGAACTAGAAGCTGAAATTAAAGGGGAGGAAAATAGTATAAAATGTACCCTTACTACTCTTTTAGGTACACCTGGATAGGATATGTGGATTATATAAAGGACATAGGTGACCATATTAATTGAGAGTGGAGAATCCTAAAACTTCATTGATGAGGAGCTAGTGGCCCAAAGAGGTTTGAAAAAGGGAGACATTCAAGGATTCAACGTCATGGTTGTTGATGGATTTTCAATCCCATGCATAAATAGAGTCAAGAACTTAGACTTCACCCTTGGCACGTAAAAAATATGTGATTTTTTTTATGCGGTCAGTGTAGGATAAAAAAATTTGGTCTTAGGGGTGCAATGACTACTTTCCTTTCGAGAATTTACACAAAACAACGAGACTATGGAGATGAAATTTAAATATGATGGGAAAGACATTGTACTTCATGGTATGGCCAATGGGTCTCAAAGTACAGTTTCAATAAAGAGCATAAAAAGATCTTTTCAGAAAGGCCAAATAGCTTGGACAACTCATTGATTGGTTAGAAATGAATCACCACCTATGGATATGAAGTCCTACCCTCCAGATATTCAAGTAATTCTATACAAGCATGCAAAAGTTTTTAGTGATTTACCCGTAGAGATACCACTTTATAGGGGATATCAACATATGATAGAGCTGAAACCAAGGTCAAAACTAGTTATGATTACTCCTTACCATCATCTTAGATCCTTTAAGGAATAAATTGAGAAGGCCATTAAATATTTGTTGAAAATGGGGTATATTAGACCAAGTTCTAGTCCTTTTGTTTCTTCAGTTATCTTGGTGAAGAAGAATGTAACATCCCCACTAGGATCTACTTAGAATAACATGATTTTTTTAAAATTTAATCAACATATTATTTCATTATATTACACCATGATAATCTAGTTACTTATCCAAAAAATTTACTTTAAGTAAGATTACTGAAAAATAAGCATGTGACATATATCTATCACTGATCACTATCATCATATGAAACACATCATAATCGAATATAAAAAGTAATTAAAAATGTATGTCCATGACTACTAAAAACATACAATCACTATTGTCATGATATAATAGGTAAATAATTACATCTCATCAGGTATAATGTCTTAGTAATAATAAATAAAATACATTATTAAAGATATAAGATACAAGGTTCTAAGGAGTATGAGTTCTTTGAAATCCATTATTTATGATAATCTCAAGTGTTGTCTCCAAATAAGTACTTATGTGGAGAGGGAGAGTATAACCAAATCACTTTTTTATACCAACCATAGACCATAGATCCCTCGCATAATCTCCCATCAGAGAATGCCCTTCCCTTCATGGATGAGTAGATAGTGACATTGCAGGCATCTAGAGAGACAAGTTAGTACCTGTGTGTTGTATGATTTATAAGAAAATAAAATGTATTATTAACATTTTTTTTTTCTAATATGATATTGCCTAAACGTTTAAATCATACACATTTAATGAAAATGTCTAACTAACATTTCTTTCATCAAAGTTTTAAATAATTATTGATCTCTAGAATCAGATAAATCTATACACACCACTTGATCAGATTACCTTCATATAGAATTGGTGATACTAATAAGCTAGTGTAGTCAATCTCATTACTAACTTAGTACCAACAATGCAATATTTGGTTAATGTAAATATAACCAACAGATTTATATAGATTACTTTTTACTAACAATCATAAAACATGCTAAACCTAGGAATAATCAAAATGCATCTATTCAATCTTTCAAATGTATTAATGAATCTGCACAATATTATTTATCATATAAATAATAAGTAAAAAAGTAAAATTTATACCAACTAGGGATAATCTATGTTTATATTTCATAATATAATTTTTTTCAGTAGATTTAAATACATAGTATATTATATGAAAAACAATAATATCACAGTCAATAATTTTTATGTATACACTACTCAATTTCAATAGCTAGTCATAATTGTCATAAAAACATAATCTTTCATTTAAATTATTTTTTATATTTCTATGAGACTGTATTCATGTAGTTATAGTTTTCTAACCCTCAAGATCCTATAATTTATTTTTAATTGTCAATAAAACTATAATTATAATCACATGACCTAATACACTAATTTATTTTATATATTTAAATGAATACTTAAATTCACATATAAGTATATTTATTATATATATACTATGGGACATATTAACTATATTCATAATATGTACCACATATAAGTACTCTACGAATATTTAAATACAATTTCTAAATATCAACAATCATTTATAATTCTTAACCAAAGATTTCAACCACTATAACTTTCCATTCATAGGTGAGCCATCATAATACATTAATACTACCGTATTGTTAATTAACCAATATACTATGGTTAAAATACTAACTATATCCATATCTAAGTCATATCAACATCAGATACTCACATAGATATCTCACCATGACTTAGAATATATACAACCCCACTATTAAACATCATTCTAAATATACATGGAGATCGCATTACTATTAGATCATAATACTATTAGTAACTATATTAAGAACATTATAATACTATAAATATTTAATATTCATGATACTAAATATCATGATACCAAATATATAAATATTAGATATTCATGTCAATCCACAGATATGAAGTTGAATACTGAATTTCACATGACTATGTTAATATTAGAATTAATCTCTACTTTCATAATGAACATAAAACACACAATCCTTAGAACATACATAGTTCACTATAAACATACCATCAATTCATTATAATACTCAACCATAAATTTTCAGGGTTTGAATATCAATTATTCTTAGTTCATACATATGTATATAGTAGTTTTATTTCAATTAGCAAGTACATAAAGGGAAGTTCATTCTCAATTCGCTATATATGCTATAATTCTAATGAACATACTGCCATTCTAAATTTATATACTTGTAATAAACATGTTGTGGTTCTAATTCAAAGTCCTTTTTCATTCTCCTATCTTTGTTCTTTTAATTACACTATACTTGTAGAGTTTGTTGTATATTTCTTATTGATGGACAATTTTAAGAAAAGACTTATTGACCTAGATATCAGTAATGTAGGTGAGTTGTATACCATTAATGTTTCTTTAATACCACAGATAATTTTTATTTTTTTGTGGTATAAGTATATTCTCTATTGAGTAGAGCATAAATATATAAAGAGATATAAGGTATTCACAAGCATCATAGATCTATGCAAAGCTATAGAATTGATACTTTCCCATATTTAATATATGTAATGAATGACATGGAAAATAAGGAAAGAGAATCATTCCTCTTCTATCATAGTTAGAAGTTGGAGATTGCATTTACATTGATAACGTTATCTCCCGTAAAAAAATAACTTGTTAAGATTGATTGGACAATTACCAAAATTTAAATGTATAGTAAACATCATCACCAATTATGAAATGAATATATCTAAGAACTTCATTTATGTGTAATGTTTGTTTGTTTTTTATTGGCCATGGTATTTTCATATATGACTTAGTCCAAAACAATTAATGATGGTTGTTGAGTTGAAAATAATGAATATTATTATTTTTGATTACAACAAAAATAATTGACTTACCAATCAAATGTTGTTGGGATAATTTGAATAATTCATGGATAAATTTTAGTCTTAGTTATTAAAAATAATGGATGAAATAAAACATAATCTAAAATAACCATATAAAACAATTATTAACAAAGATCATCACTAATTCAATCAATTTATGGAATTCAATCAATTTATATAATTAATATAATGGATCTAAAATAAGAACTAAGCCATATATATTTTTATACATAGTTTACTATATAAAATTTCCCATTTTATTTGGAAATCCAATACCTATGGTTCATAATATTACATAGTTTCAATGTTCATATAGTTCAATTAGATCTCTACAAATTGTTATATCATACTTAGTGCGTTATAAATTATACACAGTCTTAAATTTAATACAAGAGTCTATAAATTATTTTACATAGCTATTATAATAGTCTCACAACTCGCTATTATAGTCTCATGTTCATATTTATATAGGTTGCTACCTATAAACATATATATACATATTGTTATTCCATACCTAGTTCCGATCTTTATATAATTCACCATACTACAAACACTTATACTTAAATCATTGTACTATATATATTTATATTGTTTAGATTGCTATGTATCTTATAAATTCATTACTATATATACACATACATATTTTCATATCGCTTCATGTAAACACATAAATACATAGACTTTTTCTTGAGTTAGAAACACCACTAGTCTTTTGATCAGTCGACCAGATGAAACCAAAAGGTGCTCTCTTTATTTTCTACGATCTACTCCTTCCATTCTCCCCTTCATGTTATTCTTCTCCACCTCTTTTTTCTAATATCTCCTTTTTCTATTTCACCTCCTCTTTCCCTTTTCTTATTTTTCCATTGCCTCCCTTTCACAAGCTGCCCAACCTTCTTTAAAGCTTGTTTTTTTCAAAGTTTGATTTTTTTTTCTTATTTTCTATTTTCCTAAAAACTTTCCATTCTTTTCTTTTGTGTTATTTTTTTAAATTTTGTAACCTTTTTTTTATTCGATTTATGCCATTATGATAATACAATACCATTACTTTTATTTATATTACTTTCTAAGTATAATAAAATACAATTGCTTTATTATTTTTTTAAAGCTTCTGTTTTATTCTAATTCATCCTCTTTTAAAGATCATTAAATTTTTTTGTGTTTTTTTTTCCTATTTATATTTTTTCTAATTAAGATACCATATAATCCAATTTCTAATTATAACACCATTCTGATAATGATATCTATTTATATTAAGCCATTATCTATTGATAGTGTTATCTATCTATATTAAGATGTTAAGTCATATAATGATATTCTAAAATGTCATAAAAATAACTATCTTATGTTTTGAATATTATTAAGACATGTTTTTTAGTCTACGTATCGTAAAACAAAAAACTATTCATACAGATTTGTATATTATTAAGACAATGCATTCACATGACATTAATTCTACATAAGAATTAAACTAAGGTAACACAAAACTAGTATGCATAAAAAAATATTTAAATGAAAATAATCATCAAAATACATACTAACACTAGCCATTCAACTATGCATATAATGAGTGCCATTAATGTGGTGTGTGTAAGGGTTTTATATATTTCTCTGTCATCCCATAACACCTTCATCTAAATAACCCTCTCCGATGATGCTCTCACTCCATCATGTTTTGAGGAATAAATCTCTCCCACATCTAATTCATGACAAGAAGTTAGTTAGTCAATAACATCATGACATATATCATAAAAATATTATTGTAATAAAAATCAACATGATCAAAATGTAAATAATATACAACTAAACTAATATCACAGCTATTCAATCATTAAACATAAGCAAGATACATGTCCCATAACAACATATGACTTATAAATTAGTTAATAATAATCAAATCAAATTTCTAACCATAAATAATCAAGTAAATTTGCTTAGTGAGAAATCAAGATGTAACATCTTTCCCCCCAAAGTTGGTCATCATCTTGATGACAGTTACTTAAATATTAGTTTTGAATTAAAAATATTATTTAGCATAAAAATAATGTAATATGAAGCATCAAATCTAGTAAATAATTACAAAAATTTCTTATCGAACTCGTCATAGTCCTCCCAAGTAGCACTATCCTCTGAGTATTGGTCTATATTACAAAAATGAATCTTGTGAGTGTCAATTACTCTGATTAGTTGAACCATGACCACACTTGGATCTAGAACATGCAAAGCATTCCAATTCAACACATGTGAAGGATTAGATATATAATTTTTAAGATAAGAAACAAGGAAGACATTATGTAATAGATCTAGGGATGGTGGCAAAGCAAGCCTATACACTACAAGGTTGACCAATTTTAAAACTTTGAAGGGTCCCACATACCTTGCTAAAATTCATCTATAGGAATAATTTATCACCAAATTCATATATATTCTCTTTAGATCAACATAATTATTCTATCTATCATTGACCTTAGCCAATATATTTTTGATTAATCTAACTCGATCTTATATTTTTAAAATAATCTCAGGTGCAAAGACTACCCTAAAGACAACCGTATCTTTCAACCTATCCCAATTGATTGGTGTCTTGTACCTTCTTCTATACAAAGCCTATAATGGTGACATCTTAAAAGAGTATTGGTATAAGTTACTATAAGCAAAATAAACTAATGGAAGATAATATTCATACTTTTATTTCTAATCCATGCAATACATATGATGAAAATCCTCTAACACTTGATTAACTCACTCAGTCTGACCATCAGTCTTTGGATGGTATGCAATGCTAAAATTTAATGGCGTACCCAAAGTTGAATTTAGAATTACCCAAAATATAAAATTCATATTTGGATCATGATCTAAAATTATGTTCTTAGAAAATACATGCATCTGATACACTTTATTTATGAACCTCTTAATAAGAGTAGGTGCATCATCTATCAAATTTATTAGTATAAAATTAGCCGCCTTGATTAGCTTATTAAATAATACCAGGATCATATCATGCCTAATTCATGACAATGGTAAACTTTAGAAAATGTCCATACTAATCACTTGCCACTTCTATTTTAGTATGTCATGTGGATATAAAAACCTAGCTTGATGCACATGTTCAAAATTCACTCACTAACATTCAAGAGAATCATAACACAAAGTCCACCGCATCCTTCTTGATTATTTTACAAAAAAAAGTAGTCTAAGCTTTGCCATAAACTTGGTTACTCCTAGATATATTGAATATGGGGTATTATGAAGTTCATTTAGCACAATGTTTCTCAAATTCTCCCTACATATAACATATATCATTCCATTGTATCACAAAATACAATCATTCTTTAATCTAAATATTTTATACCTAGGAATTTGAGCATTTTTGAATAATTATTTCCTGACATGATCGTAGAATTCATCTCCTAGTGATAATTTCATCACTCAATCCCTGAAAGTACTACTCATAATAGCCATGATTGTTATGTACCTCCTAAAACTAAGGGCATCATCTACTCTATTTTACTTATCATTGATATTGTTGATATCAAAATCATAGTTAGATAAGAGCTCTAGCTAGCATCTCTAATGAACATTCAAATTTAGTTGCATGAAGATGTGCTTGAGTCTCAAGTTATCAATATTGACCTTAAATATTTTTTTCAATAAATAATGATGCTAAACTTGTAAAGAATACACAATTAATGCAATTTATAGATCATAAGGGGCATAGATCATCTCATAAGGATTCGACTTCCTTGATTCATAAGCTACCACTTCACCATCTTGTATAAGGACTCCACCTAGTCCATTCTCAGATGCATCTGTGATCACTAAACATTGACCATTGGGGTCAAGAAATCTTAGTACTGGTGCTAAAGTATGCATCTTTTTTAATTCCTAAAAACCTATTTCCCACTTATCTAACGAGATATAACTTTGGTTCTTATATTACAAAGAGGTAATTGGATTAGCTATCTTAGAAAAAATTGCAATAAACTTCCTGTAATATCATGTTAATTTCATGAAACTTCTTATCTCATGCACATTTTTTGGTGCTAGCCAATCCAAAATGGTTCTTATCTTTGTCATATCTACTGAAATACCATTCGTAGATATAATATGTCCTAGGTATTATACTCTCTCCTATAAAAATACACACTTGAACAACTTTCCATAAAACTTGTGCTTCCAAAACCATTGCAGAACCAATTCCAAGTGTTGAAGATGCTCCTCTTCATTCTTAGAGTATATAAAAATGTCATCAAGAAATACCAAAATAAAATGATCTAAATAATCTCTAAACACACTGTTCATGAGATTCATGAATGCTACCAGAGCATTTCTCAACTCAAATGCTAACAATTTGAACTCATAGTGCCCATAATGAGTTCTAAACACTATCTTTGGAATGTCATCATCCCTTATCCTCAGCTAATGATATCTTGTTCTAAAGTCAATATTAAAAAAATATCATTTCCTCACATTTGATTAAAAATATCGTTTATACAAGTTAATGGAGACCTATTTTTGATAGTTGTTTTGTTCAACATTCTATAATATATGCAAATCCAAATAGTATTATCCTTATTCTTGACAAAGACAATTGGTACACCCCATGGTAACACACTTGCCCTGATCAACCCATTTAAAAATAATTCCTAGAGTTGATCTTTCAATTCAATAAATATATTGTTTATCATCCAATATGGTACCTTAGACTATGGTTTCAATCTAGGTATGATATCGATAGAGAAATCAAACTCACATTTAAGAGGTAATCCTGACAATTCCTATGAAAACACATGATGAAAAATACTGAGGAATGGATAATATTAAAGGGATACTTCCTTAGATTATTCCATCTCATTTGTCTTGATGATAAATACTTGGAATCCTTTTCCTTGAGCCTTATTGAATTGTATTACATAAACTTGTTTAAGCCTTAACTATCTTTTCTCACCCTAAATTTATGTTTGGTTTCCAAAATCATCTAGACACTCAACCTTATATATGTATCAATCAACCTTGACCTTATGCTTCAAAATTCAATTGACTCCTAAGATAACATCATATGATCATAGCAGTATTACATAAAGATCTAGTGCTATTATGAATTCAGATAACCTAATCTCTAGCTAATTTCATAACTACCTAAGCTCTTGCATCATGAGGTTTTTTCTGTTCAATAATATCATATTTGGGTACATCCTAGTGTACCTCCTCTTCATGGCCATAAACATCCTCCTCCAAAGCTAAAATTTGGTCACTAATTTTATTCATGGTTGCGAGAATTTGATCCAATTTTGACGTTTGCTCAGTGACAAATCAGTCAAGATGAAATGGAGGATTATTATCATTGACATTTGAAGGACCCTATTCAAATATTCTAGCTTTCACCATTATCCTTTTTAATAAAAAAATATATATGAAAATGTTAGTAGACTCATTAGGTCTTAGATTTTGATTCGTAGCTCTAATATCACATATAACAGCTCCACTAGGATCTACTTAGAATAGCATAATTTTTTAGAATTTAATCAACATAATTTTTCTTTAAATTATACTATGAGAATCTAATTAGTGATCTAGATAAAAACTCTAAGTATGATAACTAAAATAATAAGCATGTGACATCTATTTGTCAGTGATCATTATCATCATATGAAACACATCATAACCCAATATAAAATGTAATTACAGATGTCCAACTATGACTGGTACAAACATACATCCACTATTGTCATGGTGAAATAAGTAAATAATTACATCTCAATAGGTATAATGTTTTAGTAATAATAAATGCAATACAAGATACAAGATTCTACGAAGTATGATTTCTTGAAACTGTAGTATCTATGGAAATTTCAAGTGTCCTCTCTAATGAAGTATTATTGTAAAAAGGGAGAGCATCATCTGAGTGCTTTTCCACATCAACTATGGACCATCAATTCCTCACACGATCCCTCATCAATAAATGACCCTCTCTTCTCATATGAGTAAATAGTAATTCAGTAATCTAGAGACATAAGTAGTACCTATGTGTTGTATGATTTCTAAGAAAATAAAGTGTACCATACATAAATATGTTCTAATATGATATTGTACAAACATGTAAATTATACACATGAAATGACAATATTTAACTAACATTACTTTGACCAAAATTTTTAATAGTTATTAATATATAAGATCAATCAAATTCTTACACACCACTTGATTGGATTATATTCATCTGGCATTAGTGATACTGATAAGCTAGTGAAGTCCATCTCACTACTTACTTTGTATCAACAATGTGAGATTTAGTTAATACAAATATAACCAAAAAATTTATATATATTACTTCCTACTAGCAATCATAAAACATGTTAAACATGGGAATAATCAAAATTCATACATTTAATCTGTCAAACATATGAATGAATCTTAATAATATTATCTATCACATAAATAATAAGTAGACAAGTACAATTTATACCAATCAGATATAACCTATTTTTAGACTACATAATCTAATTTCTCTAAGTAGATTTATATACATAGTATATTCTATGACAAGCAATGATATCACATTTCATCATTTTCATATATACACTACTTAATTTCAATAGCTAATCATAAAGAAAGTCATAATTCTCATGAGAACATAATCTATTGTTTGAACAACTTGTTATATTTCTAGAAGACTTTAATCATGTTGTTATAGTTTCATGACCCTCATGATCCTATAGTTTATATTTAACAGTCAATAAAACTATGGTTATAGTCACATGACCCAATACACACACACACACACACACACACACACACACACACACACACACACACACACACACACACATATATATATATATATATATATATACTCTAACAATATTTAAATATGAATTCTAAATGTCAATAATCATTGATAATTCTTAACCAAAGAATTCAACCATTATAACTTCCCATTCATAAGTGAGCCATCATAATACATCAATATTATTGTATGGTTAATAAACCAGATACTATGGTCAATAGATTGACTATATGTATATAAAAATTCATATCAACATCAAACACTCACATAGATATCTCACCATGACTTAAAATATATACAACCGTAATACTAAACATCATACTAAATATACATGGAAATCACATTACTATTAGATCATGATACTATTAGTAACCAGACTAAGATCACTATGATACTTTAAAGGTTTAATATTTATGATATTGATTATCATCATATTGAGTATGTGGATATTAAATAATAATGTAAATCCATGGATATGAAGTTTAATAGTGAATTTCACGTTACCATGTTAATATCAAAATTAATCACTGGTTT
Organism: Torreya grandis; assembly: GCA_037957365.1. Lineage (NCBI taxonomy): Eukaryota > Viridiplantae > Streptophyta > Pinopsida > Cupressales > Taxaceae > Torreya > Torreya grandis. Next base: position 399,685 of record JARHVA010001372.1, read on the forward strand.
CATAATGGACATAAAACACAATATTTAGAATATGCACAATATGTTTTAAATATACTATTAGTTTTCTATTAGATTAAGCCATAAATTTTGAGGGTTTGAATATCAATTATTATCAATTTGTACATATGTATATCATTGTTTTTTTCAATTAGCAAATACATAAACAAAAGTTCTTTCTCAGTTTGTTGTATATGTTATGCTTGTAATGAACACGCTACAATTCTAACTCTCTATACTTGTAATGAACACATTACAGTTCTAATTTGAAGTCTTCTTGCATTGTCTTATCTTTGTTCTTTTATATACACTATATTTTTATAGTTCATTGTATATTCTTTATTGGTGGACAAGTTTAGGAAAATTCTTACTGACTTAGATATCACTAACATAGGTGAGTTGTATACCACTAACATTTATTTAATACCACAACTCATTGTTTTTTATTTTATGTGGTATAAGTATATTTTTTATTGAGTAGAGCATAAAGATATAAAGAGATATAAGGTATCCATAAGCATCAAATATATATGCATAGATGGAGAATTCATATTTTTTTAGATTCAATATATGTATTGAATGATGTAGCAGATGAAGAAAGAGAATCATTCATCTACGGGTATAGTAAGAAGTTAGTGATCACATTTGAATTGATAAATGCATCTTCTGAAAAAAGATAACTTCTTAAGATTGACTGGGCATTTACCAAAACTTAAATGTATAGTAAACATCATTGTCAATTATGAAATGAATAATAGAATGAATGTATCTAGCTACTTAATTTAGCTGTAATGTATTCTTGTAATTTATCAGCCATAGTATGGTCATCTATGGCTCAGTTTAAAATAATTAATAATAGTTATTGCATTGAAAACATTGAATATTATTATTTCTAGTTATAGTGGAAATAATTGACTTACCAATCGAATATGGTTGGGATACTGTAACTAATACATAGATAAATTTTAGTCTTAGTTATTAAAACTAATGGAGGGAATGATTGGTAATCGAAAAAAACCATTGAAAACACTGATCAACAAATATCATCACTATTTCAATCAATTTATGGAATTTAGTTGATTTATATAATTGATATAATGAAACTAAAAGAAGAATGAAGCCATATATATTTATACTTATTCAACTATATAAAATTTATTATATTATTTTGAAATCCAATACCTATGGTTTTCTATTTTATGGAGTCGCAATGTTCATACAGTTTGACCAGCTCGCTATAAATTGTTATATCATACTTAGTTTGCTATACATTATACACAATCCTAAATTTAATATAAGAGTCCATAAATTATTTAACATAGATATTATAATAGTCTCACAATTATCTATTATAGTCTCATGTTCATATTTATATAGGTCTCTACCTAGAAAAGAAGGAGAGCACCTTCTGGTTTCATCTTGTCGACTGATAAAAAGGTTAGTGGTGTTTTTAACTCAAGAAAAAGCAAGTATATATGTGTGTTTATATGCAGCAATATGGAAATGTTTTGGTGTATATGCAATAATAAATGTATAATATTCATAACAATTTGAACAATACAAATGCATATAGTACAATAATCTAAGTACAAGTGTTTGGAGTATGATGAATTATATAAAGATTAGAACCAGGTATGGAACAATTATATATATATATATATATATATATATATATATATATATATATATATATATATATATATATATATATATATATCTGTGTGTGTGTTTAATCAAGTAAAATTACTTAATGAGAAATTGAGATGTAACAAATAAAGATGAAACTATGAGGATGTGCATTGACTACCATGCTCTAAATAAACAAACTATCATGAATACGTACCTTATTCTTAGGATTGATGAGTTGATTAATGAATTGCATAGTGCCGAATATTTTTCAAAAATTGATCTGAGGTTCGATTACCATCCAATCAAGGTAAGGGATGATGATGTGTATAAAACCTCTTTCTATTATCACTTTGGGCACATTAAATTCTTTGTTATGACCTTTGGATTAACTAATTCTCCAGCCACATTTCAATCATGCATGAACCATATCTTTAGTGAGCATTTGAGGAAATTTTTGCTAGTATTCTTTGATGACATTTTGGTGTGTAGTAAGAAATGAGAGAAACATTTAAAAAAACTGGATAGATGGCTGGAAATTTTGGAGCGTCAAACTCTTTTTGCAAAATAATCTAAATGCAAGTTTGGTTGACTGAACTTTTGTATTTGATACATTTAAGCAGCTCAAGGAGTATAGGTTGACCAAGAAAATATTTAAGTCATTCTAGATTGGCCACTTCCTACTACCATGACATAATTAAGATGCTTTATAGAACATTACAACTATTATAAAACTTTGCATATATTATATAAGGTTTGTTAGAGGCTTTTCATAGCTAGTTTCCCCATTGATGGAATTGATGAAGAAAGGATATTTCAGCTGGGCTAAAACAACTCAGTTAGTGTTTGAAAAATTGAAGGATGTAATGAGTTGTTGTCTTCTCTTGTTATTCCAAAATTTTATGTTCCTTTTACACTAAAATGTGACACATCAGGTGAAATAATAGAGGATGTTTAATGCAAAAAGGTCACCCAATTTCCTTTGAGAGCTAGAAATTAAAAGATACAAATCATGGATTCTCTATTTATGACAAGGAGATGTTGGAAATCATGAATGCATTGGTAAAGTTTAGGCAATATCTTGTTTGTAGTAGATTTGTGGTGAGCATAAATCATAATAACTTGAAGTTATTCCTTAACCAATAGGATTTGAATGATAGACAACAGAAATGGGTAAGTTAAATTCAAGCATATGACTTTGATATAGAATATGTGAAAGCTAAAAATAATGTTGTAGTTGATGCCTTATCACAAAATCCATTTCTTTGTGCGATGTCCAAAATTTCTAATGATTGGAAAACTGTAGTAATAATTGAACATGCAAATAATGCTTTCACGAATGATGTTCTTGAAAGTAAGGTGCAATATGATAGGTATAAGTTGATGGAAGACCTCATCTTATAAAAATATAGGATCTATTTAGTTACAAAATCTAAGGTAAAAGGTAAGCTATCGAGTGCTATTTGTGACATACCCATGTTTGGTCACTCAGGGTTGTACAAGTCTTATAAATAACTAAGGGATAATTTCTTTTGGAAAGGTCTTAAAGGATATTTCTCAAATATATTAGATAATGTGTGACTTGCATACAAAAAAAAAGTAGAGCATATATTTCCAGCTAGTCTATTGCATCCTTTGTCCTTTCTATACCAAAAATGGAAAAGTATCTCTATGGACTTCATTACAGGCCTTCCCAAAGTCCAAGCTAAAAATTCTATTTTTATAATGGTTGATGGACTTACAAAGTATGATTATTTCATTTCTGTCCCAACTAAATATAAGGCACAACAAGTGGATGATTTAATTTTTAAAGAGGTTTTTAGACTTCAAAGGTTGCCTAAGAACATTGTGAGTGATAGGGACATCCATTTACTTAGTTTGTTTTGGCAAGATTTATTTCACTTGACATGAACTAAGTTAACTCAAAGCACAAGATATCACCATCAAGGAGATGGGAAAATGAAAATTGTTAAAAAATGGATTGAGAGTTATTTGAAAAATTATGTGATAGGGCAGCAATCAGCGTCAGTTAAATGGTTATATATGAGGGAATATTGCTAAAAATACCACCTATCACATTTCTATTGGTATGAAATCTTTCAAATATGTATATGGGTATGATACTTTATCTCCATAGATTTGGTTGTTAATGATAGCAAAGTACCAAGGGCTAGATATTTGGTAACATATTGCCAATAAATCTTAGAAATAATCAAGGAGAATCTTCAGCGTGCACAAAATTACCAAAATTTTTATGTAGATCAATACCATGTAGAGAGGTTTTTTAAGGTTGGAGACATGGTTTACTTGAGGTTACAACTTTATATACAGTCTTATCTTAAGCAAAGTGGAGTTGAAAATCTCAAGCCACACTTTTATGGGCCATATAGGGTTAAACAAAGAATTGGAGAGGTCACTTATGAGATGAAATTGCCTAAGCATAGAAAAATAATTAATGTGTTCCACATTTCATGCCTCAAAAAAGGCATTAGCATAGCATATTAATCCTTTCATTGAGTTGCCTCTTTTGGATGATTAGGGAAAATTAGAGTTGGTTCTTGAGGCTATCATCAGTTATAGTTAAAAAGATGTTGATGAACAAAGTTATCACCAAATACTTGGTACATTGGAAGGATCTAGCAATGGAAGATACTATGTGAGAAGAAGAAGAAATGTTAAGAGCACCCCAATTTGTAATTACTCGAGGACAAGCAATTTCGGGAATGGCGAACTATCATGTCCCCTTTTTAGAATAATTAAATGGGAGTAGGCCCAAAACCTATTTTTATTTTCCATAGGCTAAGGGGTAAATTAATAATAATATGTTTACGTTGTTCTAAGTAACTCTGTTTCATAACTTGGATAACTATGTATTATTATCATGAAGGGGTCAAAAAAGTAACATTCATTAACGAGAGTAAAAATTTTTTTTTATTAAGTTGGCCTAGAAATAACTTTATGTTATATTTTGAAAAGGCAACTTATATTTCATTTCTAAAAAGGTTAATTTTGACAACTCAACTCAGAAATAGACTTAAAGGTGGGAAAGTTGCTTTTGGGAGATTTTGGAGGATAAGTTGCTTTTGAAGATTTTTGGAGAGAAAAAGATGGAAATGAAATGAGAAAATGGGTGTTGGGCTTTTTTGGAAAAATATTATATTCTCTTTTTCCATTCATATTTTATAAAGTCTGAGCAGTTTGCTTCAGTGTTCAACATTTAAGGACGAAAATCTTCAATTGCTTTCAGGATTGAGAACAAAAACCTTCAAGTGTTCAAATATAGAGGACAAAAACCCTCTTATCCATTAAAATGATTCCATCTAGGAATCACAATTTATGCAGATACATCAAGTTATTTCTAGATTTTAGTTGATTAAAAATTATTATTAATTTTCAAAGTGTTTATGAAGGTTTGTTAGTCACAATAATCCAGGTTTACTTATGTTCAGAGACTGTCGTACCCCATTAAGAATGTTGTAACATATTAGGTGCTATTTTAGTCCCTTTTGTACCTTCATTTGTTGCTACTGCTCCATCATTATTGCCTGCTACACCTTCATTTTCTGCTGTCGTTCCATCATTACTCCCTGCAATCGCAACACTTGGAATCATCAATAAGGCTGTGTTTCATCTTCAGACTGCAGATCTTAACCCTTCGAGCCAGCATTTCAGTTTATACAGCTATTGTTACAAGTCCAGCCTGCCATACCTTCATCTACGGCTGCTACAACATTAGAATCAGCATTCAAAACCTACCCATAAGCGATATTGTCCAGCGCTGATAGTAATTACCTTATTCATGGGTATTTGTCATTAAACTGGGGTTTTATAATATATGTATAAGGATTTACCCGTTGTACATATTATGGTAGATCAACTATGACAACCCCAATATTTAATATGCACTTATTTCATTGCAATCAAGATTTAAATTAAATATATTATTGTTTTAGTATTTATTTGAAATCCCAAAATTGAACGAAACTAAAATAAATTCCAGAATTCATAAAACATTTCATCTACATAGCCGTAAGGAACATATAATGCTGAATTTATGTTATCAATAACAATATTAATCAACCATTTCAATGGGTAATGGCACTACTAAAGGTCGTAAGTTTATAATCGAATAAAGGTCTCCTTGTTTGAAATATAGCTGATCATTTTTAATGACATATCTTCTCAGATATAAAAAAAACTTAATTGTTGACTCGTTCAAAACTTCAGAAGAGGCTTCTGCATTTATCAGAAAATGAAGACAAGTCAAGGTAGAAACTGGAAATATTTACGCTCAAAATAATAGCATCGAAACCATCATCAAATATTAGGCAAGAACGGTTCAGCCGACCATGAACTCCTCTTTCTGTTAATGAGTTGAGATAAGCTGCAAGGAGCGAAACAAAACCTTTTAACATTACAAGAAAAATGAAGACTAGTTCAGAAGATTCACAACACTTTTTAATCTTTTTGTCTTCTCTGTTATACAATGGCAGAGTGTGGAATATCCAACCTGAACTCGGCCATGCAGCGCTGTAAAGAGTAAAACTATGGCACGTGATATTGAAACCCGAATATCAACCATAACGCTTCGTGGTAATTCACTCTTCCCGATACCAGAGTTTTGCTTTCCCCTGTTTTCATCTTAGAAATAGCTACATGATGAAGTACCGCCTCACCAATAATCTGTAATGATATGCCACTAACTAGATAAATAGATATGATATATTCTTGCTTTTTAAAATTTCCAATAAATAAAAACATGCATATAGAAAGAATTCGTTATGCTACATACACAGACGAAATGTTTAGAGCACCTGGACATTAAAGTGCCGCATTCCAAGTGTCCGCTTAGCAAACGTCTCTTCACAAAAAGAAAAGAAGAGGCCATTGTTTATCCAGAAACACGCAAATCAAGTCCATGTCGCACCTAATACCATAAGCAATCTTAATTAAATAACAAATCAGCTTACCAGCTTGTATGTCATCCAAGTTTCTCCATCACGAAGTCGACGACGAAATTCCTTTGTTTTAGCTTGCAATTGTCCCACAATAGGAATCAAGCACCCACTAACATGTGGATAAATTGCAAATGCTTCTAGCTGGGGTTTTATCTATAAGAGTAGAATGATGAGATGCATATTTATAATATTAACAAACAAGAAAGTTCGCGCACTGACCTGTTTGTTCGTGAGTCTCTGCATATCAGGTCATAGAACATTTACAGCATCTACAAGTATGTGATAGTCCCGCACAACCCAATAATTTAAACTTGTCATCTTTCTCCAGTTTTTTCTTAGGTAATCCAAATCTTTGTGACAAATGCAAAACACAAAACATCGGCATTTATCAAAAAACAAAACAAAATTTCATTTATTAGCTGTAAATTTAATTTCATATATTAGGTGTAAACAGAATTTCACTTATTAGGTGGAGGCAATGGAAATGTTTAAGTTGGATATCTCTTAATATCTGGAGTATTAGATTCTTCGCTTCCAAACAAACAGCATTGTTAAATGGGGTATTTAACAACATATATAAAGAATGAATGAATGAAAGATTTTAATAACATTTATTAGATTAAATAGTTTATAAAATTTAAATCTGCATTAAAGTTGTCCATAATATTACTTCTTAACATAAGGGTTGTTTTATTATTATTGTAAAATTTCTAATCTCTTCTCAATGCTAATTTCTTTAGTATAAATCTTGATTAGAAAAGTTATCATCGAGTACACACATGTATATTTCACACAAAAATATAATAAAAACCTTTCACAACTCATTCCTTACAATTTACTTCCATTTATTGATAAATATAAATCTGAAAATCCTGCAATCTTTCAGCTATTACATATATTTCAGGTTATCTGCAATATGATGAACCACTAGTTCAACTGAAATGAAAAGATGGACCAACTAGAGATTTCAATCTTTTCTGATGGAAAGTGTATTTGCTACTAAACAATGGTAGCAAACAAGCTACATTTCCAAAATATCACTATATTTAATTAAATTAACAATCATGCCAACTGGAGACAGAAGAATCTATCCACTTGGCATTTTTCTCAAGGAATAGAGGGTTGGCAAGAAAGACCCATTTCTATATTTCATCTTACCCCAATAGAGGAGAGGAAAGACCCAAATTTGCAATTCATCTTGGCCTATGGTACCTGTTCATGACTATTTTCAAGCGTTTGGGTGTCCGGTTCTTACTAGGTTCTAATACTGGTACAAAATGCGAGCCTCAACATTCACGATTCATCCTTGGATACCCACATTCGTTAGATTTATTCTGTAGAAGAACCCATATGAACTTGGATGCCTAAGAATGAACCTTGGGTGTTGGGGCATAAAACCCAAAAACTAATACATTAAAAAATTTAGAAAACCTGCAAGTCATTCATGTTCATCATTCATCATTACATAAGCCATTCACGCTCGTTTTGTCTCTAAAACCCTGTGAAAGCAATAAAACTACCTATAGGACTAAATGACTACATGTAAAAATGTCTTCTAAGTGACTATCAATGTATCAAAAGTACACCATTAATCTCATTGCTATCCACCATTAACCATTCCTATCGTTGTTCACCATCAACCATTCCCATCACTGTAGCATTATTTGTTGACTTCCACTTAGACTCTACAAATGATGTAACTATAGTCCTATGCACATGCAAGGAAAATGCACTCGAGGGTGCTTTCAATCCCAGTCGTGCATGCCTTGTAGTAGCCCCTACTACTTGTTGGAAAAGAAAAAGAAAATGCTACAACACTATTGGTTGTATGGGAAGAAATTACCAAAAATATGTAGGCCCAGGTGGGAAACAAATAACCACCAACAGATAGAAACAAGGGAGGAGATGAAATAGATAAATAAACACTAGAACTTATATATATTTAAATCTCAAAATTTTCTTCTATAATCATAGCTACAGCTATATATAACAACCTCATATATTTCTTTGTTCTTGTCTAACTACTATCAACATATAACTCTCCTCTACCTCCTTGCTATAGTCTACTATATTTTATTTTTGCTATGGGTTACTGTAGGCTTCTACGAGATACTACTGTAGGTTGTTACGAGTTGCTATAGGCTGCTACTGTAGGCTACTATGGGCTACTATAAGCTGCTATGGGCTATTATTGTAGGCTGTTATGAGCTGCTCTATTTCTCTCCTTGATGTTGCTCTGTCTCTCTCTTTGCCATAGGTTCCTACACATTGATATTGGTTTCTTCCCTCCTTGCTACTGGCTATTTTACGATGCTTTGGGTTGTTACAAGCTACTGCTGCTTGCACTTTTTTTACTCTATATATACATTCCCTCTACAATGGGTTGTTGTGTTGGAATGTTTTCTACTACTTACATTCCTCTTCTCTATAGCTACGTTGAATTCTCTCTTCTTCAATACTTCTTCCTTCTTTTCTTTTCTGTCTTTATGACAAAACTCACAAAACTCATCCTTTTGCTTCCCAACTCTAAATAGTAGATAAAATGTTAAATTTGAAAAAAATTGCATTTAATGACATTAACTGTCATGATCGATACGTGGCTGTAGGAGGTCAAAACAATAATATTTTAACACTCCCCTTATTTTTCACCTTTCTACCATGGTCAATTAGAGTCTTCTCAGTCTCCAAAGCCTTTTTATAACTTCTTTTTAACTTGCTAAATTACTCTACATCCTTTTTATGCAGGTATGAAGCTTCATTACTCAAGTCCATAGCTCTATTATAAGCCTCCAGAGTATGAATAACACTATGTAGGCCTAATATTGATGCATTTATAACCCCTAACCTTTCTCTTATGTTCATGAAAGGGTCTTTAGGCAATGGCTTAGTAAAAATATAAGCTAGCTGCTAATTAGACTTATAAAAGCTAAGTTCTAAGACATGATTTTTAACTAACTAATGAATAAAGTGATACATGATTATAATGTGTTTACTCTTACCATGAAATACAGGGTTATTTGACTATGTTATGGATGATACATTGTCACAATAGACCGTAGAAGCTCCTTGTTGCTTTTCATGTGAATCAAAAAGTATTATTCTCAACCATATAGCTTGACATGCAACTGCATTGACTGTTATATACTCTACTTCAACTGTAGAAAGTGACACTATCAGTTGTTTATTTGAAGCCCAAGTTATGGCTACTTACCTAAGATGAAATGCATATGCAGAGGTGATCTTTCAGTCATCAAGGCTACCTGCCCAATCACTATCCGTTTAATAAGCTGAAACTCATCTGTTGTTGTATATAAAACACCATAATCTCTTGTTCCATTCACGTACCTCAATATCCTCTTGCTTATTTTCCAATGTGTCTCCTTTGGCGTCTTCATGAATCTTGATATAAGTCCGATTGCATACATGATATCTAGCCTTGTGGCAGTCAAATACATTAGACTTTCCATTGGGATCTTATAGGGTGTGGGGTCTACATTGATTGTGTAATCATCTTTACACAACTTAATGCTTGTCTCAGCTGGAGTAAACACAAGCTTATTGTCCAGCATCTTGAACCTCTCTAAGATATCCTTTGCATACTTTGATTAGCATATGAATATGCCTTCATCCATTTGCATGACTTCTATCATGAGAAAGTACTTTAAGAATCCTGAATCAGTCATTTCAAACTCATTTTTCATGGTCACTTTGAATTCTTCAATGAATATAATATCATCCACATATAATAAAACAATTAACATACCTTCCTTTCATGATTTGATGTATAATGTGGGCTTACATGGACTCTTGATAAAACCTTTGCTCGACAAATATGAATCTGTACAGCTATACCATGCTCTTCAGGCTTGCTTGAGCCCATACAATGCCTTTATCAACCTATACACTTTGTTCTCATGCTTGAGACTCTCATTTTTGGTGGTTTTCCCACGTAAACCTCTTCTTCTATCACTCCATTCAAGAATGTTGACTTCACATCCATTTGATGAACCTTACACTTGTGTTGGGCAACAATGGTTATGATTATTCTTATGGTTTCTAGCCTTGCTACAAGTGCAAATATTTCATTGTAATCACATCTGGGCTTTTTATTGTAACCCTTCACCACTAGCCATGCATTATGCCTCTTCATCTTGCCTTTAGGAGTAGTTTTTGTCATGTATACCCACTTAACTCTTATGACCTTGTTTCCTTTTGGTAGTTCAACTAACTCCCATGTGTCTTTTCTCTCTATGGCATGCATCTCTTCATCCATAGCCTCACACCACTTGTTGTCCTTGACTAATTATTCAAAGTAAATAGGATTAGTTGATAGAAAGAGGACATAATTCATAGTTTCATATTCATTTCTCTCATACATTGATTTCTCATAAACATCTTGCAATCTTTTTGTCCTTACTTGATGTTTACTTGAGTTGGAGGAGGAGGATGTTGACTCATGAATAACTCCTTGACCTCCTTGATAACAATTTCCACTAGATGTATCATCCCTTTAAGAAATAGATGTCCATGTTGGTACATTGGTGGTTGTACCACCTGCTACTTTAGATTCAATAAAGGGTCAATCAACCCTTGTTTTCACATGCTCTTCTCCTTGTCTCTCTTCCTAATCTTCATGTTCAATGAATTGAACATCCTGACTGATTATGAGATTTTTAGTGATGGGATTATACGGTCGATATGCCTTTGAGTGGTCACCATATCTTATGAATATGCATTTATCACCTTTGTCATCCCATTTGTAACTTCTTTGCTTGGGGACATCTGCATATGCTACACAAATGAACACTCTAAGGTATTCAACACTTGGATTCCAGTTGCTCCATGCTTCTTGAGGGATCACATTCCTTACACTCTTTGTTGGAAAAATGTTTAACAAGTACATGGTTATTTCTATAGTCTCAGTCCAAATATAATTAGGTAACCCTTTTGCCTTTATCATGCTCCTTGGCATCTTTTGGATGGTCCCATTCATTCTCTGAGCCACACCATTTTATTGTGGTGTATACCTACCTATAAATTGCTTCTTTATACTGTGATCCTTGAAAAAATCTATGAATTCATTAGATATATACTCTTCCCCTCTATCCATCCTCAGAATCTTGATGTAGTGGCCACTCTACTTCTCCACCATGGCCTTGAAATGCTTGAAGGTCTCAAATGCTTCTAATTTGTTCTTCAAGAAGTAAACCCATAACTTCTGACTATAATCATCAATGAATGTCATGAAATAGACATTTTTAGATAAGGAGGGGATCTTCATTAGACCACACAAGTCTAAATGGATTAGTTCTAATGAAGCTCTAGCTCTCCATGCCTTACCCACGGGAAGTGCACTCTTATGTTGTTTCCCCAATATACATCCTTCACACACCTTGTTTGTATATTTTATAGGGGGTATCCCCTTCACCATGTGCTTATTATAAATAATATTCATCCCTCCAAAGCTCAAATTATCATACCTAAGATGCCAAATAGTAGGTTCATCTACTATCATTGTTTTGAAAGTTGTTGTGGGCTCACTTTGCATTCTCAATGGAAACATCTAATTGCTTGTCATCTTGACTACTGCTATCTTCTTATTATAGCCACTCTTATCAATGATGATGCACTCGTCATTCTCAAATCTGATCTTGTACCCCTTTTGCATAAGTTACCCAATGTTGATAAGGTTGTGTTTCAACATGGGTACATAGTAAACATCATGAATTTGCCTTTTGTCACCTTGCTTTGTGTGGATTGAAATGCTACCCTTACCCATGATAGGAACCTTATCATTGTTTTCCATCTTCACCTCTAATTTTATTTTCTCATCTATGTGGCTATACATCTCTTTTTTCCCACTCATGTAGTTGTTACAACCACTATCCAAATACCATATTTCTTTGCCACTTTGCTCAATGATATTACATGTTATAAACAAGCTTCCTCCTTTCTCATTCCTATTTGGTTTAGCCTCTTGTGTATAAGTTAAATTATAATTTTGTCTATTCATGTTCTAATCATTATTTATATACTCACTAGCATAATTTCCATACCTCTTGCAATAATAACATTGGATGCTAGACTTATCATACCTTTGTGTAGATCCACCTCTAGAAGTGGTGTTGCTCCTTCCTCTTCCTCTTCCAAGTGGTTCTTGATGGCTATGTCTTCCACCTTCTTGACTGCTACAAGTTCTTCCTCTTCCTTTATTGTTTGATCCTCTCCCCCTTCCTTTGACATTGACATTAGTCTTGAATGCTTGATCATGGGAAGAGGTGGTTGACCTATTCAACCTTTATTCATGGGTTTTCAAGGAACCCATTAGCTCATCAACCGTCATTTGCCTCAAATACTTTGATTCTTCTATATAAACTACTATAGGGTCAAATGTAATTGGAAGGCTCCTCAACACCTTCTCAATGATCCTATGGTCTCCAAGATTATGACCACATGTCTTCATTTGATTTACTATGTTCATAGTTCTTGTGAAGAAGTCATTTATTGACTCAGTTTCCTTTAGTTATAGGGTCTCAAAGTCTCTTCTTAAGAGCTACAACTTGACAAGTTTCACCTTATCACTCCCTTGATATACATTTTTCAAGATATCCCATGTTTGCTTGGAATGGACAACTACTACTATCCTAGGAAATATTGAGTTAGCCAAATCCATTTGTATATAGATGTGTCTTTTGGCATCTTTCCTCTTATTCTCCTTCATCACATTCTTTTTTACTTGAGGTAAGCCATTGAAGGCTATTATTTTTGAAACCTCATTGTAGCTAGCTTCAACCAACTCCAATAGATCTTGAGAGTTGTATATTGTTTTCATCTTGATGCTCCACACATCATATTTTTTTCCACCAAACATGGGAGGATACTGCCAAGACCCTAAAATTCCTACTGCCATGTCTGGATGCACTCACAACCTGGCTACCCTCCACCAATAACTCTGATACCAGTTGTTGAAAAAGAAAAAGAAAATGCTACAGCACTATTAGCTATATGGGAAGAAATTATCAAAAATATATAGGCCAAGGTGGGCAACAAATAACCACAAATAGATAGAAACAAGGGAGGAGAGAAAATAGATAAGTAAACACTAAAACTTGCATATATTTAAAACTAATTTTTTTCTACAATCATAGCTACAAATGTATATAAAAACCTTTGATATTTCCTTTTTCTTATCTAACTACTGTCAACATATAACTCTCATCTACCTCTTTGCTATGGGCTACTATATTTTCCCTTTGCTACACGTTGATGTAGGCTACTACAAGATACTATTTTAGGTTGCTACAAGCTATTGTAGGTTACTTTGGGCTACTGTAGGATACTATGGGATATTGTTGTAGGCTGTTATGGGCTACTGCTATAGACTGTTATGGGTTATTGTTGTAGGATGTTACGAGCTGCTCTGTTTATCTCTTTATTGCTGCTTTGTCTCTCTCTTTACCATAGATTCCTATAGGTTGCTACTAGTTGTTTCTCTCCTTGCTACTAGCTACTGTAGGGTGCTTCAAGCTACTATAAGCTACTGCTACTTGTACTTTTTTTCTCTATATATTCCCTCTACAATGGGTTGTTGTGTTGGAATTTTTTCTGCTGCTTACATTCCTTTTCTCTTCAGCTATGTTGAATGATCTCTTCTTCAATACCTCGTCCTTATTTTCTTTTCTACCTTTATAACAAAACTCACCTAACTCATCCTTTTTCCACCCAACTCTAAACGGTAGGCAAAATTTCAAATTTGAAAAAAAAGGATTTAATGATAGCAATTGTCATGCTCGATAGGTGACTATAAGAGGTCAAAATAATAATATTTTAACGCTACTATCTAGGCCTAGCCGAGGCACACATATTTTCAAATAATTTTAAATTCCAACAAATAAATTTATATTACATATTTGGAATTGAAAGGATTTTTTTACTGTCATGTATGTTGGAGGGGTTAAAATGCCCATTCACCTGTAGGGAATGTCCTCATAAAAACATGCTCACCTATATTTTTTGGATCCCATGTGCATAACAAATGCTAGGCTCATCAAATAAAGTTCTCTAATTGCTTTTAGGGTGCATTTTCCCCCCATCTGTGCACATGTAAAATTTTATTCAGTGTAGTGCCCTATTAGCTATACATTCTACAGCCACTAAAATATATTAAATTTAAAAAATTGTATTACAAACTATTTTAATTAAAAATAAAATAATAGATAGATGTGATAGGGGGTACTTAAATTGGCAAATATTAATTATATTATTTGAAAGTCTGAAGGCGAGCCTAGGCTACAACATTACTTATGAGGAAAGCATGTAAAGATGACTTTTAGCAGGCTTCTAGCCCACTCTGAGCACCTTTTCTTGTTCATGTGCATACCCTAACTATAGATATATAGGTATTTGGATTCCATTTTAATTCAAATGCACAAAACTTTAGCACCTCAGGTTAAAAACTTAAATAACAACTGCATTAAAAACTTTAAAAATTTTCATTTATTTGGCTTTTAATTATTTATTAAGCATCAAGTTACTAAATATTTAGTTCTTTATTTTTTCTAGTTTTTAATTTCTAAAATTCTATTAATAATGGAAAGGATTGTAGTTTAATTAGTGAGGATGATGGTTACTTATATCCATCCATCAGAGTATAAATCTTTTTAAATATATAACATAGAGAGTCAAGTTATTAAAGTCAGGTTCATATCCTGAGTGATTTTGACAATGTGGATATCCTTTATCTGTGGCTGCTTAACTAAAAAAAACTCACTGGTATGTTTACTCAACATTGTAAATCTGCTATATATTTATTTTTGGAATATAAACAAAAACACTGACATTGCATACAATTTTATATATATATATATATATATATATATATATATATATATATATATATATATATATAATTTAATATTAGTGAGTTACTTAATAACAAGTATTCACTTAGTTTAGGGTTTATTTTTTATTTTATTCTAATTCTTAAAATTTATTATTAAATTAGTAATAAAATTTAACCTTATTTTAAAATTAGATAGTAATAAAACTAAATATTATTTAATGTTTATGGCATGCTATGTGGTTAATGATAATGTGACTAATTTATTATGTATTATATTAGATTTTTTATATTTTATATTTTATATTTTAATTTTTGTATGGACAAACCCAAAATAAACTTGAGAAAAAAAAATCATGATACTGGTAAACTCAGTTCTTTAAACCCACAATAGAACCAAAAATGAATCATTAACTTTGATCTTAACCCAATATTAGAGGATATACCATAAATATTGTTTTTAAGACCTATTTCAACAAAAAGTAAGGGTACTTGATTCCATTACACATATGCACAAATATCACTTTATATCAAGAATAATAACTGCATAGTTACAGGTATCATGCCCATTAAGAATTGAGCTAGGGTTATCTTATAGTAAGTGCTCCAACGTACCACTAAAAAACAACCCATTAGACGATCTACCTCTAATTTGTACATACCAAGATCCTATTGATATTTGTCATATGTTCCTTCAAGAGAAACTTCACCAAGCAAACACAATACATTACAAGCTCACAATGAATATATCAAATTGAACTTTGCTTTGCTCAATAGAGGGATCAAACTTATTGATTGCTAAAAGAGAAGAGAAACCATTGGGATTCATTTTAGAGATAGCTTCTTTGAAATGGTAAGCCATCATATGTCTTACTAATTTCCCCTAGTAGAGAGAGATTTTACTAATCCAACATACCACTTTATCCATTCTTAACACAAGCATACATATGTGTGTCTACAATTACATACCTCAAGTTTGTAGGTGGTTCAACAAGGTTGGGTTTGCTCTCAAACTCGGTTGTGAGGTATAACCTATAAGTGTAAGTGGATTGGCCAAGTTTGATTTACTCTCAAACTTGGTCATGAGGTTGAAATCTAAGGGTACAAAATTCTAACATTATATAAGATAAAAGAAATAAAAATCCTCCTATGGGATTCCAGAAGGTAGCTCTTATCATCCAAACTGCCTTTGAAATGGTAAGTCATCATTTTATTTAATAGTTTCCCTAGTAGAGAGAGATATTAATAGTCAAACATACCACTTTATCCATTCTTAATACCCAAGCATGCATGTGTGTCTACATACCACAAGCGTGTAGGTGGATCAGCAAGGTTGGGTTTACTCTCAATCTCAATCGTGAGGTATAACCTTGTGGGCACAAGAAATTTACTCTCAAACTTAGACATGAGATTGAAACTTAAAAATACAAAATTTTAACAACATATAAGATAAATGGAAATAAATCCTTATGTAAACTTTTATGAGGTGGATCTCATATATCAAATTGACATTCAACTTGGTTGTGAACTAAAAAACCAACCTTTACCTACATAAAGTAACCAATTTCAAAATAGAAATAATGATTGTAAAACTAAGAAGTAGAACCAACTCACACAAACGAAATAAAGAAATTGGTAAATACACCTTCCTAACACTCCTTAAGAAAAAAAAAATGTAAGATTAATTGCTTTCGGCTTTGGCAGCATGCACCATTTACAAAAGAATATTCTGGAAACACTGTAACATTCTTAATCATCTCTGTCGTTTGAAGTCCAACTATGGAACTCGTCATAAGGAAAATTTTACAAAGAGTGCCTGGATATAACCTCGATGGCTAGTGATCTCCTACAAGGAAAGTGAAGCAATTGACCTTCTTTTTTAGATTAAAAATTTTACAAAGAAAAGTATTACAAAATTATACAAAACATCCATGTTACCAAGACTGATCTTTTAATTATTGAATTAAAATAATTCAAGCTTCGCTCAGCTTCAAGCCCTCATCTATGCTCAAATTTTGGGGATTCTTCTCTATCTCCAAAGTTTTTCATAGTGATCTTCCTTCGTGATCGACCTCATGTTTTCGAGTTGTATGTGGTGATTTGACTTGTGTGAATGTTCTACAAGTGCTGAGTTTTCCACGGATCACACATGATATTCCTTCTACACTCCACCATCCTAATCTATGCCCACATACCCATTCAACCAATGAATTATTTCCCACAAGAGCATGGTATCAATTAAATGCATCCGTAAAGATGGGGGTTTTGAGGATCATTGCCTTTGTCCAGTGCATCCCTTAGAGCATTTGGTGTACTAAATATGGTCCTGATCTTGCTCCTCAAAATTCTTTCTATACCCTCTGTTCTGGCCCCTACATATGGTAGTTTGACCCATGGCTCATGTCTTACATGATTAGTCCTCCGAACTTGATTCTGTCTACAAGACTTTTGGAAGCCTTCACAATATTTCTGTCCTTGCATCCATTTTTACTAAGTGCCTTACAAAGATATCTCCTTAGAAAAAGGCTTTTGGGAAGTCTTTTTATTAACATCTCCTTTCTTGTTCCAAATGTTTATCATCTGATATGCAAACCGTTATACTAATGAGAGCATTGAGGACTGCCATCTTTTGGGAAGGATGGTAGTGCAATTTTCTCTGAAGATACAGGTCCAAGTGTGTACCTTTCCTGTAAACCTAGTGTGAGAGAGATCCGTCAAGCCTCCTTATCACCAGAATAACCAAGAAAGGAAGACAGTTGTCACGTTCACCTCCATAGTAAATATAATGTTGTCCAACTAGTTATTGAGATGACCTAATAATTTTGCTATGAATTTTTTCCTATAGACCAAGCTTGAATTTGTGTCATCCACGTATCAGATCCACCATTTAGGTTTCAGTGAAAGTCAAAGTGATTTGTTTCACTTTCTTCAGAGTCCTCCATATAGATATTAGCGAACGCAAGGAAAAATGGTGGCGTCATGGCTATTCCCTTGGTTTTGACCAAAATCCCACATTTGAAAATAGAGAAAGTAGGCCTTAAGCAAATTTCTACCAAGCTCATGGACTCCTAATTTGTGTATTTGGTCACAATCATGATGGCTTCATTCACTGGAATCTTTGTAAATAGTTTCACCACATCAAAACATACCGTTAAATCACCCTTCATTTTAACAATTTATTATTTTGTTCTTGCAAGATGTCGAATCCTTCACACGAGATTGATTTTCCCACTACATGTTTCGATTTTCTAGCTAAATGTGCTTCTAAATAGTATGTTGGTGAACCCCTCATATTTACTATTAGCCTTAGATGGACCCCTTCCTTGTGGATCTTAAAGGACCCATATATATGTGGTACAACTAGTGCACATGATAAAAGCCTCCTCTATACAAAATCCTCAACCCTTATATTTCAAATGGCTTTTATCACCCCTATTACCACCTTTCTGTTAAGTGCCTCACCATCTTTATAGGAGATCATTACTCATCAATATTATATCTAGGTATTTTTTAGAAATTATTATAAAATATTTTATGATAAGTTTTATAGATGGGCTCAAAATGTCAAAAGATAAAATAAGAATTATGTAGTGTTTCCAAAAAACATTTTAAAATCTATAAGATGTTCAACTTGAATGAAGTTAAAAATGATACACTTTTTATTTTAGCATGCTTACCATATAGCGATATTAAGCACAATTACAAGGAAATTATGATTGTAACCTAGTTCATGAAATTTTAAATCAAAACAATCAAACAAGGCTTGGGGATTTTATTCTAAATGGAAATAATTGTAAAAACAATCTTCCAAACATGTAAACAAGTCTTAATAGGTCCTATGGATTGATTTATCCTAAAGGGCATTGGAAGTCGCCTTATTTTATTACACAAAGAGAACTCAGGGGCATAATTAATGTCCTCTGGACATGAAGAAAAATCACTGAAGTGAGCACGTTAAAGGTAACCTCATTGAGCATGCTTTTTCCCCCTTCATTGTGCACATGATATTTAGACCAACTACACCTTGAACAAATAAATTCATGATCAATCCTTGGAAAAAGTACAATAAGTACACACATGGTAAAAAAATGTCAAAAACCTATCAAACAATATTCAAAAAATAAATGAGTCTTTAATTAAACCTAGACAACAATCTTCCCTATTTGAAAACGTATAAAAATATACTTAAATAGACCTCGATGCTTTTTAACCTCATGTAAAGAGGACTTAAGAAAACCCCTTGTCATATAACTACTTGATTAAAAGACAAAATAATAAATATCCAAATAGATGGAATAATACATGCATAACATCTAAAGTTTGCATGGAGGCTTGGCTAGGACCTAGAAGATTAGTCTTATGTTTATCCCGTCTCGCTCTCTTTAACACCTACATTCATATATAACCATTTGAACGGAGGTAAATGTTTGACCGTTCACCATTTTAATGATGAAATGACTCCGTCGTGCATTTCCATTTAATTTCTTACTACACATATCCAATGTCCTTCAGACGTATAACGTTTCTTGTGAAACATTTCTTCACCATCAGTTTTAAATGCCCAACAGAATCTTGAACGTGTTTTGTGGTGAAAGTCATCATGTTAATCCGTCTTATGTCTCTCCAGTCCTAACATCACTTAGAGGTATTTGTGTCCTTTACCAGAAAAAGTTCACAAAAGAAATAATTTTTCATCAAAATGGGGCTATTCTTAAAACCGCCTCCACCCAAAAAATAAGAATACCTTTTATTTAAATAGTTTGTATCATTGCAGAAACATAAATTAAAGCATACCTTAACAGAAGAAAGAGCGAGTTTCGGTAGCGTCTCGTTTAGTGCTCTTAATTCAGTATTTGGCTGAGCAAATACCCTAACGACTGCCTTCACTTTACAATCAGCTTTGTTGCATTTTTAGTAAATTTAGTGGAAAACAATGGATTATCATTCTTCCATGGAGCTGATGATTTACTACAGGGCGATAAGTTGTACCTCAACGCCATGGTGATTCAGAGCGTCTTGCCCATTCTATTTGTAATTTATGGTATATTTCTTTTATTTCTTAACAAAATTTGACACTTTCAAAATGAAATGAAATAGTTTTAATTAAATCTATGAGACAAAGTTTATGGCACCCTCAATTTCTCTGTAAAAAGGTTTAAAATAGTTTAGATAGGGGTTTAGACAAAATTTCAATGCAGTATTCCAAATATTTTTAAAAATCGGGATTTAATTTGGGTTTTTTCTTATAAATGTTTGAATCTCTTTTAGTTCATTACGCTGTTATGCCACGACCTAGTTCCAGTCTTGAATGTCCTATGAAAAGTTTTAAAAAGAGATGCAAAATTACAAATAGGCAGCATTATCCTCCAGGAAATATATATCTGTGTGTGTGTGAGAATTGTATTATTTTATAGATAATAATAAGGGGAAAAAGGGCATTTACTCTGTGGTACAAAAAGCTTTAGCAAGTAAATCAGTCCAAGATAGATAAAAGAAGCTTCTAGGAGAGTAGGAGGAGACAGAAAAATTTAGAAATTTAAGTAATCACAAAGCCAATAAATTAGAAATAAGAGAGAAGACCAAATAATTGACATCCAAAAGCTGCACATCCTAAATTAGTCCAGGAGTACTAGAGGGAAGCACCAATATGGAACCACATCGAAGAAGCAAGTGGATGCCAATTTTAGAAGCTTTGGTCACTAGTTACTAGAATGCCCTTCAAGCACTGAGACTAAATACGCATTCCAAAAGGTAGATCATTGAATCCTTTGACAACAACTTGAACAAATGGGAATTTATTAATGGGTCAAGTCTTTTCTAATTAATTCTCTGCAATCTTTCTAAGAATGGGGCCCTTCACAGTGCCAATCATTCTAAGAATGGGGCCCTTCACAGTGCCAATCTTTCTAAGAATGGGGCCCTTCACAGTGCCAATCTTCATTAGAAGGAAGGTGAAGAGCTCAAAAGTTAACCAAAAAATCTGCTAGAAAGTTTGTCTCATGATAATTGTGTAAGAAAAAAATGTCATAAAAAAAGGAATGCAATGTACGATATCTTCAATGATTGAATTGAACTACCATTGATTAGATATTTTCATTTTAATAGCATTGATAATTAATACATAATCACCTTCCATGAATAATTACATGAAAATTGAGTCAATAGTGAATCTCAAACCACTGAGAAGAGTTAGAACTTCAGCGAAATTGGTAAAAGACCATGGAATATTGAAGTCAAAACATGAAAGCATTTTACCCAAATAATCTCTAAAAATACCTCCTCCACCAAAAATCTCTAAGTTAGCTTTGGATGCCCTATTCAAATTTAGCCTGACATAGCTTTTGCTCAAAGGCTTCCTAGAGGCCAATAACCTTTTGTTAATTTTGGGAGGGAGTATAATTTTTTTTTTAGTAATTTACATTTTAAGAGAGTATGATAATCCTCTCCATTGATTTTTTTTTTCAGGGGCAACACTTTAGCCTTAAATCCCTCTCAAAGGAGCACCTTGATTTTAAGTACGACAAAACCTTCAAAGAGGAACAGGTTCCTAAAGACTCTATTTTTTCTTTTTTCCATAAGCTCCAGTGATTAGAGATGGGGCCATTACCTAAATACTTTTAGCTTGATCCCCTCCTTTTGTCTATTAAATTAAAAGTTCCTAAATAAAGCCAAAAGCTACCTAGAGTGTATTCATTTTTGTAAAGAACCAGGACTAAATTATCTAGGAAAAGGAGTAATGAAATAGGATTTGGTTGGGGGTTTCAGAATTATCTTTACAAAAGACACACTAGGAAGGCCCTTGAAAACCAATCCTTTTGATTCTATCCCATAAAATAAATTTCTTCTTCATGACAAACCACCGATTTACATTAGCTTTAGGAAGACCCCGAGGGATCCAAACATTTTTCACATGCCATAAAGGTGAATTAATATGAGAGATCAACTTATTTTAACCTTGTTTCATCGAAAAGTTTTTGGAAGTATCTCCTAACCATTTTAATCCATCAATTTTGACTAAGCTATTGATATGGTGAGAGTTCAGGAAGAAGTTGAAAGAAATAAGATGGGAGGAATGGCTACCAACAAAAAGGATTGAAATTTCCCATCTTCTCTAAGATCCCCAAACACTTTGGGTTTCAAACCAATAATTACAAACTAGTGGTCTCCATAGGTTTGAAAAATGCTCTTCTAAAATGTTGAATGAAGGATGATTAAAGAGAGGGCCCACACTAGACCAGATATCTTTCTAGAAGTTAATAGATCTACCATTTTGAATCTCATAATAGAGGGAGTTAAATATAAGTTCACTACATTTATTAGGAGGTTTCAAATGTGAGACCCATACATCCAATGTTGTATACCATACATACGAGCCAGATCATCTAGATTATCAAGATACTTTCTATGAAGCAAGATGTTCCAAGTGTTCTCTTTGCCCTAATAAATTCTCCATATAAGTTTTACTCCCAGAACTACATTCATCTCAAAAACATTTTTGAATCCAACCCCACCTTTTGATTTAGGCAAGCAAACGTATTCACATTTTATTAAAGAAATTTTCTTAGACTTAGAGTTCCCATTCCACACAAAAAAATAATAATGTTAGTTAATATTGATTTGACACTAACTGAAGTTCTGAGACTGACATCATATACACTAGAATTTATTGGATAACAACTTGAATTAACTGAATTTTAACTACCCAAGAGAGCCATTTTCCTTTCCAAGAAGCCAGTTTATTTTAGAAGGTTGTGGTCATGTTGTCCCAAAAAAATTTTTGACCACTCATCAAAAGAGGGAATCCCCAAGTATTTTTTAGGAAGAAAATTATTTAAAAAAAAAAAAGAATTTGATTTACCTTAATTTGTCTATTGGGTGACGTGTTAAGGAATAAAATGCTAGATTTACAAAGGTTAATTTCCTAAACTGAATCACACTGATAACAACCTAAAATTTTCTTCGGCATTCTAGCTTCCTAAATATGAGTGGAGTTTCCTAGAATTGTACCATCCATAAACTAACCATGTGAGAATTTTACATTATTAGTAATAAAGAAGACACTAATGAGATTTAGTAACTTTTCATTTGAGAAGGCTCTACCCAGGGATTTTGCCATGATGATGAAGAGGTAGGGGAAGATATGATCTCCTTAATGAAAATGGCTTAAATCATTTAGAAATCTAGTCAAGACTCACTTTACAAGAACATAAAACATAGGAGTAGAAATGCAAGACTCATTCCAATCACACTAGGCCTCTAAAAACCCAAATTTCCTAAGGATATTGAAGAGAAAGCTCCAGTTAACCCTATCATATGCTTTTTTAAATCAAGTTTGATGATCATTATCACTTCCCTCTTCAATTTTGTTGAATGATTTAGCTTGTGTAAAATAACCACTCCATCTAAGACTTGTCTATATTGGACATAAACTCCTTATTGTTCTGAAATAAGAAGAGGAAAGAGGATTTGGAGATGATTAACCACAAATTTTGAGATAATCTTGTAGATGGTGTTTCACATGGCTATAGGTTTGAAGCTATATAAAGAGTCCATGTTAGATTTCTTAGGGATCAAATCTAGAAAGGTGTAATTAAAATCCCTTATAAATTTTCTCAAGGATATGGATTCATTGGTAGCATTGAGAATATCCTTGTTATGATTTCTCAAAAGTGTTTTGAAAATCTCAAAGGGAATCACTTAGGACATGGGGCTATGTCATTATCCATACTCCAAAGCATAATCTATATTTATTCTTTTGTGAGAGGCGTCACTAAATTAGCATTCTCATTATCATTGATAATTCTCAGAATAAGATTAAAAAATTCTTGTTGCTCCAAAGCAAAATGCGGGGAGGGGTCCTTAAGGAAGTTTTAAAAAAAATATATAACCTCATTTTTAATCATTTTTGAATTTTATGTGTAAAGACCTATTGGCATTTTTTTACCCCACAGGCCAAAAATGTGACCCTAACTTTGCACATCATGCTATTTTTTGCCTTGAAGGTTTTTTTGCATGTTAGTCAGAGTAGTTTAAAGAAGTAAGGAAAGGGACTTCGTGTTTGCCCCAATAGAAGACTCTGGGTTTTCATGACCACAATTCTTTGAGTTTTCAAGAGATGAAGACTTCAAGCTTTTTTATATAAGTAACTTCACTTGAGAAACCCAAAGTAATTAAGAGGCAATGGAAAACCTAAACTAGTCTTGAACAATGGTTCATGGGTTTTCAAGAGAGGAAGAATTCAAGATTTCCTTCATCATTAACTTCACCAAAGAATCCTGAAGTAAGAAAAAGTGGAGAACTTGATGAACACAAAAGTACCATGGATCGGTCCAAATTAAAAGATACAAGGATTGCATCCTTACGTGTGTAGGTCCAAGTGACATGAGGATCCAAGATGAAAGACCAAATGACTAAGGAAAACACAACATAATTAGATATGACTCAAGTTGAACCAAGATGGCAACAGGAACCACACCCCATCATTAAATGTCTCGAAGGAAATAAAAGTTTTGTTTGAACCCACTTATACAAAGTGAGTGAGCGACTTGAATAAAGATGTGGAACCATGCTTCCATTCATGCCCTCGACAAGCTATCACCCAAAACAGGTTCGATCATGATGATGCCAAGTACACAAGTATGGGGAACTTATCATAGAGACAAAGGAGAGTTAATGCATTTAGGGATTCAAGGAAGCTACAAGAAAGGATCTCAATAATTATGACCCCTCTCCCTATTTTCTCATGTAAGCCTCCTCTTTTCTATTTTTTTCTACTATATATAGAGGCTTTTGAGTGTAAAAATACATCCCTCGATTGGTGATAGAGTCACTCTATCAAAATTTCCTTGTAACACACTCTTGAAGCAATACAAGATAACTTTATAAAATTTTTTTGAGTCAAGTGTGCATTATTAGAGTTTAAATTGTAGAATGTATGTTTTCTCTCATCATCTGTGATTTCTCTATGCACCTCACTTTAGTTTTCTTGGTTTATTATAGGTCATGTGATGTGTTATCCTTTGGTGCCTTTGTGAACCATTACAAGATATAGTGTCTCTCCTACAAATCTATTCCTTCCTACCCTTTAAAGTGCATCCTCCCCTTTGACCTCCACACAACTACTCATGCTTGTGGCTTTAAAATAGGATCAGCTAGATTGTGTCTTGGTTAAGTTCACTAGTAGTCATTAAGGTTCCCATTCTGAATGTGGATCACTCTCTTTTTGGTGCATCACCTCCCTTAGCTTAGATTTCATATTCATGTTATCCTCCTATCCCTTTTCCTTAGTCAATAGTAGACTTTAGCAAGGGAAATAAGAGCTGAAGTGAAGCATCTGAGGAACTAGCCTCATTAAAAATCCTATACGTTCCACCTCACTATAAGATACCCACAGCCTAATGTTGTTTCAATACATGTAGTTGGAAGTGAGAGAGCCTAAAAAACTCTACCACAAAGGGTGAAATTTTATACTACAATAGTTTCTAGCATGCCTGGTGGGACTAAGATCCAAAATATTAGAAGGATTTTTGGTGTTCTTCTTCTACATATCAGCCTTTAGAGGCACTCAAAAAATATCAATGGTGACTCCAAACATCTATCAGCTGGTTTGAGCAGCCCAAGTGCCTAATCATCATTATTTGTTATGTATAAGCAGCCATCTTTTGACCAGTATGATTATTCTCTACCTCAACTTCACACTTATCAGGCTAGTAATGTTTATATGTTCCCCCCATGTAGCCCTCAAACAACCTATCAACCATATCATAGCCTTTTCCCCCCTTCCAACCCTATGTATGACCAAGATTAGCCTCATAAGCATTCAAATCAGTCCTCTAATTTCCCTTGTCAAGACTACGCTTATATTGTTACATCCTTAACATGATTCAAGAAAGCATTATCAAATTATACTAAGTTGATAAGGGATATTGGTATGGGTTTAAAAATTTCTTCAATCATCCCTATTCATGTCCTACAAGAGGCAAGGAATGCTCTTCAGTTGGTCAAAGACAGATGGTTAGTTTGTGAGAATGAAAAATTGACAGTTTACGGGAGGGAGAATAAGGTGTGGTTGAGAAGCATTGTCCAAAATTAAAAAAGTGTGTTGATGTCTTATTAAGATTAGCATACTCAATTCAATCAATCATATGTGTCCTCTCCTTTCCAAGAGCCAATTAGTTTGCCTTCTCCTACCCCAATGCCCATTCCCACTCAAGAGCATGAATCCCTTCCATCATGGATATTGTCCAATACTTTTGACCTTGACTATGTCATGCCCTCTCTTATGAAACCACCCTATCTAATACTCATCCAAAATGTGATAAAGGTGGTTGTTCCCTACACATTTCCATCATAGAAATTGATTCATAAAAGCATAGAGAAGAAGGAAGAGGTGTTAGTTGTGGTGGTTTAAGAAGTAGTTCAAGAGAAGGAGTTAGTGGTTGAAGAGTATAAAAAAGACGTGTTAGCTCAGTTTAATGAGATTTCCATATAATAATTCCAACTATTTATCCCTCCCTCAAGAACCACCAAAGAGACCACTCAAAGTACCTAGTTAGAAAGACACTCTCTTAAGATGCAAGCAAGGTGAACTGTTTCACGCTCCCATCATCTATTTTGTGGAGAAAGATCCTATTTTTTAAATAATAGAGGATGATCTTAGAATCAAATTGGATTCTTGAGAGAATGACACAAGTGTCTATGATGAGGAGATCATGATAGGCAGTCCACTCTAGAAAAGGGAGGAGAAATCAGGTTTGGACCAGCTATTATGACATGGCTTTGACATTAATTAATTAGAGCCTAAAGGTAGTACCGATGCCTTCATACTTAAAGAGGTGTGTATTAATGATGAAACTAAGAGAAAAGAGGATTTTGTTTGGTCCCAAGATCATTAATTTGGTGTGGCTATAGATGAAGATGCCCAAGGTGGAGAGTTTGACATAGTCAATCAGTTAGTTGATCATGTTCGAGAGGTCATGAATGAGCAAGAGGATCAATATGAAGTATGTAAATAGTTGTACCATGACTTCATCGATTAGGTAGAGGTTCTAAACCAGCATATGCCTCCTTTAGAGTATGAGGATCAACATGCCAATCAAGTTGAAAAATCTGGCCAATCTCAAGATGAATTATCCATTGAAGGTAGTACTGATGTCTTCAAGAATTAGGGGGAATGGTAAGATCTAAAGCCACAAATATATGACATGTTAGGCCTTAGGTAGATTGATGAACTACCAT
Organism: Torreya grandis; assembly: GCA_037957365.1. Lineage (NCBI taxonomy): Eukaryota > Viridiplantae > Streptophyta > Pinopsida > Cupressales > Taxaceae > Torreya > Torreya grandis. Next base: position 427,342 of record JARHVA010001372.1, read on the forward strand.
ATGGCTCCTTTCAAAGAAAATAGAGCAAATATGGAGTTGAATTTGGCATTGTCTTTAATGACCAAGAGGAAGCTACCTTTTGGGACGACTTAGAGTTTTTTTGCTTAAGTCTAAATAGTAAACCAAGCACCAATTCAAAGAAGCCATCATATGTTGCTCTTGATTTAGAGCACAAAATTGAGCCATCAAATGAGAAGATTGTAAAATCCCCTACAGTCCAACATGAACCAAGTTTGGAGGACATGAAACAATATGTCTACATTGGAGATAATGTTTATTCCATTCCATCCATTAGAGAGAACATCAAAACTATTGACCATAAATCTGCCTAGTTCACCAATTTTAGTACCTTCAAAGCAAGGCATTTTTCATCTTGGATTGTTACAAGTGAATAATACTCATAGTTTCCCATTTGATCCAAGAGGGAGATACATGTAAATTGTAACCTTGTATATATTAGGATAGATTTCATGCTTTCCTCCAAGTGCTTTATGGACATCCTTTCTAGTTGTGTGTTTCCCTTCCCTAATTGTCTTGGGCACGTTATTGTTTTGTTTTGGTTGTTCTTATTGCTTCAAGGGGAGTTTATAGATAGAGATAGCCTTTTCAAAGAAAGCATTAACTCCATGCCTAATGGATCAAATGAATAAATGAGTTGGGTTCTTCTAGCATAGCAATAATGCTTCCCTATGAGTTGCCAAAAATGTTGGTATTTTTTGACCCCATAGGCCAAAAATGCCACCCTAAATTTGCACTTCATGCTACTTTTTTTCCTTGAAGGTTTTTCTCATGTTGCTTAGATAGTTCAAAGAAGCAAGGAAAGGCACTTCAGGTTTGCCCCAATAGAATAATTTGAGTTTTCATGACTACAAGACTTTAGGTTTTCAAGAGAGGAAGACTTTGAGCTTTCCTATGTAATTAACTTCAATTGAGAAACCTGAAGTAAGTACAAGGGAATCGAAAACCTGAACTAGTCTTGAATAATGGTTCATAGGTTTTCAAGAGAGGAAGACTTTGGGATTTCCTACATCAATAGCTTTACTAAATAAGCTCAAAGTAAGAAGAAGTGGAGACCTGATGAATTCAAAAGTAGCATGGCTTGGTCCATATTCAAAGATACAGGGATTGCATCCTTATGCATGCAGGTCAAGGTGGCATGAGAATGACTAAGGCAAACATAGAAGAAGTAAAGATGACTCAAGTTGAACCAGGACAATAATAATAACTATGCACCATCATTAAATCTCCTGAAGGAAACAAAAGAGTTATTTCTACCCACTTGTACAAAGTGGGTGAGCAACTTGAATAAATATGTGGATCCATGCTTCCAACCATGCCCTTGACAAGATGCCACCCAAAATAGGTTTTATCATGATGTTCCTAAGTACATAATTATGGGGACCTTGTCCTAGCAATAAAAGAGAGTTAATGCATTTAGGGGTTCAAAGAAGATGCAAGAAAGGATATTGATCATTGTGATGCCTCTCTTCATTTTCTCACTCAAGCCCCTTCTTCTCTCTTTTTTCTACCATATATAGAGTATTTTTAGCCTAAAAAGACATCCCTCAACTGGTGATAGATTCACTCTATCAAAATTTTCTTGTAACAGACTATTGAAGCAATACAAGAAAACTTTCTAATTTTTGTTGAAGTCAAGTGTGAATTATTGGAGTTTAACTTGTAGAATGTATGTTTTCTCTCATCATCTATGATTTCTCTATGCACCTCACTTTAGTTTTCTTGGTTTATTGTAGGTCACGTGATGTGTTATCCTTTGGTGCCTTTTTAAAGTGTTACAAGTTATAATGTCTCTCTTGCAGACCTATTCATTCATGCCCTTCAAAGTGCATCCTCCCCTTTAAACTCCACACAACTACTCATGCTTGAAAATTTGAAATAAGATCAGCTATAATGTGTCTTGTTTAAGCTCATTAGCATTAATTAAGGTTCCCAGTCTGAATATGGATCACTCTCTTTTTGGTGCATCACCTCCCTTAGCTTAGATTTAATTTTCATGTTATCCTCCTATCCCTTTCCCTTAGTCAACAGTAGACTTTATCATGGGAAATAAGATTTGAAGTGAAGCATTAAAGGAAATAGCCTCACTAAAAATCTTAGTGGTTCAACCTCACTACAAGATATCCACACCCTGAGGTTGTCCGAATGCTTGTAGCTAGAAGTGAGAGAGCTTGAAAAACTCTCGTACAAAGGGTGTAATTTGGTGCTACAATAGGACCACTAGTAGTTTTGTGTTTTGAGGCCCTGTTATGATTATGAATATCTAGGTTTTATTGGTGAAATAATTTGGTGTTATGGTCTCCTTTGTTAATCCAACACTCTAGATTTTTATTTCCAAAAAATCTCATCTTTTACCAAAATTGAGTTTGACTTTGCACTAAGCTCATTTTCCATAAGAAGTGAGGCTCTGTCATGACCAACACTCTACACTTAGTCTTGAAGGCTTTGTATATTTGACTAAATTATGAATTTTTACATAAATATGTTCTTAAAGACTTATTTTTTCCATTTGTAGAGGTGTTGTATAACATTTTTTAGCTTGTGAGCTATAATAAACATCATGGTGCAACCTCTAAGGGTTCGTTCCTTCTACCAGTCTTCTATAATATCTATCAAATTTGGATCCTTTAGCCACATCAATTTGAATATGAATGGCATACCAAAATGAGATCTATCTCTTTTGATAGTGAGGGAAATAGGAAAAAGGTTAAACCTTGAGACTTTTATAATCTATGAGTGAATGATCTAATTTTAGCTTAGCCAATGATTAGAGATAATGAATCTATTGGTTAGTTTAGTATTATTTCCAAGACCAATAATTATGTTACTCCAAGTATAGGATCCAATAAATGTTTACCATATTCAAAGTGATTAAACATAAAAGTATACAAACAACATGTCCCCTGACTTGTGGTGTAATGATTAAAGTAGATGCATTAATAATTTAGTGATCCATGTTCAAATCCCACCAATGATTAGGCTTTCCAAACTAAGCGATAGGGATTAGAACCACTACTTATGTTTCAGATCAGGTCTGGACCTACTAATACCACAATTAGCTTGAATTCCAAAAATATATATAATCAAAACATGGCCATGAAATGGGAAATACTTTGATTATATTATAAAAAAGTAACCAGATTGATTGTATGCAACAAATACACCATCTACATTCAATACCAAGTTTCATATCAAACAAAACTATAAGCCAGTTAAGCCTACATAACCTAAAAAGTAAACACGTATAATTGTTAATGCAGTGTCACAACAACCTAATAGGCTCATCTTATCCAATGCACATAATAGATAATTTACATGATTACATGAGTCTTCAGTTTCATTACTTAAGAAGTTTGTAGCATATAATCTTATATCTCTCGCTCCTCCCATAGAGGTTGATATGAGTCAACCTCTATCTAAAGGATATGATGTCAATGCTTATTGTTACTATCACTAAGGCAATGAGCATTTCATGAATATATGTTTTACATTGAAACATAAGTTCCAAGATTTCATCGATACTCAACATATTACCTTTGATGATCCTTCAAAGGATTCAGGTTCACAACCTGGTGACCATCATAACTAGAAGATCTGTAATGATCCATTACAATACCATTATAAAAAAAAATTAGAAGTGAAATGACATATAATGCACATCCTCATCCACCATAATATAGGCATCCATAATGTGAGATTATTCGTAGTCTTACATGGCATATGCTTCTTTTGGTTTAACAACCATCTATTGAATTTGATGAGAGTGAAATGTGGATGATGACTCAAATCTTCACTCATTATTTATTATAACATACATTGGTAATCAACTTATCCAAAATTTTATGGTTGATAATGGTTCTAATGAGAACATATGTACTATGACATTATTCACACATTTGGGTTATTCACATGATGATCTATACTCTTTGACTAAAATGGTACGAGCATTCAATGGGACATCTCAACATGTTATTTGTGAGATTGATTTACCTTTACATATTGGACCAATAATTGTGGCCTTATGACCACTACATTCTTAGTTATTCCATACATAGGATTCTTTGATATGTTATTAGGACATCCTTACATACATATGCTATGTATAGTATCTTCCAAAGTGCATGGGTGTATCAAATACATTCATAAAAATGAGGTAATCAATTTTTTTGTAATTTCATATAAATATCCACTTGAAAAAAAGAAGTTTATTCCCATACAACTGATTATAAAACCTACTAAGGTTAATCATCTATGAAAGAGTAATCAATGGTAAATCCCTTTCCTAGGTGACCCATACTTGAGAGGCCTTTGCACTAGACACATACTATGGATTCCATAGAAATGTCATATACTCCTACATGACCTACTAAACTATCTAGAATAACTAAATATGTTCCAATTACTACAACTCCAAAGAATAAACAAATTGTTCAATGATGATTTCCAAAAACCATTACTTCTTCTACTACTGATTCACAAAATAAAATCCCATGAGGCATGCACATAGTATTGTCGACTGTCCAATTATATATATGACACCTCATGCTCCTTGGTACTATCACTAGTTTAATCCAACATATTTTGAATATATATCACATTATGAGCATCCATTAGATGAGATAATTACATAACCCTTTATTTATAAATCTCAAATTCAAAAATACCAAAAAAATAATGAAATATTAAATAAAATACAAAAACATTCAAGTAACACAAAAATAATAAAAATATTCAACATGTTTGTACTTGTCCTAGTTATTACATATTTTTTTTTGATTCATGTTAGTAGATAGCATATCATTTCATTTTTTGTAAACATATATGTTTCATGCATACTTGAGTGTGATACATTCACACAATAGATACATGATACATTAACATACAAATGCTGGACCTCTCCTCTACTTGTGTGATATAGTACATTGGGGGAATATATTTTATTTGATCATAATTGATACAAGTTACATATCCTTTATGATCATTTATACATTATCATGTTTGATGTTATGTACTAATTCTTACATGTGTCGATATATATGCTTATAATTTTCATAGTGTACTTGATATGCTATGTTACATAACATTTTTTTCAAACACATATTTACATGAACGAGTATGTTAAGTTCATGATGGTTGCTTATACTTCATTATTTCATATTGTCACTTCCTTGAGTGTATTTATTATTTACTATTGTCTTACTTGTGGAACATTTGAATATGTTCCTTGCTTGAGGCTCTCATGCCATTGTATGTTGTTTAGATATTTGAATATGTCCTTTACGTTTGATTGTGTATCATTTCAACATGCCCCTTATATGCGGTCTCCTTGGACCATCTTTTACATTATGTTGGATGTTATTATTTATGTGCTTGATTATTTTTTGAGCTTGTATTGTTACTTTATATATGTTACCATGATCTACATCATGCATATTATAATTTGATGTGATCACATATTGAGAGCCTCACTTCTTTATTTACTTACACATGTTAATGTTGTATGCTACATGCTTGATACATAGATGTTATATTAATCTTATCCTTTTAAGGTAAGGTCACCATCGGTTTACATACCCTCACCTCAAAAGATTGGGCATATTAATGGGGGCATGTCATAGAGACATAACCTCCACACTTAAATAGTTCTCAAATCTCTAAAATTTTACTACATTTTGCATGATTCAAATATATATTTGGGTCAAAATTCTATACATTGGCACTGGTTTTCATAGATTTGGGATAGAGGTTTTTAGATTTGTGACACATACATCATACACAATTACAAATCATGGATTACATTTTGAAAAATACCTATGATTGAATCATATTATAGGTTTATATGCCATGTTAGTGAAAAAACAATTACAAATATACCAATTACATCTCTATATTATTATCAATGGGAATCATCATATTACACTAGTAAGCACTATTACCAAGCCTTATTTGTCTACAATAGTTGGTTTTATTTATAGGTTAAGCTTGATTAAATAACTCAACCTCACTAGACTATATTTATAGGATGAGTTGACTAAATCACTCACCCTCACCATAGTATATATGCTCGAGTTGTATGATTGAGATTGAATGATCTCAATGTCCATGTCAAAAATAATATCTACATTGGATTGGAGGCATGAAACCCTCCAATATCATTATTCACGCATTTAGGGTTTAGGTCTGAACTTATCTCATCTACAATGATTCATAAGTAATCATCTCTACCAATGTAGATTACCAAAGGTCAACATGGTTGCATTAACACACAAGTGTACTCCTTCCTTACTCTATTTACTTTCTAACATTTCAATTCATTTTAATTTCAAACTATATGCTCTAATTTATGTTGTAGCATTCTTTTAATTACATTTTTTACACCAAAAAAACACTAAAATTTGGTTCAAGGAAATACAAGGTGTGTTGTTATACACACCCAGGTACACATTTCTTTCCTTTAACCTAGTAATTTCATCCTTATGCATCACTAGATTAAAGGGGGGTGGGAAATGTATATGATAAAACTAAATTTATATAACATATTATTCTTTTATATTATAAAAATACCAATTAGGGCTCTACCCTTCAATTATAAACCCTCCTGACTATTAAAAGGTTTGCATTCATCGATTCATTATGCCTAACTGCGTATCTCATAGTCTAACCCTATAATTATGATGACCTAGACCACTTGTACACTTAAAAAATCTCAAAACCTGAAATGCATCTTTCATTGTCAATTACAAATTCTTATTATTTTTCTATTTTGTTAGACACTACCATCTAGAGAGGTACACTAGTGTGGACCCTAGTGTCCAGATTTATTATCTAGTATATGTACATCAAAATTCATCCCAATTGTAAATTTTTTGAAACATATGGGTCAACCTATTTTTATCTTATTGAACCCTACCATGATATATTTTCAAAATGTGTGGTATAAATACAAATCTAATCCTTTTCACTATTCATATAGTAAAATCCTAAATAATCACCTACCAAGGCTCATTCAATCAATCACTCAACTAAGTTTTATTTCCCTAATCATCCCTATTTATTTATCAGTCATAAAAGTAGTCATACAAAAGGTCTAAAGAATTCAAAGAGCATCTAATGATTGGTATTTATCAAGTTACAATCTATATATTTGAATGCATATACATATATTTTATTAAACTATTATTCACACACAATTCCACACATAGTGGAGAACTAAATAAGTATGTAATATCCCTTCAGATACCAAAACAAAAGCTTTGAATTGCTTATCTATATTTCTGTAAAATATCTTCAAATAGATAAATAAATCATAGTATAATCTCTTATTTATTTGCTCATATGCTTACAATAGAGGACCTCTGTCAGGTATACAATGAATATTGAAAATACGGCCTTAATAGCTTGAGTATTTTGTAAAACTGGGAAATAAATTTGGATCTAGTACGTCTCGGCCTGCTGTGTAAAAACATAGTCACCGACGTTGGTTATAATGACGTCGTCGATCGATTGGGGTCGTTAAATTGCCGACGTTGGTGAGATGTCAGCCGATGTCGGTGTCTGAGTGAATCTGCTGATGCTTACAAAATTTTCACAGATCTGTACAGACTTTGGATGGCTGCCAATATAACACAATCTGTATGCTTGATCCTAATTTGAAAAATTGTGGGCTAATACAAAGATCTATATCTGGATAATAATTGAATCAAACCCAAAATGAAGAAATACTTGTGAACCCTTGTGATAGCTTCTATATGAAGTTATCTCTCAAACTTGTAAACCCCTGTGATAACTTCTGTATGAAGTTATCTCTCAATTTGGCAATAGATCGGCTGATCTCTCACAACCTCTAAATCGCACACAATGAAGAGTTGACGTTCTTCAATGCAAATGGAATCTTGGAACCCTTGGCTCAGTCTTCACAGAAGAATTCTTAGCAAAATCAATAATCAATTCATGAATACAAACTCTCTCCCATGAGAAACCCTTATACCATCCAAAGGTGTGCTTGCTAAAATTAGATTTCCTTAAATTAGACTTAGGGCTTCTCAAATTAGAACTAGGGTCTTAAAATTAGACCAAAATATTAATAATTAATTAATATTTAATTAAAATTAGACCAAATAATTAATATTTGATTAAATCAATCAAATATTAATATCTCCCTTAATTCATGTCCAAATGAGCCCAAATGAAAGCCAAGCCTAGCTCCATCAAGACCCTCTATCCATCCCATCAGCCTACGAGGGTTGCATAATAGGCTAATCATCCACTCGGAAAGATGTCAACTAGAAGGGGACATGATAGTCTGCCCCTCCTGAAATTACTTGTCCTCAAGCAATCTCAACTCTAGATGCTGTAAAATATCCTCGCTTTCCCATGTCGCATCCTCCACTGGAAAATCTCTCCACTTTACCAAATATTCCCTGATAGTCCTCCTACGCAACTGTCTCTCTCTATATTCCAGGATGGACTCAGGTACTAAAATCAACTTTCCCTCATCATCTAAGGGAGGTAAAATTGTAAAAGGTATCACACGATGTCCTAACACCTTTTTGAGGCGTGATACATGAAAAACATTGTGTACCTTGCTCTCTGTCGGAAGCTCTAGCTCATAAGCCATCTCTCCAACACGTCTCAAGATCCTGAAAGGGCCGTAGTAACATGGCTTAAGTTTCTGTGCCCCACTCTTCCTAAGAGTAGACTGACGGTAAGGCTGCAGCATAAGATAGACCATGTCACCCACATCAAAAGATCTCTCTGTCCTCTGCTGATCTGCATACTCCTTTTGCTGATTCTGTGCCTTAGCAATATTCTCTTTGAGAGTCCTCATGGTATCTTGACTCTCCTACAATAAGTCTCTAGCACTCGGCACTCTACTGTCATTCAGTAGCAAATCTAGAAAACTCGGTGCCTCATACCCGTATAATGCCATAAAAGGAGACATTTGAATGGTCATGTGGAAAGTCGTGTTATAGCAATACTCACACAAATGAATCCACTTGACCCAAGCTTTTTTCTGCCCTTCAATGTAGTTCCTGAGGTAGCCCTCCACCCATTTGTTCACTATCTCCGTCTGTCCATTGGTCTGCGAGTGGTAGCTGGTGCTAGGTGTAAGCTCAGTCCCACAGAGTCAAAACACCTCCTACCAAAAGTGACTCAGGAACCGACTATCCCTGTCGCTCACTATGCTCTGAGGCAATCCATGCAGTCAGAATACCTCTCAAAAGAAAACCTCTGCTACCTGTGTAGCTGTGTATGTGGTGGTAATCGAAAAGAAGTGGGCATACTTCGTTAACCGATCCATGACTACATATATGCAATCTTGTCCTTGGGCTTTTGGCAAGCCCGTAATGAAATCCATCGATAAGCACTCCCACTTCCTATCAGGAATTGGAAGTGGCCATAATAATCTTACTAGGTACATGTTCTCCTACTTGTTCTGCTGACAAACAGGGCACTCACGCACATATTGAAGAACATCTTCCTTGAGTCCTTTCCATGTGAATCTCTCCCTAATCTGTCTATAGGTCTTGAAATACCCAGGATGTCTTGCAGTAGGTACATCATGAAAGGCTCGCATGAGAATGTTCTTTACTATTGATCCTAGAATCAAATAAACCCACTTCTTATAAATGATCAAGTCATTCACAAGAGTATATCTGGTGTCAACAGTCGATCCCTCAACAATGCTGGATGCCCATGTATCCTTGGCATACTCTGCCATAATCATATGTCTCCAATCCTCTAAAATGTGGACCATAGTACTCAAATACGACCGACGTGAAAGGGCATCAGCCACTACATTCAGGGTGCCCTTAAAGAAAGAGATGTCAAAGTCGTATGCATGTAATTTGCTCACCCACTTCTGCTGATGATCATTGAGGTCTCACTTTCCCAAGAAATGTCTCAAACTGTTGTGGTCCATTTTGATGCAAAATGTGCTGCCCACAAGATATTGACTAAATTTTTCCAAGGCGTGCATGATAGCAAGCATCTCCTTATCATAAATGTTATACAACCTCTCTGGTCCCCTGAGCTTATGGCTCTCATATACTATGGGGTGATTGTCCTGCATAAGCACCGCTCCAATGCCCTCACCTGAAGCATCGCACTGAAGCTCGAAAGGCTTCAAAAAATTAGGCAGTGCCAAAACTGGGCATGTAGTCATCAAATCCTTAAACCTTACGAAACACTCCTATGCTTCAGGTGTCCAACAAAAAGCACCCTTTTTTGTCAAATCTATCATAAGAGCTACATGTCATGAATAACCATTCACGAACCTATGATAAAATCCACACAAACCTAGAAATACCCATAACTGTGTAAGGTTTGCCGAAATAGGCCAGTCTATGGTAGCGCGGATCTTCTCAGGATCCGTCCGCACTCCCCCTGCACTGATAATATGACCCAAGTATAACAATTCGGTCATCCCCAAATCACATTTGGACTCCTTGGCATACAAGGATTCCCTCTCCAAGATGTTGAGTATAGTCTCTAGATGAGCCAAATGCTCCTGTGATGTCCCTTACATAGGGGTTCCTTTATCTGCACAATAAGCTCTAAACAACTGTAATATCCCCTTTCAAACAGGGAATATCTAAACACATAAAGCTCTGAATAAGACACAATTTTGTAGAATAGATTCACATATGCATAAACAAATCACAATATAATATCTCAATAGCAAATCAAATATCTCATCACTTGTTCTTCTGGACGATTACACAATTGAGCCTCTGTTATACAAATAAAAGAATATTAAAATCTGGTCTTAAAACCCTGGATTTTGCTAATCTGGAAGTGAAATCTAGCTTCTGGAAGGTCTCTGCTTTTCTATGTCGACACACAGACGCCGTCATCGATCGATATCTCGCCAACATCGGTCACTGTTGGTCGGCTTTCTGTCAACGTCGGTCTTCAGTCGACCGATGTCGGTCACTGGAAGCTCTTTGTCTGCCGAGGTCGGTGCCTGAGCAGATCTGTACGGACCTATATGGACTTAGTACGGCCACCAACCTGTCTGTTCTTAACCCCTGATAGCTGAACAACCTGATCTCAAAAATATACGATTCTAACACAACAGATCTATATATGTATAACTTATTGGATCAAAAACTAAATAAGAAATACCTGGAATATCTGTAATAACTTCTGTGTGAAGTTATCTCTCAAACCTGAAATTCTATGATAACTTCTGGATGAAGCTATCTCTCAAATCTGTACCTCTGTGATAACTTCTGGATGAAGCTATCTCTCAATTTGGCAATAAATCAGCTGATATTTCATAGCCTCTAAATCGCACATAATGAAGAGTTGATGTTCACCACTGCAATGGAATCCTGGAACCCTTGGTTCAGTCTTCACAAAAGAATTTCTTCAATTTTCAATAATCAATAATCTATGCATAATCAATAATGGCCTCCATGTGAAACCCTTATACCCTCAAAAGATATGCTTGCCCTAATTAGGGTTTCTTAAATTAGCATTAGGGTTTCTAATTTAAAATTAGACCAAATAATTAATAATTAATAATTAATTATTAATGAGACCAAATAATTAATATTTGATTAAATCAATCAAATATTAATATCTCCCTCAATATACGTTGGATCCTCAAACCAATCGAAGCAGGTGAATCAGGGAGTGATTTCGCACATGACCATACCAAAATAAAGGTGCTCCGCTGCATATCAAATATCCCTAAAAAGTAGGAGCTTAGGCTCAATGCGTCTGAAATAACCTGAATGAAAACCAAATGTAGAAATTCTGTGAATCAAAGTCAAGCCAAGCTCCATTATGACCCTCTATCCATCCTATTAGCCTATGAAGGTCGTATAATAGGCTAACCATCATGTCTATCAATGTCCACAAAAAAGGGGACATGACAATCCGCCCCTCTGGAAATTGCTTGTCCCCAAGCAATCTCGAAACAATGAACTACTCGATCCACCTGGATCCCAAATGTAGTTATGCTCTGCACTGCTGTGAATCAATGTGAGTACCTGCAATATCATCAGAAGTAAAACAAAGAGGAACCCATAATCAAATTGGCAAACACAACTCAACCAATCTCTGAAATCACAACTGCCCTGGATGTGTCGATACTGTAGGCTGTGTAATTGGCAACTGCAAATTCCATCTACAAAAGATGGTGTTAATCCATCCCAAAACTGATCCCTCTGTAATGGTGGCACAACCAACTGTACCATACTGTCAAATGTGTGAGAAGAATCAATCTGGAGACTCGACTCCACTGGTATCCCAAACTCCTCAGAATCAGGTACTCCCAAGTCCTGAATATGTGTGTGAGCCTCAACCACATGCTCCTCATAAGCAGCTATAGAAACATACTCATCACCAACACTCAGTGTACTAACATCTGAGTACACCTCCACACTCTGAATGCAAGCATCAGACTCATCCTCACTGTCTAACTCCTGAGTTAGACTCACCTTAAGACAAAGCTCATCCACAATATCCTCAACTACACCTACCTGTGAAGATAATGCAGATAAATCATTACCTGAAGATGTGTCAATATCTCCCTGTACTGGATCAGCATGACTGTCAAACTCATCATGCAAGTGGCTGCATGTCATAGGGAAAGCACTACGATCCTTGGGCCTATTAATTAAATTCTTTAACCACATACAAGCTCTAGGTGAGACATTTCTCCCTTTTGTCCAGACATACCATAAATCTTCTGCCAAAAGTTTAGAAATTTTATCCTCCTCCTCAAACAAGATTGTGAACATAATAGAGTGCATTGATGCTAATATATTGCTAGAATGAAACTCATCTAAAATATTCCAAAATATTTTAAACATCATGCAAATTTCACCAATACAACCTACTAACATCATAATGTTTTCAAACCCATACCTTGCAAATTTTTCAAGTAATCTTGCCCTCGTTGAAAAATGAGGGTCTCTAATGTCATCCAACTTTTCGAAGCTTTTTACCATGGTATAAAGTACCTGTCTCATAATCTGATCATCATAAAAATCAAAGCCAGCTATGATCCTCATGATTTCACTAATACAAGAGAGAGCTGCAAGACTTACCACCTCATCATGATGTCTCAATAATCGGGGCTTCACCAATGAATTAAATGCTGGAGATAATGTTGTTTGCATATCATAAGTATTTGATAGCTCCACCTTGCTCAAATAAATTTCTAACTCCTCCAAAGTTTTTAGAATGTCATCTGCTTGCTGGAATGGATTATCTAGCTTCTTCTTCGCATTGTGCATTCTTTCTTCCAAATCTTTGACATCTGTTAAAGCCATACTGATACCCAAACTACCCAACAGGATGGCAAGACATTGGCTCTGATACCACTGTGATGTCCCTTACTTAGGGGCTCCTTTATCTACACAATAAGCTCTGAACAACTGTAATATCCCCTTTCAAACAGGGAATATATAAACACATAAAGCTCTGAATAAGACACAATTTTGTAGAATAGATTCACATATGCATAAACAAATCACAATATAATATCTCAATAGCAAATCAAATATCTCATCACTTGTTCTTCTGGACGATTACACAATTGAGCCTCTATTATACAAATAAAAGAATATTAAAATCTGGTCTTAAAACCCTGGATTTTGCTAATCTAGAAGTGAAATCTGGCTTCTGGAAGGTCTCTACTTTTTTCTGTCGACACACAGACGCCATCGTCGGTCGATATCTCACCGACGTCGGTCACTGTCGGTCGGCTTTCTGCTGACGTCGGTCTTCAGTCGACCGATGTCGGTCACTGGAAGCTCTTTGTCTGCCGAGGTCGGTGCCTGAGCAGATCTGTACGGACCTATACGGACTTAGTACGGCCGCCAACCTGTCTGTTCTTAACCCTTGATAGCTGAACAACCTGATCTCAAAAATATACGATTCTAACACAACAGTTCTATATCTGTATAACTTATTGGATCAAAAACTAAATAAGAAATACCTGGAATATCTGTAATAACTTCTATGTGAAGTTATCTCTCAAATCTGAAATTCTGTGATAACTTCTGGATGAAGCTATCTCTCAAATCTGTACCTCTGTGATAACTTCTGGATGAAGCTATCTCTCAATTTGGCAATAAATCAGCTGATATTTCATAGCCTTTAAATTGCACACAATGAAGAGTTGACGTTCTCCACTGCAATGGAATCCTGGAACCCTTGGCTCAGTCTTCATAGAAGAATTTCTTCAATTTTCAATAATCAATAATCTATGCATAATCAATAATGGCCTCCATGTGAAACCCTTATACCCTCAAAAGATATGCTTGCCCTAATTAGGGTTTCTTAAATTAGCATTAGGGTTTCTAATTTAAAATTAGACCAAATAATTAATAATTAATTATTAATGAGACCAAATAATTAATATTTGATTAAATCAATCAAATATTAATATCTCCCTCAATATACGTCGGATCCTCAAACCGATCGAAGCAGGTGAATTAGGGAGTGATTCCGCACATGACCATACCAAAATAAAGGTGCTCCACTGCATATCAAATATCCCTAAAAAGTAGGAGCTCAGGCTCAATGCATCTGAAATAACCTGAATGAAAACCAAATGTAGAAATTCTACGAATCAAAGTCAAGCCAAGCTCTATTATGACCCTCTATCCATCCTATTAGCCTACGAAGGTCGTATAATAGGCTAACCATCATGTCTGTCAATGTCCACGAAAAAGGGGACATGACAGCTCCTGCCAAGTCCTACTGTATATAAGAATGTCATTAAAAAAAAAAGTAGAAACCTCCTCAGCAGTGAATGGAAGACTCTATTCATGGTGGACTAAAATGTTGCTGGTGCATTAGTGAGACCAAATGGCATCACTATAAACTCATAGTGTCCACAATGGCAATAGAAAGTTGTCTTCTCCACGTCCTGCTCACGAACCTTGATCTGATGATAGCCTGACCTTAAGTCTATCTTCATGAAGTAATGTACACCATGGAGCTCATCAATAAGCTCATCAATACAAGGTATAGGATACCTGTTCTTAATGGTTCTCTTATTCAGGGCTCTGTAGTCAATGCACATGCGTAAGGTGCCATCCTTCTTCTTCACCAGAACAACTAAAGAAGCAAACGGTGATTTGCTAGGTCGAATGTGACCCATAACAAGTAACTCCTTAATTGTTTTTTCGATCTCATCCTTTAACTACTTGGGATGTCGATAAGGAGTAATCATAATGGGCTTAGTGCCCTCCTCAAGCTCAATAATGTGCTCTATGCCCCTGTCTGGAGGTCTCCCTGGTGGAATATCACTAAATACCTTGTCATGCTTGACCCTCAACTACTGAATGTCAAGATGATACTCAGTCTTCCATTGTCCCTCCTGTATTGGTGCCAATGTGCACTCGGTTGCCCACTCTACCATGTTGTGTCTCATGAGCCTCTCCATCCGATGTAAAGAAATAGTTTTGATGTTGCTGTCCCGTATTGCCTTAAGAATGTGAGTCTTCCCATCAACATCAAAACGGATCTCCATATCCTTAAGACTAAGAGTGACTACCTCAAGGGAATGAAGCCACTTCATGCCCAAAACCAAATCTATATCCCCCATGTTTACCACATAATAATCAGCCTTGAACTCATAGTTGTTCAAGCGCAATGGGAGATCTCTGATCATCCGCGCACACCTGAGGGTGTAACCATCAACTACCTTAACTCTAATGCCCTCAAACTCTTCTATGGTGAGTCCATGCTTCTCCACAAATCTAGTATCAATAAAATTATGTGTGACTCCTATGTCAAGAAGTGTAATGACCCTTTGTCTTACCAAAAGTCCACGGAGTCTGAATGACCCCTCATGCTGGATGCTAGATAGGTGTGACTCCTAAATCTGGAGCTCTGAATTTGCCTCTACCCTAGTCTCTAAAGCCTCAGCCTCTGGCTCCTCAGAACAATCATGATGTTTGGAATCTTTAGATTCCTCATCCTCATAATAGGCCCACATCACCCGATTTGCCTTGCCCTTAAGCCTCAAAGGACAATCGTGATTAACATCATAGGGACCTTTGCAGTAGAAACAAAGCTTCTTCCTGCATAGATCATTAAGAGCCTCTCTATCCAAAGGTGGTGCTACTGGGTTGGCCTTTGAATCATTCTTAACACCTGATTTATCTATGTTGAAACTTGGTCTTTCTCTATTCCTGTTGAAGCCCTTACTGTCCCTGGATGAAGAAGTACCTCTGGAGTTAGATCTACTTGATGGGGCTGCCATCTCCATACTACGTGCCTTCTTCATAGCTTCCTGTAATGAAGGAGGATCAAATTCTTTGATCCAACCTCTCAATGGTTCTGTCAATCCCTCCATGAAGAGCACTACAAGTCACCTCTCTGAAATGTCAAGAACCATGACTGATAACTTCTGGAAGTCACCAATGTAAGACTCTAGACTGCCACTTTGGTGCAACTGTGCCAACTCTTAGAAATAGGACTCTGGATCCCTCCTATCAAAACGCTCTACCATCCTATCCACAAACTCCTAATAAGAGGTGATCTGATCATGATAGAGTGTCACCATCCCGTGGTGCCACCAATTGTGAGCTACTCCCTCAAGATGTAGTGTCGCATATCTAATAGCATCTTCCTCAACCATCAGTTACAATGTGAGAAATGTATCAAGCTTACTAACCCAGGCCTGTGCTGTCACCTTACCACTACCGTCAAACATCGCTAGTGTGAGCCTGCTCGTAGCATGCTTCAAATCATTATTCTAGGGTCTTGGTCTCCCATTCTATCGACCTCGGTAATGTTCTTTCCTTTGTGTGAGGAATCGGTCAAAAGTAATCATCTCCCTGACCACAGGTGGTAATAACTCCCACTCATCAGTCACTGCCATAAGTGTGTCTGTAAATGACTCCTCATGCTCCTCACCAGCTATCACCTCCTCGGCCTCCTGTCTCACAAAGGTAGGCCTAGTAGGCTTATTAGCTATACGAGAAGTAGTCCTAAGGGCTCTCTATGATCCTGCATCACTCCTAACATCATCACGATGTGGGGAATGTCTCCTCAGAGTACCCAACCTCGACAGTGATGCTGCCAACTACTATAATACTTCATTATTCTACCTTTGCCCTTCTCGTAGTTCTCTAAGAGTAAGTAAAACCTCTACATCATCTTGATCTCTAGGATAGTGAGGAATATGGGACCTGTCAATATCGTCACCCATGTCTTTCGGCTGTTGTTCTAAAAATTGAGTGCCTTCAAGCAAAGCTCTACTGTGCGTGAAATACCTATGTGGTCCCAACTCTTGTGGCTACATAAGATTGTCAACCCCTCAAGATGGTAGGATTTAGCTCTGATACCACTGTAATATCCCTTTAGATGCCAAAACAAAATCTCTGAATTGCTTATCTGTATTTCTATAAAATATCTTTAAATAGATAAATAAATCATAGTATAATCTCTTATTTGTTTGCTCATATGCTTACAATAGAGGACCTCTGTCAAGTATACAATGAATATTGAAAATATGGCCTTAATAGCCTGAGTATTCGACAAAACTGGGAAATAAATTTGGATCTGGTACATTTCTGCCTGCTATGTAAAAACACCATCACTGACGTCGGTTATACTACCATCATTGGTCGACTGGGGTCGTTAAACTACCGATGTCGATGAGAGGTTGGCCGATGTCAGTCTCTATAGGGTTCTGCCTGTCGATGTCAGTGTCTAAGTGAATCTGCTGATGCTTACAAATTTTTCATGGATCTGTATGGACTTCGTACGGCTGCCATTATAGCACAATCTGTATGCTTGATCCTGATCTAAAAAACTATAGGATAATACAAAGATCTATATTTGGATAATAATTGAATCAAACCCAAAATGAAGAAATACATGTGAACCCTTGTGATAGCTTCTGTATGAAGTTATCTCTCAAACTTGTAAACCCCTATGATAACTTCTGTATGAAGTTATCTCTCAATTTGGCAATAGATCGGTTGATCTCTCACAATCTCTAAATCGCACACAATGAAGAGTTGACGTTCTTCAATGCAAATGGAATCCTAAAACCCTTGGCTCAGTCTTCATAGAAGAATTCTTAGCAAAATCAATAATCAATTCATGAATACAAACTCTCTCCCATGAGAAACCCTTATACCCTCCAAAGGTGTGCTTGCTAAAATCAGATTTCCTTAAATTAGACTTAGGGCTTCTCAAATTAGAACTAGGGTCTTAAAATTAGACCAAAATATTAATAATTAATTAATATTTAATTAAAATTAGACCAAATAATTAATATTTGATTAAATCAATCAAATATTAATATCTCCCTTAATTCATGTCCGAACGAGCCCGAACGAAAGCCAAGCCCAGCTCCATCAAGACCCTCTATCCATCCCATCAGCCTACGAGGGTCGCATAATAGGCTAATCATCCGCTCGAAAAGATGTCAACTAGAAGGGGACATGACAAAGTCTGAGGTCCTCCTTAAAATATTAGCTATGTAGGTAGGTCTCATTGACATAGGGATCTTTGAGGTCAACAAAACACCATGAGCCCACTAACACATTTTTGGCAAGCATGACCTAAGGGTGAAGAGCTAGGGTTTGATCAAAAATTAGACATCTATAGTCTGTATATCATATTTGAATGCATTAGCAAAAAGATTGCAGTAAACCTAAAATAATGTAATTAATCAATTCACAACAAAGCTGATATTATGTACAGGATAATAGCATTTTAGCATCGATTAAATAATTTATGTTAGTGTCTAAATATTGACATTATCATCTGTGGATCTAAAAATAATATTTACAAAATTTGTTGACTAAATATTGATCATGATTATGTTTGTTACTATCTCTATTCAACTCATATCCACGTTTGCACTAAAATTATAGCTAAGTATAAATTTATTATTTTTATTTTAATCAATAGAACATCATTCAAATATGTAATTTATATATTTAGCATAGCTTAATATTTTAATTTAGAATATTCATTTATTTGAGTTTTTAATTAGTTCACGTACTCCAAAATAGTTTTACACATCATTATGTTTAGGCTATTCTATCTCTTAACCCTTACCACCTCAAATATAAAAAGGGTTGAACAACACCAATAATGAATATTAAAAACTATCAAATCTATTAGAAACTTCTTCCAGGAAAAAATATACCACAACAATTATTATGTTGAATGTAGTTGACAAATCACATGTCCAATACTAGTGTTGCAATTACAAAAGACATAGGAACCATTGTTAACTATCATGATACTATATCATAACTTATCAAATAAAATTGAATATGTGATATCTATAGGCCATAAATAATACAAATAATAAACTCACAAAACTTATCCCACTAAACAAGTAATAATTCTAAACTAATTTTAAAATTATGAATTAGGAAAAATATATTTACAATACAAACCTCTATTTGTTTTATCTTATCATCATTCTCTTTAGCTTGATCTTGACTTGTTTATTTAAATAAAATAATTGTTCATAGATAAGTAGAAATTTTCCTGTAAAAAACTATATATAAAAAAAAATCCATTAATTTATTTTTAGAGTGATTCTAATAAATAATATTCCATAGTGTAAAAATAGCTCTGATATGCTAAAAGAACATACCCACTTCTTCCTACAAATCTAATGTCTATCAATCATGATTGTCCCTAAGGAGTTGTGTAATCAATGTGCTATCTTATCAGGATTATTCACAGTGTCAAGCTTTTTAATTACTTCATCCAATACTTACTTTTCCAAATCGTACACCCTAAAGCATCCTAGAAAGGTTAGATGTCAAAATCAACTCATCACCTTAGTTGAAAAACACAAGCATTAAGCTCCAATTAGAGGATATTTGAACTCTCCTCTAGGGGGGAAATCAAAATTTCATAGAAAAACACTAAGAAATTAAATACCATCCGAAACCAAATAGGACACATAGGAGGTAGGTTAATTGTTGTTGTGTTTTAAGATGCTTGTAATAATACATTTAAACCATGCAAAGATTTAGTAAGAAACCTCAATGTATTACAAATGAAAAGACTAAACAAATATTCCTAGATTTAATGTCAATCAAATAAATGAAGAGCTTAATGCTTGAAATTTGAAAGGAAACATAAAAACTTATATATTTTCAACTAGGGGGAAACTATTGCAACACGAAATGCCCTAGATTAGGCAAAATTGAATGAACTAGTTTGAAGCATAAAAAATTATGTAATGTGTATTATTAGCTAATTCAAGTTGACATATTTTTTCAAATTAATTATGATTGAATAAATTATTTTAAATGTACTTATCATAAATGATAGTCACAAGAAACTATTTAAATTTATATATTGATAATTCATTTGTGATAAATATGTAAGTTGAATGAGATCTAAAGAGAGTTGTAACATTATAATTTTAAACCTTGCTATCTCATCCTTAGCACATAAAGTACATGAAGAATATATAACCTTAGTATATGATAAATATATTGCTATGTTCAATTCTATTGGTTTTGAAACAACTCATAATTTGAATAAGGGTCACAATGATCACAACAATGGAAGATGAAAGGCATTATGTGGATTAAGTTAACAATTATTAATTTGAGATAAAAGATACCTAAAAAATATGGAAAAGTTTTGGATTCATATTTACATTTTACAAATAAAATCTTTCTAAAATAATAATATTGAATACACAACTGAGAGCAAGGTCCTAATTATCATAAGAAATAAAATATAATTAAAATGTAAGGATGAATTTTCAAATATAATTTATAATAATGCATTTAAAAATTTAAAACTATCAGTTTTGAATAAAAATATATAAATTGAATAATGTATATTCAAAAATAAAACATGTAAATTTACATAATCTAGTATGTGCAACCCAATCATCAATGACAAACGAATCATAAAAAATGACAATTGTTTGTACAAAGTACTACCAAGAATTGTTCTCACCATAATCTCTCTAAATTGGTTTGGTTATGACAAAATATCATGAATCAAGAATTTGATTGATTGTAAGTCACAATTCATATTTCCTATGAAATGGGTAGTTTTTCACATTGAACAACTCAATAATTGTATTGCATGAAAACACAAACATAATGACAAAATAGAAATACCTAGAAAGAGAAAATACAAAGTTGTTTATGTTGGATTATTATTTCCAAGTTAGTGAATAAATAACATGTGATTTTTAATAGATTTTGTTTCTAATTGTGTTATTAATTTGAGGTTATATGGAATGATTAAAATTATTCATGTAAAATCATTTTTATATAAAATTTTCAAGCTCTAAATTTATTTTTTGTTCTTGACAATGAAATTAACATTGATAACAAATGTTGAGCACTATGAAATCTAGACAAGGTGTTAAGTGTTTTTTGTTTTAATTATATTTAGAATGGTTTCAAAGCATTTAAATCTTTTTATATCTAAATAATTCAATAAATTCTATATTATGTAGTGGTTTTATCAGTATATAATATTTGATTTTTCTCAAAAATCCAAATTAATAGATATATTCCACTACATTTCAAGATTTGAGGAAATATTGTAGCATTTATAGTTAAAATATTTATGTTTATAAAAAGTGATGCAAAAATAACAAAGGCATTTAGATAGGGCAAGTGGTCAATGTGAACAATACAAGTGAAAAAGGAAATTCATAGTTACAAGTATTTGGTTGAAATTTGCACTTATGTATTTGTTATTTAGATAGTTATTAAATATACATTCACATGTATGAGTTCAACTAATAACATTTATCAATCATATGCCTATTTGCAAATTTGTTTAACAAGAAAACATGATGGAAAATTGCAATTTATTATATACTTTATTGATATTCATTAGCTCTGTCTCTATGGTTTGATTTTATGTACATACATACATAGATCTCACTTCATTGTATTATAGTGTTCACCATCATAACATTCACTTACATATGAATTGAAATAGCCAACTTATTTTTTTTTATAAATCATAGTTAGGCATGTTTTTAAATGGATTTGTTACATATAAATATTGTTATATTCCATAGAAAATTTATATGGAGAGAAAAAGCATATGGCAAAGGACTGCAAGGAAAAAAATTGTGTCATAATTTTGTTTTCATTACTTAAATTCCAAAAATTATACCTTAAAACCTTTGTAGACAAAGAATAGTCCTTCCTTAAAAACAATAGTAGTAATAATAGTAAACTTAACAAAAAAATTACATCAAAATGAAATAATTAAATTAAGTGTTCTTTACTCTCTACTCTTTGATATGGAATGAACATAGTGAAAGATATGTAGAAGGATTTACACAATAACCTTATGTAAAAAACATAATTTATGGCTATGTTAACAATGCAAATGCATGACCAAGAGCATAGATCAATATCTATGTTTAGAAGAGGAATTATTATAACACGTTAGACTTAAATTCATTTAGGAATCCCTCAAAAACATAAAATAAAATATCTATAAAATTTACATTTAAAAATTGAATTAAAATTAAAAAACAATAATGATAACATTTTTGTGAAAAGGTTGGACTCCAATGCCATCCTTTCCCAACACGAGTCTAATACCCTATATTAACAATACAAGTGCATGACCAAGTGTATAGATTAATACTTATGTTTATAATATTTAATGGTAACATGCATTTTGATTAAAATAAAATATAATCTTTTCCAAACAAAAAAATCCAATGCCTAGGCATAAAATATACAAAAAAAAAAAAAAAAAAAAGGCTTTCCTTATAGTTATTTGCTAAAAAAAATTATATCTATTATTGGGATATAGTGTGCATTTGAAAAATTTATTCCATATATACAATGAATACATGCATCTAAAAATACAAATTATTAAATATGTAAAGATTCCATTTTAGATATTCTACAAACAAAAATGTATGAGTATATCCATCTTATAGAAAAATTAATATACTTTTAAAAGTGGTATAAAATGTAAAACTTCTTTTCTAGGTATTCTTCAAACAAAAATGCATGTATTGTTGAAATACCCACATGTCATTTTTAGAACCACTACATATACACAACAAATATATCAATAGTTTGTTTTGTTTTGAAAAAAATAAAAATGAAAACATGTAAAACTTCTCTTTTGGCTATTTTCCAAACAGAAAAGGATGGCTATTATTAGGTGCCCACATGGCTTTTTTGGAATGACTAGATATAAAAACTGCATATACTCAACCCATATTATTTTTATCCTAACAAATACAAATTGCAAAATATTTTCAATGCTTATCTTTTGGGTATTCTCTAAACTGATGCATACAATTCTTATCAGATAACCACATGGGTTATCTACACTTATATCATATATAGACATTAACTATACTCATCTTGTATCACTCATTCAAGAAAAAATACCATCTTGAAATAATGTAAAAAATTCCTTTTGGTGTTTCTTAAAGCACATATGAATATCTATTTTTTGGACATGCATAGACTATTTTTATAATACACATAGTGATTATATCCAACTTTTTTTATTTGAAAAAAAAAGACAATTAGTAAAAGGGAAAAACTTCACTTGTCCTAAAAATATAAATGCATGTCTAATTGGGGCATGGATTTGTTTAGAAATAATCCATATATGTATTGAATATATCCTAAAAATATTACATTTCAAAGAAAAAATATGTGGACAGAAAATAAGTGTTCATTACTAACAAAAATCTCTATGTTGCATACATTCATAGATCAAAGGTTTATAATGACTAAATTTATACAATGCATGTACTAAGCTTGTATTGCTTATTCATTAACAAATACAACCGGTATTTTTGTAAATCTTCCCTACTAGGTATTCTCTAAATCAAGGTATATAATTATTTTTGGAGACACACATGGATTGTCTTGTTATATAGTATTTGACATTGATGTATGAGTTGACTCTTGAGTACCCAACTTTGCTTATTCATCTATTAAGTAATTAGTACAACATTAAACATGAATAAATTCAACATAAGAAAAATGTTTCTTATCATTTTTTGCTCATATTAAAAATCGCACTAAACACTAAAGTTTTCATGTTAAAGATTAAAATATCTAATGTATTTGATGAGCCATGTCTTATGCCCACCTATAATCACCCTATAATTAGGTGTGAATTTTATTAAATAATGATTAAACTATCTTCCCCCTAGGATCACATAAATGCACTAATAATTTTTGGGTACACACATCCTTTAATTTTCTCCAAAATGGTCTAGGAGATAATTTATAGATAGATACTACCCCTAAACTAATCAATTAGTTATGTGCATATTGTTTATTCTAGAATACACACCCATTTATAGATTCTTCCAAAGAATAGATTGATTCAATAATTTATATATATATAATTTTAACCCCTATGAAGGTTATTAAATCCTTCCTAACTAAATGATATCATAGGAACAATCCTAGGTTTTGGGTAAGCTACTAGGTGGATTGAACCTCTAAGTTGAGCTAGCTCAATCCATGATTCACCCAAAAATTCTAACAAACATATCACACTTTCAAAGAAAATGGATATAGATGAGCTAAAACTAATAAGTAGACATGGAGGTGATGCACCAAAAATAGAGTCCTCAACTTGTTATTGTTTTCACTTTGAAATGATAAGTTACAATTTGATTTCACAACTTCAAAATAACTCTTACCACACTAGTGTTTTTATGTGAAGGTTATGGCTATTATAATAGATAAGGTGATTATTCAAGAGGCCTAAGAGTAGACACTAATTATGTTTAAAAAATTAAAGTCCAAAAATCATGTATTACACATCATATGACCTATGGAAATAAGACTAACTTACATAAATGCATGAAAAAGAAGGACAAATGCTTGGAAGTAATCTCACTATCACAAAACATTAATCAATAACTCACTCAAAATGATTGTATGTAAGATGAAAATAGTATAAATCATCTTGAATTTATCTCAAAATTAAGTACAAGTCTTAAAATTTTCAAGGCTTCACCATATCTAGCTTGAAGATACATTCAATTCCTCTCAAGGCTTCATTTATAGATGAACTGAAAGAAGAGAGAAAGATACGATAAGAAGACAACTCATGGTATGCCTATCATGATCAGATTGGTTAAGAAACAAATAAATAATGACATCAATCTATAAATAATATGTTTTAACATTCCCTATTATCCTTCTAAGACATGTGGTGGAGTAACTCTTCACAAAGTTGGCATAGGAAGTCTTCTTGGTAGTTTTTATGCCTTCTTGATCATAACTCATTCTCATGGAGTTACCTATCTACTTATTGGAACAATTAAAAACTCCTCAATTTACACTAATAACCCTTGAATATCCTCTATACTATTCTTGGTCTCTTTTAATGCTTCCTCTTCTTATAAATTTAAACACGAGTTTCAAACTTATTCTTTTTCCGCCCCTTTTACCATCAGGACTTGGTCACTCAATCAAAACCAAGTATTATCTCTTAAATGTATTTACCATGGTTGGTTAGTGATGTAGATCCTATCATTAAATTGTTTTTTCATGAATGGAAACAAGATAAATATATATATACACCTTTACCTATGCACTTTAACCTAGCTCTAATCCATCTGACTAGATTTCTTGACCTTTATCCTTATCCTCAATTGCTTTGTTCTTTCATCACATGTATATTAATCCTCTTGGGAAAGTGTTCATTCCTTCTCTACACTTTATTTTTTATTACCCCTCTCAATAAGCTAGACATCATTTATGGTCTATTAATACTTCTACCAACCTCAATCCCCAACTCTGAAACTCTTTCATTCTTTTCACTGAACTTTCTTGAACATGCTTACCTTTAACACACTTTCCACTTGGATTTATATTAAACTCAGGTTTCCTCTAACCTAATTTTTTTTATTTTCATCCTAAACAAGATCAAATAATTCATCTCTAACCTCTCCCTTAGTCCCAAGGTCCTTAAACAACCTTTGATCTCATACTTTATTCCTTGACTTCTATCATAGGATATTTAGTAGCCTTCTTAACTCTTTTTATGTTTGTATGGAGAAGTAAAATTATTTTTTGGGAAACTAACAAGATTATTAATTTCCCTCTATCCATTACTATTTTCTCACTGAGTTTCATTCACTGGCTCTTCCCTTAAACCACCTTTCTAGGTCCAATTTAATCTCAGATTAGCCTTTTTATTTCTGTGTGACCCTACACCACACTAAGTCATCAATAATTATATGTTCACTTTCCATAAAATAAAAAAAACTTGAAAAATATTTCTTAACATGTAAAACACTAACCATAAAACAATTTTATTTAAATCTGAACATTATTGTCACTCAGAATATAGATTTTACATTCTAAACCCTAATGTACGGTTTGTCATAGTCAAGGTCACCTAAGAAGAGTTAATTAGGCAATTCATTATTATTATCCAACTTCAAACCATTTTACTATGTGATTAGGTTCTATCCTAGTCCTATAAAACTTCTACAACAAATAAATTTATGTTGCATTGCCTTTGTTCAAAGTTTATCACAAGATTTTTTTTGACTATAGGTTTCCCTAAAGGACTATACCTATGTGAGAGAGAAAACTTGTTATTTGGTGTTTCAAATTGGATTTTAACCACATATATCCATTTAATTACTTATATACAAATGACACAAAACTCATATAACCTTTAAGAGTCAACTTAATGCCTCTAATTGTCTCTTTTAACCTTCCTTTATCATGGTTTGTGTATTTACATTCGTAGTCAATCTGTAGTTTAACACAGTTCCTTCACCAACCTTAAAGATAACTAATCATTAATAAAAAAAACCTTTTTATAACATTTATTCAATTTAACCACATATAAATAAACAATAGGCTTAAAACTTCATGCATTCTTGTTTCCACATTCGTTTCACAATGTCATCTTTTGACCTACATATAGGGTACAGGGTCTGTGATTTGTTTTTTTCATAAATTAGAATTTCCTATTATTTATTCCTTGGAGTATTTTTTTTATATAACATTTTTATGTTTACATGTCCATCAAAATTCCACAAATTTTCTTCTAAAACAATGTACACATTCAGATGGATTTGCACTTAGTATATAGTATATAAAGAAACTTAAGGTTTGCACCTTTATTCCTTATGAGAAACTATAAAAATAGTCTATCAGCTACATGAATCTTTCAAACAAAATCACATATAAACTTACTGACCCATCAAATAATCCTTTTTGTTCCTTTTGTCAAAATAATATCATGCACAATCATAACTTACTACTCAAGCACAAAGAATAGAATCTATCTTGTTTTATACAAATAATCCTTTCAAATGCTAAAAGATGATAGTTTTAAATAATAAAAAATTAATTAATTTAAGGGAAAACAACATGTAAATGTTATTTAAAACGTTCTCCATAAATTATTACTTTTCACACACCATCCTTTCTATCTCACTTTACACAAAATGTGAAAATAAAAAGGGTTTGTAACTTGTTTTGACAAAATCAAGAAAACATTCTTATTCATTTCCTTTTGGGGTTTAGATATTTGATCTCCTTCAGATCCAAATGACAAGGAATTTCAAATTTCAAATAAATAAATTGGTTTGGAAATCCCTTTTAAGCCAAAATTCAATTTTTATAGACTTCTAATCATCCTAATTATGACTAATGCATTGTATAGGACCTATAACAAATAGGAAAACTTAAAATTGAAGGGATTTTGAATATTCCCCTACATCATACTACCAAGGGGTAAAAAACACTTTCCTTGAATGTTATAAACATTTTTACTTTGGTGTGCTTCAGTTGCTAACTTTGATCTTCATTGCTTGGCCTCCTAGATCCCAAGGCCTACTTAAAGATTGTAGACATTCTTGCCTTTTGTCTACTACTATAAATAGTTCCCCTTTTATATTTGCATTCTCTCTTGAACCACACTTGTATTTTTTCATGCCTATTTCTATCTTTCTCCATTCTATACCTACAAGATACAATAACTGATTACATAAAATCTACATTCACACATACCAAGGCATAATTAGATTACAAAACATGAGGCTTGATTGATTCATTTTATTTCATCTTTGGCTACTTACTCAACACCGTTAACTATTTATAAAATCTACCAATCTCTTCTTATCTTTTTGTCTTCTTCATGATGAATTTCAGAGGAAATTTCACTATTTTTATAACCCCAACTAAAAATTTGGGTCTAAGTGCTATTAAATCATGTTTTGGCTTTGCTAAGACTATTCTTAACTCATCAATATCCCTCATATACAATTCCTCTTTCTTGTGGCAACCTTATTGTTTCAATCTCTTCATATTTTCTACATTATCCTCTCTCTCTCTCTCTCTCTCTCTCACACACACACACACACACACACACACACACACACACACACACACACACACACACACACACACACACACACACACACACACACACACACACACACACACACACACACACACACACACACACACACACACACACACACACACACACACACCTACATCCTCATTAGCATCTTCAAAACAATCTCAATGAAACCTTTTAGCATAATATCTCAAAAAATCTCATCACAATATATACACAAACTAAATCATTACAAGACTCAAAACATACCTTTTTCCATATAATGTTTTGGCTCTGATACCAAATTATGTAGAGTCTATCATTAGATTTGTTGTTCATGAATGGAAATAAGAGAAATATATATACACATTTACCTCTGCACTTTCACCTAGCTCTGATCTGTCTAACTAGATCTCTTGACCTCTATTTTTATCCTTGACTACTTTGTTCTTTCATCATATGTATATTAATCTTCTTGACAAAGTGTTCATTCTTTTTTTACACTTTATTTTTTATTACCCCACTCAATCAGATAGACCTCCTTTATGATTTATTTATACCTCTACCAACCTCAATCCTCAATTCTAAACCTCTTTCATTACTTTCACTTAACTTTCTTGAACTGGCTTGCCTTAAACACACTTGCCACTTGGATTTTTATTAAACTCAACTTTACTTGAACCTAATTGTGTTTCTTGTCATCCTAAACAATATAAAACAAGTCCTCTCTAATATCTCCCTTAGTCCTAAACTCCTTAAACAACCTTTGCTCTCATACTCTATTCTTTGACTTGTACCATAGGCTATTTAGTAGCCTTTTTCATCTTTTAATGCTTATATTGATAAGTACAATAGTTTATTATCAAAGTAACAATATTATTAATCACCCTCCATCCCTTACTATTTTTAAAACAAGTTTCATACACCATATATTTCCTTAGACGACCTTTCTAGGTCCAATTTGGTCGTAGATTAGCCCTTTTAGGTCTCTATCACCCTACACTAGACTTAGTCATCACTAATTGTATGTTCACTTTTCATACAAGAACAAAAAATTGAAAAAAAATTTAACATGTAAAATTCTAACCAACTACCAATTTTCTTGAATTTTCAATGATGGAATCACTCTCAATATAGATTTTACATTTTAAACCCTAATGTATAGTTTATCATAGTCAAGGTCACCCAAGAAGGGTTAATTAGGTAATTCATTATTTTTATCTAACTTCTAACCATTGTACCATGTGATTAGGCTTTGTCCTAGTCTTATACAAATTCTCCAACCAACAAATTTCCACTTCCTTTCCTCTATTCAATGTTTATTGTAGGATTTTGGTTTGACTCTAGGTTTCCCTAAAGGATTTTACATGTCTTAGAGAAAATAATTATTATTTAGAGTTTAAAATTTTCTTTCACCCACCTCTTACCTTTAAATTACTCCTATAAAAATTCCACACAACTCATAGAACCTATAAGTGTCAACTTAAAATCCTTGATTATTTGTTTCAACCCTACTTTATCATGGCCTATGTATTCACATTCCTAGTCAATCTATAGTTTAACATATTTGCTTCACAAAATTTAATGATAATTAGACATGAATTAAAAACCTTCATAAAATTAAATAAATTTCACCACAACTAAATAATTAATAGACTTAAACCTTCATGGGTTCTTGTTTCCATATTTGTTTCACACAATCATCCTTTGACCTACATACAAGGGATAGGGTCTTTGATTTCATTTTTTCATACATTAGAATTTCCTATTCTTTATTCCATGAAGTATTTTTTCTATAACATGTTTATATTCACATGTCCATCAACATTCCAC